>OZ030009.1:46240009-46270009 GCA_964023405.1 Apodemus agrarius
CTTGGGTCCCTGGGACGGAGCTCTGGCTGCCAGGCTTGGGGGCAGGTGCCACCTGGCAAGCCGTGGTGCTGGCCTCGATGGCGCTGCTCTCGACTGTCAGCTGGGTTAGTGAGAAAGCCCTGGATGAGGAGAGCACACCTCTGGATGCATCTTGGGAGGCGTTTCCAGAGAGAGTTTACAAGTAGGGGAGGTTGGTCCCGAGTGTGGGAGCCACCATGTCAGCCCAGGGTCTCGGACAGGACGCGAGTTGAGGAAGCGTGTCGGCAGGTCACTCCTGTCCTTGTGGGAAAGATAATGGTCTTCAAAGAATCCTACTCATCAGTGCAGAGAGGTTTTGTACTCGATGAACCAGCTGCGGAGTGATGTCTGAAGAGGCCTTTAGACAGCCGAAGGGGCAAAACGGCATGGCTGAGTGTTCCAGGACCGCGGGGTTAAAAACGAAGAGGAGAGATGGGGCGTGTGACCACAGTGGGAACTGCCTGGGCCGTGCCGTCCACACCGGCACTGCCAGGCACAGAGATGGAAGCAGAGTCCAGTGGTGGTGAGAACCACCATGAGACAGCTTAGACGACGACGAACCAACCCCATAGAACAGTGTGGCTGCGGCCGAAGCCGAGGGCTCACATGCCCCACCCCCCACCCCCCACCCCTAACACAACGCCGAGCCAAGGAGGGGACCGAGAATCTCTCTGCTGTGCCAGAGTGTTGCTGCTAGTGTTGCTCCGTCGTGGCTGTTGGACTCTTAGTGGCTAGAGGGCTCAGCCCTAGATGGGATCTCCATTGTCACCTCTGCCAGGTCCCAGGGGACAGCATGAAGGGGAGAGGGAAGAACGTAAGAGCCAGGGACAGGGGTGGAGTGTGGAGAGCACAGCTTGTCCATCCCACGCACAGCACCTTACTACCTGAGCAGGGTTAGGGTCATGAGGACCCCCCCCCCAAGGATCTATAGGTAACTAATAGTTAATTAGTAGAACAAGGGAGAGACACTTTTCACTCAGTGGTGTGGTCACCCCTGTTCTTTTAAGTCACCTTAGCTAATCTTACTGGTTCACACACATACACAGAGACGTTAAGGTAGAAAGGGGACAGATGGCCGAAAGGATAAGTGACAGGGAGAGGGGACGAGGGCACGGTGTGATGTGACCGGAATACTTTATCTACGTATGTTTAAGAGTATAAAGAGGCCCAGTGTGCTGTGGACGGGAGACTCCTCTAGTTGGTGATGTCAATCTCGCGGTTGCCCAGGAGACAGCAGTGCAGTGCTTTGCCCCTCGGGTTTGTGTTCCTAACACTTCCCTCTTTGTTTATCTTCGTAGGGCATCCTCTGAGATTCAAGTCTGACCATGTGGTAGGAGCTGGGTACCCCGAGAGAGAGCCATTCAAGCAGTGCCCTGCCTGCATCCCTGTGCCGCCCTACCAGCCCTTCCCACTTTCGGAAGGCCAGGATTCGTCCTCTGCTCTGGGGGTCCCTCAACAAAGAGGCTTCCGGCATGTCTCCTGCAGCCCCTACCACGGAAGCGGCTTGGTAAGTTGGAGCCTGACTCCTGTCTAAGCTCGTCCTCCCCGCAGCAGCCACCCTTATCGCTCTCGCTGGCCCTAGAGAGCTGGTTGTCATGGGGGGGGGGTATCTCCGGGAGTGCACACGCAGAGGTCTGCACCGCTGGCCCAGGGCTGTGGTGTCTGCTCTTCAGACTCGGAGCCCAGGGAAGACTGTAGGCTTGGCCCATGCAGTGCGGCTGCCAGAGAAGCCTTCGAGCTGCTGAGCGCCGGGGTCACAGGACTCGGGAGCGAGACTGGCACTCAGCACACCTGGCTGATGGGTATGGAGTCAGATGCCCTGCCGCGGGCCCAGGCATCTTCCGCTCTCCCAAGTGTGTCTCAGAGGTACAGCAAGCCTAGCTCTTGACACCATTTACTGCCCGGCCTGAAAGCTGTGGCTGGTCCCGTTGGCCCTCTATCCCAGCCCAGGAGAACAGGTGCCACTGGCCCCCAGACAGAGAGAGGCTGTGGCCAAGGGCAGGCTATAGCACAGCATCTGCTTACCCAGACGCCTGGACTTGGCGTGCAGGGCGGGGGTTCTGAAAGACACTTTGGTTAAAGGTGTGACTCCAGACTGTAGTTGGGGCTGAGCTACTATCCTGGTCCAGGCAGGAGCTTTGTTCTAAGGAGAGACTTGGCCGAGAGCTTGGAATTCCAATGCTGACAATTCCCCCATTGCATGCTCACCACATCACATCTGGATCTAACCTAAGAGCCAGGAGATTATTTTCACTCATGTGCCCTGGCTACATGCTGCAGACACCCGGAGACACCCTGTCTTTCTCCTTGTCCCCGCCTACTTACTGCTATTGTGTGTGCTTCCTCTAGTTCCTTTGCCCAAGAGAGGGGGACAAAGCCCAGAGAGCAATCCTCGTCCCTCCCAGCACTCTGGGGAATTCTGCTCTCCCAAATCCCTTAGGGAAAGCCCCCAGGCTCAGCTAAGGCATGCCCGCAATGCTGCTTGCCTGCATTCTTGTGCGGGTGTCTGCTCAATGCCCTGTCCCAAGTACCCTGCACACAGAAGGGTATCTACCACCATACAGACCCCTTCCCCCCCCCCCCGCCGCCTATCCCCACCCCCTGTTTGAGAAATAAAAGATGTGATTGATCAGCCTGCCTGGCTCACTGTCCTCCTCTCTACCCCTGTTCTGTGTGTCCGTGTAGGTGTCAGAACCAGCCAGAGACCTGCAGCCGACCTACTGCTCACCGCCGCCGCCACTACCACTACCACCTCCCCCACCCCCGCCTCAGCAGCCCCACTTCCTCCCACCAGGCTACCTCTCTGCCCTCCACTTCCTGCCACCGCCGCCGCCACCACCATCTCCACCGTCTTTCTCGCTGACCATCCTGTATGAATCAGACAAGGAGAATACCGGTAAGACACGACTATTCCTGCCTCCCGATGATGGGGAAGACTTTGTCGGGAGAGGTCACCTGAAGTGGGGGTGGAGGGAGGGGCTGTGAGCTTAGTTCATTCCCACAGCTCTCTCATAGTCTACAAGCACGAACCCGTGGAGGTTAGCGCAGTATTGCTATGGACGAAGTGTGGGGGAAGTGTGCTCCCGTTCACAGCACGCACAGTAGATGAGGGGCCCCAGGGAGGGGCCTACAGCCACCGCAGGAGCCATGCTGGAGACCCCACTGCTGTCGTCCCCCATGTCCCTTGGACAGGAGTTGAAGAGTCTGTCTAGCAGCTCTGCCATTGCTGCCTGGGACACCTGAGCACGGAACACCGTTGCCCTCACAGGGTCAGCGGTCCTTTGAGGTCTATGAACACTTTGTGATTTCTTTCTAATTTGAAAAAACTTTGATATTTTTAATGCATATTTTTAATGCATATAATGTTTATTTTTATGCATATGTACATGCACGTTTGTGAGTGGGGCCAGCATCCATGTACATAAGCACACATGTGAAGTCAGAGGATAACCCTGAGTGTTACCTTCAGGAACTTGGTCCATCTCCTCTGAGACAGGACATCTCACTGTCATTGACCTGGAGCTCACTCTTAGGCAAGAGTGGCCACAGGGAACTGGGGAGTCCCCTGTCCCCCCTCACCCCCCCACCCCCCCTCCCTGGCCCTGAGATTGTAGGCACACAGCACCGTGCCTCTCAGGGCTTCCGGGGAGCAGACTTGGGCTCTCATCCTGGACGGCAGCGCTATAGCGGCCAGGCTAACTCGCCAGCCCTGGGGAGTCCTTTCTTCCTTCTTTGAAATTTAGTTTTTAAGATTTATTTATTGTTTATGTATGCATATGATTACAGGTGCACATGAAGGTCAGGGGACAGGGAAGGTCAGGGAAGCTTGCTGAGCCCTGTCACCGTCACGCCACTATAGGGCTTTCTTTTGAGGGCCCTTGTGGCTTGAAGGTTTCTTTTTAGTTTAGTGGGTTTTCTCAAAATTTGTGTGTGTGTGTGTGTGTGTGTGTGTATGTGTGTGTGTGTATGTGTGTGCGCGCGTGCGCGCAAAGAGGGCATCAAGTGTCCTGGAACCAGTTACCGGCAGTTAGGAGTGGTCCATCATAGATGCTGGGGACTGAACACGGGTCCTCTCCAAGAGGAGCAAATATTCTTGACCACTGACCCATCTTGGCCTGCTGTCTTCGAAATTTCTAAGGCTTTACTCTTTTCAGTTTTCTGAACCCCCTGTGATTTGGAAAAAGTTGGAAAATTTGAAGAGCTCTTAAATATAAATATCGAAACTGGATGAGTCTGGTGTTCTCCGGTTTTACTGAGAGGAAACTGAGGCCTGTGGCTTATTTGCTTCGTGGCTGGTGTCGTGTGACTTGGAGCTCAGTGGCTGCTGGCCTGTGAGCTTTGTCCTTGCCTGTACTAGTTATGTGACCTTGGACAAGCTCATTGTCTGTGGTGCTTCAGGTCCAGCACCTACCAAAGCGGACAAATAGTGGTCTTGGCCTTGTGAGACTCTTCTGAGGATGAACCACAGACAGAAGCCAGCAAGGCGTTCGTGAAATTAGCCGCTGCTCACTCCTCACTGCTCATCTTGCTACAGAAGGGCAAGTGGGAGTTCACTGCTCAGAAGAGCCAGGCTGGCCCGGGAGACTCAAGTCTGTTCTGTGTAGCCAGGGTTAGAAGCCTATCTCTTGCCCAGCAAAAGAAAGCAGAGTCACTCTCCACAGTGGCCTGGGTCCATGAGAAGGCCTTGTGGAAAATCTGTACCTGGGAACAGGTGAGCCATCCTCTCTCTAAATCCAGCTGTTGTCTTGTGCTTTACAGATGACCAGGATGCAGAGGCGCCCAGTGAGCCCAGCCAGCACTCTCCCCAACAGCAGTCCAACTAGGACGCGGGCCACCTCGCCGGCCACCGGGTGGGGACGGGCACATATGGCGGGGGTTACTTTTTCACCATGTTCATGTTCTGTAGGGAGGAAGGGTACTGATAGGTGTAAGAAGGCAGCTACTTCTGACGTCAAGTGGGAAGGAGAAAGGTGGTTTCCCAGGTTCTTTGGATCCTGTGGGGGTTGACGTGGTGTGCAAAGGGCTAGAGCGTCTGTGATGGACAGGGCCTTTGAGGAGTGGGGGCTGGTGAAACACAAGCTTAGAAATGAATTTAACCATCCTGAGGCCTGTATGAAATTCACTTCTAGAGGTGGCCCCTGATTTCCCCAAGCCTCACTCAGGACAGAAGGCACCATCCAGTTCAGCCTGACGCTGCCCAGGCCTGGGGGCCGCAACACCGAGGCTTCCAGACGAAGCGGGGCAGGCGCCAGGCCCTGGGATGCTGACAGCAGGTTCTGCAGCACCCGCCTTTGTGCAAACACTGCCCCGTCCTCATCCGAGAGTGAGCGTCCTGCTGACTGAGCCCCGGCACCTCTCTGTGAAGCTCAAGCAGGGACAGGCATCCTTTCTCATTTATAAATGTAGATTTTAGTATTCCGTGTTTTTATGGTAGGGAACTCATGGGCACTGAAGCAGTTCTCAGAGCATAAAATGGAAATTAGTTCTCTGAGGACAGTCGAGTATCAAATAAAGTGAGCATTAGAAATCCTCGTGCAGACTTTTCTGCTTAATCCTCACAGAAGGCTCCTGGGCAAGAGCCTGGCGGGGCCCGGGGTGCCTGGGTTCGGGGTTTGCCATTGCTGAGGCGGGGCTCCCGCGCTCCCTTTCCTGCCTTTGACCCTGTGAGATGGTCTGAGGCGGGCTACAAACATCATTACTGTCAAGATTTTCAGGTTCTGAAGCAGAACCTCAGCCAGTGCCCCAGGCTAGCCTCAAACTTGGCATCCTCCAGCCTCAGCTTCCTCTCTACCGACATGATTTTAAGAAGGGAGAGTTTAAGGAAATGGATGTAAAAGCTTTTGAAATGTCAACGGCATTTTTCCCAATTCTAGCTCCTTTTATGGTCTCTGCAGAGGAACATGGTTTTTAAAAACAGAACTTGATCCTATCGTGCTATTTAAGGGTCTCAAGCTGCCTTCCTCTCTTAACACTCGTTCCTTCATTTATAAAGCAACCCTGTCACAGCCTGAAAACAAGACTCAGTATGAGGCCCCAGGTTTACTCTCCAGTTCTGAAGAAAGGAAAGAGGAGAGGAGAGGAGAGGAGAGGGGAGGGGAGGGGAGGGGAGGGGAGGGGAGGGGAGGGGAGGGGAGGGGAGGGGAGGGGAGGGGAGGGGAGAGGAGAGGAGAAGAGAAGAGAAGAGAAGAGAAGAGAAGAGAAGAGAAGAGAAGAGAAGAGAAGAGAAGAGAAGAGAAGAGAAGAGAAGAGAAGAGAGCTCAGCTTGCTTTGGACCTAGCAATGTCTAGCACTGCCCGTGAGAGTCGTGGCATCTACCTGGGGGATACAGATAGTCCAATGGCACTAATATCAGGGCACAGAGATGGGGGAGTTAGTCACAGAAAACCTAGTTGAATTGGGGTGCAAGAGTGAGGTAAAGAATAGCTAGGTAACGCCCCATGGGGGATAGCAGGAAAGAGGGAGTAAGAATGAAGGATCCTGTGATGAGGATGGAGCTGGTACCCATGCTGTCTTGTCTGCATGCAAGAATCCACAAGGGTTCAAGCATTTTTTTTTTTTTTTTTTTTTTTTTTGTTTTTTCGAGACAGGGTTTCTCTATATAGCCCTGGCTGTCCTGGAACTCGCTTTTTAGACCAGGCTGGCCTCGAACTCAGAAATCCTCCTGCCTCTGCCTCTCGAGTGCTGGGATTAAAGGCGTGCGCCACCACGCCCGGCTTCAAGCATTTTTTTTTAGGTCCTTGGACAGGGGTGCCGGGGTCACTGAGAAGTGACTCCCTATCTCAACAGGTGTGACAGCGAGGACCTAGAGCAAGGACCTCTCTTGTGGGAAGGCAGGAGAGCAGGCATGGTTGTGAGCGGGATTCAGTTACTGCTTTGCAGAGTGCTCTCTGGGGCAAAAGCAGACACATTGTAAACAGCAGTCTGGACTCTGCAGGTCAGCACTGACTTCAGCCTGACCCAGAGCTGCAGAGTCTGGACTAGGCTGGCCCATGGGCTGAATTCAGACTCCCCCGTGCTGGCCCAACTCTCCCAGGCCACAGTGATTCAGGAGCCTGCGATTCTGGGAGAAGACCTGCCTTCTCCACTTAACCTCATACAGGACCCTTGGTCCCTCAATAGGGCAAAAGGAGCCACGTGGGTGACATGGCTTTTTTTTCTTATTATTACATTGTTTAGATTCCACATTTTGAAGAGTTTTCCAGCTAGGCTGCTCTAAGCTGTTTCTGGTGTCTGATCAGCACAAATGCACAAGACAGTGAGTGTCTGAACTACCCCTGGACCCACGTCCGGACCAATGGCAAAGACAGAGTGCTTGCTTAGGCTGTGGAGTCTGTGGGGAAAGACATTTGCTTTCTGAGAACTGTCCCTTCTGTAGGGGTTCCTGCCCATAGAGGTCTGGGACGTTGGGAGGCTTTCTCAGTTATCTGGGTCTGTCACCTCACAGCCCAGAAGTGGCTCAACACGTTTTTAGTTTTGGGGTACTAAGTGAGGTGGGCTGCATGTTACCTCCTCACTGATCGGAGGCAGGAGGCTTGCCTTTCTCCTGTGTGTCCTCTGTGTCTCCTGTGTTGTCACTCTGAAGCTGCCCCTTATTGTTCTGTGAGGCCTACCACAGTCAAGGCTTTCTTGGAGTGGGGCGTGCATGCACCGTGAAGGCACCGTGAAGCCCTCAGGGCACTCCAACCCACATTCCTTGAGTACACTACTGGGCCAGCAGCAGCAAGGGCTCTAAGGGCTGGATAGACCACGCTGCTGCCTTCCTCACAAGCTAGCCCGGCTCCCGGCCGACCACTCGGCATCTTCACTGGGACCTGCTGGGCCTGCGCCCTGTCTGTCTGGCTTTTTCCGCCTTGCTATCCAGCACAGGTGCTGGAATGGGCAGAACGTGCCAGACTTAAGCAGGGAGGAATGGAAGAGCTGGGTCCAGTGGCGGGCCTGACACCCAGGTCTAACGCCAATGTACTGCCTCCTCGGGCGTCTAATGCAGTGGCAGGATGCTGTCAGGAGAGGGCGAGCCGGTCGTACTGGAGGCGGGGCTTATTGCCTAGCGACGGTCTCTGCCCAGGCGGTGCAGCACGCAGTTGCTCCACTTGTTAGCTCAAGTAGCTGGCGGATCCTGCATGGGCGCAGTCGCTGAAGCGGCCCTCAGATATAAGAATTTCTGGATAAACAAACAAAACAACAAACGAACAAAATTCCGGCGATCCCCTATGCTGCGCTATGTGATCTTTGTGCTATGTGATCTGTGTGATCACTAGCTTCTGGGCAATCCATTTTTCTTTGTCTTCAAATACCACCCTCCGAGTGTTCCTGGCATTACGTGTTTTCCGTGCTTCTGCGCATGCGAGTCACTCAGTCATCCTCTCGTCATTCTCAAAGAAAGCCTGCGTCCCGGCCCTGAACCCCCAAGCCCGGGTTAGAAGGCTCTGGAGGACCAGTGACTTGTCCGCGCCTGACTGTGCTTACTGGAGGCCAGCCGCTATGCCAGCACCTCTGGACTCCACACTGGTTAGTCCAGCAGTTGTGAATGAATGGGTGAATTTCAGAGCGTCCTGTGCTTGGCGGGGGACTAGAAGCTGAATCACCCTGCTCTAATCACCCACTCTGCATCTACTCCGGTACATTTTTCCTCTGCTAAGGGCCTGTCAGGAGTCAGAGGAAAAGAGCCCGTCCTCCTTTTGAAACCCCACACTGAGCCAAGAATTGCCCACCCTGCAGCCCCACTACGTGGTGTCAGTCCTACTGTGGAACGGAAGTCAAGAGAGCCGTTTACAATAAGTCACAGTTTTTATGGTTCAGGGTGGAGAGGTGCGACACCGCCCCAGGTGCCGGCTGTAGAGTTTAAAGACTTGTTCTGGGAGAACTTTGGGACACAGAACACACACTTGTGTCCAGCAGAGCGTCCTGAGGCCATCTGCCTCAGAGGGTCTCTGTCCCACCTCTCACCATAACACAGAGGACCTGGGAGCACCCTAAGGTGGGATTCCACTTTTAAGTAAACATCATGGGGAATCAATGCGGGGAAAGCCCGTGGGGTTCCAGGCGAACACTCACCCACTGGTCAGAAGGTCGCCACCGCAGGTTGCCTGCCCATGCTGGTGTGACCGAGACGGAGCACAGGCCAACAAGTGGCCTCCAAAGCCTCTTCAGGGTCGACCTCTATATTTCACTGAAGAGAAGCCGTCCACTGTGGTGGTTGTCTCAGTTTCTTTTCTTTTCTTTCTTTCTTTTTTTTTTTTTTAAAGAATTATTTATTTTATGTATATGAGTACATGGTTGCTGTCTTCAGACATACCAGAAGAGGGCATCAGATCCCATTACAGATGGTTGTGAGCCACCCCGTGGTTGCTGGGATTTGAACTCAGGACCTTTGGAAGAGCAGTCAGTGCCCTTAACCGCTGAGCGGTCTTGCCAGCCCCTCAGAGTTTGTTGAGAATAGGATGAGAGACCTCTGCACCTCTTTGGAGACAAAATCTGCCTGCCTGTGCCTGGGGCAGGGGTGGGATTGTCTCCCTGCAGACAAGCAACAATGGCAAACACTTTGCTTTCTACTAGAATAATTTCCCCATGGCCATGTGTTCACGGTTCTCCAGGTTGTTGTTGTTACAGTGTGAGTCTGATGCTGGTGTGTGTGCACGCGCATGTGCCGTGAAGTGCTTGTGGGAGGCTCTTCTCCCCTTGTGCCATCGTGGTGGCTCCGAGAGCCTCAAGCTTTCAGGTTTGTGTGGCAAATGTTTGCCCTGTAGGCCATCCTGCCTGCCCTCTCCAGGCTGCTTCAAAAATGGTCAATTATGAGCCGGGCGTGGTGGCGCACGCCTGTAATCCCAGCACTTGGGAGGCAGAGGCAGGCGGATTTCTGAGTTCAAGGCCAGCCTGGTCTACAGAGTGAGTTCCAGGACAGCCAGGACTGCACAGAGAAACCCTGTCTCGAAAAACAAAAACAAACAAACAAACAAACAAAAAAAGGTCAATTATAAATTTAGGTAACAGCTAAAACTGCAGTTGGTAATGAACGTGTGCGTTAGGAACGCGTGCCCCACCCGTCTTGCTCTACCCTGCTCCCCCACAGACCTCCCTCCTGTCTCTTCCCCGGCGTGATTTGAATGCACACGAGCCTTTTTCCGAGACTTTAAAGATAGTTGCGGGGTCATTGCATTGTGAGAGATAGGAGTCTTACACACCATCAGCCACCTTCCCACCCACAGTATTGTGGAGAGCAATGGGGCAAACTCCCGCCAAACCTGCTGGGCTCCGCCCGTTTGCTCCTGTCAGTTTGAGCTCATTCAGAGGAGGACAAGGTCCAGAGCGGGACACGTGACGCCCACTGGCCCCAGTGTCTTCCGTGATATTTTGCACCTTTGTGGAAAACCAATTTCTGAGGGCCTCTTTGGGGTTCTATGCTCTGCTCCAGGCTGATACATTAATATTCACTCCCCCACACTCTCTTTTCTCCCACTTTGGAGACAGGGTCTCAGGTAGCCCAGGATGACCTCAAACTCACTAAGCACAGGTGACCCTGGACTCCTGTTCCTCCTACATCCTGCTCCAAAGTTCCCAGGTTGCAGGTGTTGCTACCACGCCCAGCTGGGGTCTGCTTCTTGACCATGCACAGCAGTAAGATGACTGACACGGATTTTGTATGCTGCTGTGTTTCTGTGTCACGGGCCTCTGTCAGTTGGTGAGGCCGTTGACAGAGCCTTTCACAACAGCACTTGTGGGGGGAAAAAAATCACCCAAGAGGTTATGGAGGAAACCAGTGACATTTCATACACCTGTCAAAATACAGACCAACCTACACTACTTCTGGACTAATAATACCAGGTAACCAGACTTAGCAGAGGTCTGCTATTTATAGCTTAAAAGTGCGGCTGTAACTGAACTCTTCAAATATTCGCAACAGTGTAAGGTGACCTAAGAATATCAGATTTCTATTCGTGACCGGGTCATACTTCATTCATCTTGGGCTTCTGACCCACTTGCATCTCTGAAGAAAGCAGTGGGTTATAGGGAGAAGTTAGTGATGGGCAAGACCTCTTCTCTGCAGAGTCGTCCCCCCCCCCTTCTCCCATCTCCATTTGTATCTGATCTTAGGAACATCATTCTTATCATCTTTGTGGTATTTTATTGAATAGAAATTACTCAGTGTGGGCAGCTAGCTTCCTGCTAGCTTCTAATCTTTTGTTTTTACTGATAATTTCTTAAAAGTTTCTCCTGGGAGGGCCAGTGATCTGACCCTTTTGCCCCCAGCAATCCTTGGCCACTGGTGGGCAGTCAGCCAGTCTGGCCTCCAGAGGGACTCTTGGCAAGCCCCAGTCCCACTCTCCTTCTTAGAACTCAGCACCCTCCCTTCACACAGCCTCGCTGAGCCCAGCACTGGGCTCCGCTGCTGAGTGCTGGAGCCAGCCATGGGGTAGGTGGCCTGCAGAGGCGTCCCGAGCTGGGCAGCATCCTGCTAGCAGATGTAAAACCCCTCTGTGCCTTTGTGCTACATTTTATTAACAGCAGATCGCAAGATGCTAACATTTTATCATGTCAGCCTTTGCATTTGAGCTAGCACAGGCACTGGCCTGTGAACAATTAGCTGCTGGGTCCTGGGTTTTCTTCATCTTTTTCTTTTAAAAATGAGAATCAGAAAATCTGTTTGCTGATTCTCTCTCTCTCTCCCTCCCTCCTCATCTCTTTCTCCCTCTCTTCTTCCCTTCTCCCTTCTCCATCCCTCCATTTATTCATCCTCCCTTTCTGTCTTCTCTCTCTTCACTTCATCTTGGCAGCAGATTCATCCACGGGACACTTGGTGGAGACCTGACCCGGCCGATCCCCCACATTCACAGACCATCATTTCCAGGTTCAGTCTGGTTGCCCAGCAAGCACTGAGTGGTCTCCCAGCGTTGTCCAGCGCTCCCTGCAACAGCTGCCCTCGAGGAACAGAGAGGTCCTCACAGCTCCTTCTGACAGTGAAGTGTACCTGGCTTTGAGACTTGCCACTCCAGTTGTCAGCCACTAATTAAGTCAGTGTTTTTCTACATCTGGCTCTTAGACACTTTTTTCCCTCCAAATTGGAGTGATTTCTTTTTACTACCATGGCATATTCACATCAGTCATGGAGTGATGTCAGCCACCATCTGCAACATCAGACAGGGCCTAAGCCCCATCTACAGCGTCAGTACATTTATTGGGCGTCTACAATGTGTCAGGCCTTGTGCTGGGCTCTTAAGACAAGATGGATGTTTCTCACCCGCACCAGCTTCCTGTTACTTAGGGCTGAGCTATTCCCCCACAGAAAACTCTTTCCTCCTCCCTATTCCCGTGCTGGCCTGCAGAGCCTTTCACGGCCGTCCAGCTGACCGCAGCAGGTCGTCCTTGAAGCTGGGCCCCTGTTGTACTAAGGCCTCCCTAGATGTCTCCAGGCATTGGTCTTGTAGCGCCTTACGTGCAGATGAGCCTCCCCACTGCCTCCACACTGCATGGACCCTCTTCTCAGAGCCAGCCCCGATCTTCTTGCTGCCAGGTGGACCTGGACCGTCTCTCCCCAAGATGGCGATGCTTTTGCCTCCTGTCCGACTTCTGGCCGGCGAGGGTGTCATTTAACTCACACGTTGGGATTACCAACAGCATCGTTCTGTTCTCTCTCTCTTCTCTAACCCTATTTGCACACATTCACCCAGGCCAGTGGCTCTCAACCTGTGGGTTACGACCCCAATGGGGTGTCAAGTAACTCTTTCACAAGGGGTCGCCTAAGACCATTGGAAAGCTCAGATATTTACATTATGATTCATACCAGTAGCAAAATTATAATTATGAAGCAGCAATGAAAATACTTGGATGTCTGAGATCACCACAACAAAAGGAACAATATGAAAGGGTCTTAGCATTAGGGAGGCTGAGAACCACATCCCAAGGCCGTCAGCTGACATGGTCCTCACCGATTCCTGCCTTGTGCCTGATCTCTCTTCCTCCAGGTATGGGCTTCACATGGGTTCTAGACCCTCCCTTCCAACTGTAGTTCTTTGGTCAACTCGTTCAGATGCATCTCCTTATTCCTTGTCTTAGTGTTCTGGCCATTTTCTGTTAATTTGATAACAACTAGAGTGATTTGAAAGGAGGGTACCTCAATTGAGAAAATGCCTTTTTAAGATCTAGTTGTACGCTGGGCATTTTCTAAATTAGTGTTTGATGGGGAGGGCCCAGCCCACTGTAGGCGGTGCTGTCCCTGGCTGGTTGTCCTAGACTCTATAAGAAAGCAGGCTGACGAAGCCATATGAAGCCATGATAAATGAGTAGTAAGTGGCACCCCTCCATGGCCTCTACATCAGCTCCTGCCTCCAGGTTCCAGCCACGCTTGAGTTCCTGCCCTGACTTCTTACAGTGATGGACTATGACGTGGAAGTCTAAGCCAAATGAACCCTTTCCTCCCCAACTTGCCTTTGATCAAGGTGTTTCATCATAGAAATAGTAACCCCAAGTCAAAGTTACCTTCAGCTCTCAACTCAGTATAATCTAGTCACATGGGAAAGGGGACCTCAGTTAAGACTTGTCTCAATCACGTGGGCCTTTGGGCACATCTGTGGGGCTTTTCCTTGATTGCTAGTTGATGTGGAGAGCCCAGCCCACTGTGGGTGGCACTGGTGGGTGTGGGCTGTAAAGAAAGCTAACTGAGCGCGAGCCTCTGAACGAGCTAGGGTCTTCTGCAGTTTCTGCTTCAGTTCTCGCTTGAGTTCTGCCCTGACTTCCCTCTGTGATGGGTTCTGACCTGGAAATGTAAGCCAAACAAAGCCTCTCCTCCCCAGGTCACTTCTGGTCAACAATTCATCGCAGCAACAGAAAGGAAACCAAACAGCTCAGCATCTGTCATAGAGGACCAGCCTGGACTGTAGCCCGCGCTGCCTGTGTCAGCTCAGCCTCTCTAACTGCATGTCTGAAAGGCATCCAGGCACCCAGGCATCTCCAAAAGGATGAGGAACAGGCCACAAAGCCCATGCACATGGTGCCCTCTTAGGGCGATGTTATTTCAGTCATACCACTGCTCAGAGCCTTAGTCTAGAACTGAGTCAGATGCAGGACTGGGAGAAGGCCACTGCGGAGCAGGCATATTGGCTCTCTGTAGTCACCGTGTCTGCAGCCACCACTTCCTCTCGAAGTCTCCAAGCCCCTCAGCCGGGGTAGTTCTGTACTCACGGAGGGCTGGATTCTTCTTGCCAGCAACCCTGCTGCTCACCATGGCTCTCACCGACTCAGGGTTCTCACTGTTATCTGACATGAGAGCAGCTTTCCCTGACCTCATGGCGGCCCAGCTTCCCGATGAGTTCTTCTTCTTTCCCTGGTGCTTAGCAGATCCCCATAGCTCCGTGGTGTCCAGGATAATCCACCCGCTCCAGTGTCTACTTCTTGACCATCAGGAAGAGTTTAGCCTGGGAAACTAAACACAGTTAGAACACAGCCTCTATTCCTAATTTAGTAGAACTCTAGCTGTTCTTCCATGCAAGCGTTTGAGGGCAAACTGATTGAGCCCAGGGTTATTGTCTTTACAGTTGGTCCTTAAAGGCACAGCCCAAGGGGAGGTTTCATGTACAACGATATCTTAAAGATATGCTTGGGGTGGGGGCAGGTAAGGGAGCTGGGGATGCAAGGCAGGGGAGGGTGGCACCGGCTGACGGAAACCCGATTGAAGTGTCCCTTGTGGGCAGGGGAAATTCTGCAACTGCTAAGCCCCTGACCAGCAGACTCCGGAAATCCAAGGAATGCTGTCTGAAGAGTGTTCAGATGGGACTGTCAGATAGGAAAAGACAAAACACAGGAGAGATCCAAACCCAGCACCAGGAGTCTGGCCAGGGTTCCAGCAAAACCTGCCGTGCCACAGTTGGGAAACTGAGTCCATAGGTCGATTCTTTGAGAGACGCTAGGCTGAGGCGACGGCTGTCTAACCGTGCGACTGCACAGACAGCCGTGGGATTATACATTAGTTAACGTGGGGGATGGGATGATAAGAGCATAGTGTGGGAGTTTGTTTCGAGCACATGGCTTTCTTATAGGCAGGTCCCCTACCTCACAGGGCGCTGTCTCCCAGCTAGTACTGGAGAGGTATTCAGCAGGCCATGCCTCTATCCTTCCTGGCTCATTGCCAGGGGCAACCCCATCATTGTACGTTGCTCACTACTGACTGAGTTCCTGGGCTGGAGGTCATACAGTGTGGTGACAGACGAGGTATCCTGTAGAGCTCCAGATGGCCACCTTAGCAGGAGAATCTCTATTCGGAGTCCAGGAGGACTATTGCTGGCCTCTTGTGAGGGAAAGCTCACGACGTAATCAAGCGGCTGTCTGTCACTGTGGCTTCCTGAGAGCCATCGGCGGCACTGAGCCTGTATGGTGGGTACAGGGACAGCAGCAGCAGTAACTGAATCAGCTTTGGTGAGAACAAATCCGTGTCTCTGAGCCCGGGGTAAGTCTCAGTCTTGTAAATTCAGACCAAATGCTTGTGTCCCCCCAAGATGGCCTGCTGAAGTTCCCGTCTCCAGGGGAGATATCTGGAGATGGGGTTCAGGTGACTCCAAGGAAGTTAAGGGCATATGAGGTCATAACAGTGGGCCCTCATCTAGTATAATTTATAAGAAAGGACATTAGAGTGGATCTTTCTCCTTCCCTTATTTTTCTTACCCCCTGTTTCTTTGTCTTCCTTTATGCACAAAGTGGGTCATGGGAACCAGGTGTGGTGGAACACACCTTTAGTACCAGCACTTGGGAAAGCAGAAGGCAGGTAGATCTCTGTGAGTTCAAGGCTAGCCTGGTCTACATAGTGAGTTCCAGGACTACACAGTAAAATCCTGTCTCCAAAAATGAAAACAAAACAAATGGGTCATGAGAACCGCGGTGAGATCAAGGCCACCTAGGAGAGAAGTCCTTAGGTCATCCATGTGCGTCCTTTGGTTACAGTGACCTCTGGACAGTCATTTGTTATCAAGGTTACTAATGAGCCCAGCAAAAGTTTGGAGGATTCGCTGAGAGATTAACTGAGGTCTAACAGAATGGCCTCAGTTAGTTTCGATTGTTTCCTCGGCAAGGAGACTTTAAACACGAGGATCTTCTTGCACTTTGTCCCCATGGAGCATTCTACCCAGATGCCTGCTTGCCACCAGCTTTCCAGTCTCAGGTTGTCCAAGTTCCCAGGCACCCAGAAGCTGCCGACCATGAATGGCTCTCCTCCCACTGAAGTGGACCATCAGGCGAAGCTCTGCTCTCGGAAGGAACCCAGCAACTCACTGTCTTTCGGGGCAGACCCTGAGGGGAGTGCCAGCCTTCCGGCAAGGTGTGGTGCAGCATATACATCCATGGTAGACCAGTCTTTCAGGAGTTTTTCTTCTGTTAACTTGCCAAGAGTAATTCCTAGAAAGAAACCAGAAAGCAGCAGGAACAGGCTCCGGGGGTGGGGGTGGGGAGTCCAGGCGAAGCAGCTGCTCGGTTGGTCTGGGCCTGTTTGGTCTCATCCCTGAACGATGGAGCTCAGATGGACTTGGCAGTTTGCAGTGTGGCCGCGCTGATTTGAGAGAGCAAATACCAGGGTATGAGCCATTTGACAATGGCTTGTCGAATGACTACCCGTGGAGACTTAAACCAACACGAGTTTATTATCTTGGTCTCTTTTATTTGTACCAGGAACTGGGTGAAAGTCTGCCTGGGTCCGTTGCCCTGGTCATAGCCAAAATCAAGGTGCCAGATAAGCAGCTGTCTCAGTGAGGGCGACCATCCTCGTCCAGGTCCATTCAAGCTAGCCCTTGTAGTCTAAAGACCAGTTTCCTCCTGGCAGTCAACAGGGAGTCATTCCAGCTCTCACAGGCTACGGTCTGGTCCTTGCCTGGTGGGCTCATTATAGCTCTTTCTTCAAAGCCAGCCAGCAGGACGGTCTCTCTCCAGTCTGCCATGACAGAGTCTGACATAATATTGAAGTGGGTGTTCCGTTACACAGGGACTCAAGGCTCCAGAGGAGGGGCTCACAAAGCCATGCATACTGGGGCCTTGTACTGGGAACTGCTTCAGCCCTCTGTATAAATCATGTTGGGTCCCAGCAGGAACTGTGGTGAACAGTCAAATTAAGCTGCTCACAGGGAGGTCAGCGAAAGGATTAATAAAAAGACAAAGCAGGGAGTTGGAAACAAACAGGAAGAGCACATGTTGGGGGGGGGCAGGCGGCCAGCGGTACAGGGACTGCCCTGAGGAGGGTCCTGGAGGACGGGAGCTGGAGGAAGAGATGCTATTTCTTGTCACACTGCACTCTCTAGCCAGGGCGTTTCTGTGCTGAGCCTCACCAGAAACAAGGGGCCTGAGGAGTCCTGGACAGGTCCACGGGACTTAGGAGAATAGATTGCAGCAGGGTAGGCAGGCCACAGGAACTCAGCCAGATAGCCCTCTGGGTCACGTGGCCATGTATGTTCTCTGGGCAGGTCTCAATCTGTGGCAGGGCCATGTGGCCAGCTGAATAGTGTTCAATGCAGAAGAGCTAGTCTAGGCTCCAAAACCCCATAGATCTGTGGCCCCATTCTGAGGGAAATGTCCCAAGTCCCACTTTAGCCTGCCTTCCCAGATACGCCACTGGATCTGATCATGTATAAAACTCTCGGACGTGGTAGCTGGCCCGTAGCCTGGACCTAACACCGGCACAAGGGAGCTTGCTGAAAACTATCTGCTGTCTCCGTGTCCTAGATGAGCCAGGGCTGTACCAGGCATGGTGCATGCAGCATGATACATATGATATACATACACACATACACATACACATACATACATGATCCAGAGAGGTGCCTTGGCACTCACTGTGCCTCTTAGTAGCATTTGGTGCAGATGCAGTGTGGATCAGCCTTCGGGTAACAGAACATGGCGGCTTATGGCTTTGCGTGTGAGATGCAAAGGTAGTGTAGGCAGCTCCCAGAGCGTGGCAGGACAGAGAGCTCTTGCTCTTACCCTCCCAACACTCTCCACACTGTCAGGGTGGCCTTTATAAACGGATCAGATCATCAACCCTCCAGTGGCTCTGGTTGCTCTCCATATAACCCCCACCCCCAGCCTGCTCTCTGGAGCTCCGAACTTTCTGAATTTCCAGGATAGTGCTTGACACTCATCATGCGCCCAAACATGGCCCAAACTTTTCTTTGTTTTCAGTATGTGATGAGCACCTATCCGCATATGGGAGGTCACATGTCCCAGACAGTTATCTGCCCGGGGCTGGGCTCCGTCCGCTCGCCCTTCCCCATCCACGGTGTCCAGGGTCCTGAATCTGGGAGCCTCGTGCATCTGCCCGCGTTGTTTTAGGTTTCGTCACATCTGCTCCTATTCCCAAAGGGTCTTTTAAACGATGCTTTAGGCTGTGGTCTTCGGAGCCAATATTTCCTTGGAAGAGGATGCCGCTCACACGCTGTGTGGGTGGCAATTCAGTTCCTGTATAAACTTCCTGTTGTGCACCCCGGGGTTCTCGCACTCTCTCACCAGCACTCCCACAGTGCAGGCTTAGCTGCGGGGTGGGGGAGGGGGAATGCTATCCTGCCATCCACCCCTCCTCTTCTGCCCCTCCTCTCCAGGGAACAGGCTTCTGAGGCCTCTTCTGCACCTTCCTTCCCTGGCACGACCTTTGTCCCTGCTCATTCCTGGTATGTCTTTTCTTTTCTTTTCTTTTCTTTCCTTTCCTTTTCTTTTCTTCTTTTCTTTTCTTTTCTTTTCTTTTCTTTTCTTTTCTTTTCTTTTCTTTTCCTTTCCTTTCTTTTCTTTTCTCTTCTCTTCTTTCCTTTTCTTTTTTCTTTTCTTTTCTTTTCTTTCTCCTTCTTTCTTTCTAGCTGTCTTCCTTCCTTTCTGTCTTTCTTCCCTCCCTCCCTCCTTCCCCTCCTTCCCCTCCTTCCCTTCCTTCCTTCTATCCCTTCTTTCTTTTTTCCTTCCCTCCTTGCTTCTTTCTCTCCTCCTCTTCTTTTTTGCTCTTCTTACCATTCTTAGCATCCCAGTTTCAGCTCAGAGTTATTATCTCAGACACTCATTCTACCCATCCTGACCCTGCAGCTTCTGGGATTAGGCCTAGTGAGCCCCTAAACCTTCAGGTCTGGTCTCAGGAAGGGGCTGTGCAGACATGGCTGGAACTCGGAGACAGGATGGGGTGAGACCCAGCGAGTGATGAGGTTTTAGGGCAGCTGTGGGAATGCTCTGATAAGGGTCCTAGGGAAGGTAGGAGCCAAGAGGTCCAGCGTGCTGGAGGATGCTGAGGAGATGCCACTACCACGCAGGGTTGCTACAAGACAAACATCTGCCCTCAGATCACAGGAACTGTGCGTGTTAGAGGCCTCGCTATGCGTGGTGAGACTCGTTCCTTTAGTTTAAAATTCAGTTCTGATTGGGAAATTCGCTTGCACTAAAACCACCCGAGCTGCCTTAGCTGTGTCTAAGGCTACCTGTGACACAGGAGAAGAGCCTCTGAGGAGACTCATTCCTTCAGACTGGGGGGTGGCCTGACAATTGGGGTGCATGATGACAGGAGTGTGCTCTTTCCTTGGAAACAACAGGACTGTGGAGTTCAGGGCTCATCATCTTGATCTTCAGAGGGGAAACTGAGGCCTGGAAGATGAGTGAATTCCCAGGGCTCAGGAGACCCAGGTTCATTTAGAACAGGGTGGGTCAAGCAGAAGGGACTGCCGCCTTGACTTGAAAAGCTCTGATGATTCCAGAGACCCCAGATTTAGAGCTCGGAGACCTGAGCTCTAGCTCCCGGCATCTCCTGGCCCTGGGCTGGCCCCCTCTTCCTGTCCACCTGTTCCCGCCTCTCCTAAGCAGGCATACCACACCCTCCCCCAGATGCTGTGAGACTTCTGCAGAACTGTGAGTGTGGGGTCCAGGGCTATGAAAGGGACCCTGAGGTGGAGACAGCTTCTTCCTGAGGTGGCTTTTGGTGCAGCAAGATGTGAGCTTCACATGGAGGAGCAGAGCCCTGGGGGAGGGGCCCTGTGGCCGTCTGCTGCACTCGCAGCGCTCACATCAGTGAGCCAAGTGACACTCACCATGGGAACACGTGTTCGCCACCACAGACTTTGAGTGTCTTGTAAAACTCACAATTTGTTCAAAAGAATAAACAGCATGAAAGAGGATACACAGCCTCCATCCAGGACTGGTGGGGGCGGGGAGCGGCTCCAAGGCTGGTTTCCATTTAAACCACATTTGGAACGGCTGTTCGCTCTTGTGGAACTTGGTCTGGGAAAGCCCTTCCCAGCACAGACTGGGTACTTGGCCTGGGACAGGGAGCCTCGCTTCCATGTGTGAGGCATGGATAATCAGCAAGTGATTATATGCCATGCAGGCTGGATACGTGCAAATCCCTCTGGTAGAGCAGGCATGGGAAGGGAGAGCTGTCAACTCCTCTAGGAGACAGGTGTGAGTGCAGGCTGGATCATCCAGCTGCACAGCCTGGGCTAGAAGACGACTAGGACCTGACAGTTGGAGGCCTCTAGCCAGCCAGAAGAGACAAGGAGCGGACTGGGATCACAATGGGACAGGTGGGACAGAAGTGGGTCCTGGAAGAGAGAGTGACAGGTGTGAAGGCTCTGAGATGGGCGACAGGCTTTCAGACCTGAGCATCTAAAGGAAGGAAGAGGGCCTGGACCCACAGGATGAGCAACCCCAGCCTGGGCAACTGGAAAGGCGTCTCAGGGGAAATGGCGCTTGGTGTTGAAGACCCAGAAGGCTCTTAAGTGGGGCTGGAGAAATGCCTGGACACCAGGGTCCTTGCTGCACAGACGTGCCTGAGGCAGTGTTAAAATCTGAGCACGGCCACCATGCCCGTAGCCCAGTGCTAAGGGGGAGGGGTGGAAAGACAAGGACGCCCCAGGCTCCATGGCTGCTGGCCTTGAGTCAGAGAGACCCTTTCTCAGAGGGACCCTTAAGGAGACATTGTAGAATAGGGCATGAGATGGCCTTCTCTGGTCTCCATAGGTCACACACAGGTACCTGCATCTGTACACACACCCATACCTTCCCCCTGCACCCCACAAAGAAGCCTTTTAGCACTGTCAGGAGCCCTGGGCCAGAGGTGCAGTACCCCTGCTGTTGAGGGTGTCTTGGCATGGTTTGGGCTTGGTGTGTGGAGAGATCCTGAAGGGTTACGAGCTGGGCAGACTCCCCTCCCTGTTGCTAACCAGGGGGACCCAGAGTGTCTTCTCCTGGTCCATCTTCAGGAGACTCTGTCGACCCAGCATGAAGGACAACCGGGAAGGTTGAAAATGTGCCATCTGTTGAGTGGCTCTGCTGCCCCCGTGTCATTCAGGGTATGTCTGGATTCATTCTTGAGGGAGTTTCAGCCAAGAACCATGACAAAGCCTGGTCCCTGATTTGAGAGACAAGAACATGGGGGCCGGAGAGTCTCAGATATGGAGTTGGAAGAGCTATCTGGCCGGGCAGGATGGGGCTGAATCCTGGGGCTAGGCCCAACACCACACTGAAAGGATGCCCCTGCCAGCCCAGGCCAGGAGAAGGCTGCGTACAGGCAGGGACAGGTGCAGCCTGGGGAGGATGTAGCCAAGCAGGAGCGGGACAGTGCCCCTGGGAAGCAGGGCCAAGCTGCTGAGACGGGGCTGTGCAGCGCCCACTGGATTTAGGAATAAGGACAGTTTAGAGTTCCTTCCGTGGGGCAGTAAGGAACCATGAGTAAGTGTGAGTCCATCTTCTAAAAACTGAGCTAGAGGTCAGGAATGATGGGTCATGCTTTTAATTTCAGCACTCAGGAGGCAGAGATAGGCAGATTTCTGTGACTTTGAGGTTAGCCTGGTCTAGAGAATTCCAGGACAGCCAGAGCATAATCATGAGACCCCATTAAAAAAAACTTTTTTTTCAACTAGAAGTGTCTAAATAGTAATAGGTGGTAAAGAAGTCGATGGTGTATGTGTTTATATGTCACTGTGTCTGTGTATATATGTGCATGTGTATCTGTACATGTATGTGTGTGCATGTATGTGTATCTGCATGTGTGTGTATATGTGTTTATAGGTGTGAGTCTGTATGAGTGTATGTATATTTGTATCTGCATGTGTGTATATGTATGTGTCTGTGTGCATATGATGTTTGTGTTTATGTGTATCTATATCTATATGTGTGTGTGCAAGTACATATGTGCATGTGCGTGTGCATGAGAACATGTGTGTGTGTGCACCTGTGCACCTGTGAGTGTGCGTGCGTGCGTGCGTGCGTGCGTGCGTGCGTGCGTGCGTGTGTGGCCAGCTGTCACGGTGTTACGGGGTCTCTCAGATGAGGAATCTTGGGGAGAAGGAGATGAAGCGAGTGTGCGAAGGAAGTGGGAGGGGCCTTGGAGGCTGAGAGCTGGAGCAAGGCAGGCTCTGGAGGTCTTCGCGATGGCATCCGCGGTGTGGACTGGGTGGAGGGATTTCAGGCAGGGAGAGGGGCTGGGGGGGGTTACTGATGCTAGGATATGAGCTCCAGCTCCCAACCTGACTGACGAACACTGGTACCCAAGTGGGCTCATTCAATGGGAGGGAGACGAGCAGAGGCAGTGAAGGGAGGGCGGGTCACCAGGGGTGGCGGGGTAAGGAAGGGGGTCAGGTAGGGATGAGAGTCTGGTGGCAGGCTCCACTGGCTCTGGAAGCCCCCTTCTCCAGCACATGGTACTCCCAGCTCTGTACCCACGACCTAGGTAGGTGTGACACCTGTCAGGATCCATGGTTCAGTTTCCCCATTTAATGAATTTGTGGTGGGCAAGCCGCGTACTTTGAGATCCTTCTGCTCCTTGGTTTGGCCCCGCTCAGAGGCTTGTCCCAAGCCACTCAGTGAGCTCAAGGGGCTGCAGCCCTCTGGCCGAGTTCACCTCACAGCCCAGCCCTGGGTAGCCCTGGGTCCTTTACAGGACCTAGGTTTCTTCCCACCGGCAGGTGCAGGCCGGTGGAGAGAACACAGGAATGACCACAAGGGGCCGCTAGGACCCAACCCAAGGCTCGCCGGAGAGCAGCCCTCTACTTCCAGCTTCCGGTCTGCTGTGGAGCAGGACCTCCAGGTCCTTCACGGAGGCAGATAGGCTGGGAGAAGCCCTAGGGCCCTGCCACCTTCTATTTCCTGCAGTTTTCTACGTTCACTCTCCACTGCCCACCACGGCCTCGGGCTCCTGGGTGCTCTGGACTTTAGTTTCACCCTGGCTCGTCCTTCACTCCCAGGAGTTTGGGGATGGGGGGGGGGTGATCATATAAAGAGGAAACAGAACTAGTGCTTTCAGATTTATAGTCATGAACCCCAACAGCAGGGGAAGCGGAAGCGGCGAGCTGGGCCTGGGGTAGGCAGGCTCTGTTTCTCCCTACTTGCTGCCTTTAGGACAGGGAAGACAATCCATGACCCTCTGCCCTCTGGAGGAAGGCAGCAAGCTTGGAGCAGGGACTTCCAGCACCAGAAGGCTTTAGATCGGTCAGAAACTTGTATTTAGAGCAGTTACCCCAAGTAGCCCCGAAGCAAGGGTGTGTGGCCACCTGCTTGATGAGGCGCTGTGGGGGGGGGGGCAGCTCACTGCAGGGGGAAGGCCGAATGCTCACTGCTCTCTTCTTTTATTCAGGAGTCCACCACCCCTGTCCTAGCTGAGGAACTAGAGCTCAGACTGCATGAGACCTTTGAGAGAACCTTGGTCTGACTAGAGGGAAAGATGGTCACCTACGGTGGATGACGCTGCGATCAGAATGGTGACCTGGTTGCTGGCATTTCTTCTAGGCTCCACCCCACAGTTGCCTGGCAACAGCCAGGTGTGCCTGACTCACTGTGCTTGCCCCTCCTCTCTCTCTCTTCCTCCTGCTCTTCCGCTCTTCCTTCTTCCCTCTCTGGCCCTTCTCTCCTCATTCACCTTCCCCTCTCACCACATGCTCACAGCCCGCCTCTACTCCTCCATCTCTCTCTCTCTCTCTCTCTCTCTGTGTGTGTGTGTGTGTGTGTGTGTGTGTGTGTGTGTGTGTGTACTAGCAGGAACCCTGGTACCTCCAAAATACACACCTCCAAATATCCTCCCAACTTGTTCTGATGATGCAGATTGGAGGGGGGTGTGGGAGCGGAGGCTCCAGGGCAGATGTGGGGAGGGGGTTGGCACTTGGGGACCTCTTCACTGAAGCCTCAAAGGCTGCTGGGAAATGTGTGTCGAGGGAGGCGGAACACGGAGACTGTCTCCACTGCTCTGTGGCCTGAGAATTCACGGTCAATGAGAAGAATTTCCGCCGGTCCCATATTTTTTCCTCTCTTTGAAAGTAAAAGCCTTAGGATCAAACACACACAAATCGCGGTCATCTGTCTCTCCCGCACTCTGCTAACACCACAGAAGAGAACAGGACTGAATGGGTCTAAACTCTTTCTAGCACTGGAGGATGGAGCCAGCTGGCTCTGGAGTCTGGGTGTGCAAACAGCACATCGGCACACGGTTCCTGAGGGCATCCGTGGGGTCTTCTTGTTCCCCTTCACTGTACAGGGCGACTGTACATTGTCCAACTAGAGACTTGTGTCCGGGTTCAGGAAGGTTTTTTTTTTTTTTTTTTTTTTTTTTTTTTTTTTACTTTTCTCCTATGGGAGATCGCTTTTGTTAGTTTCCATTGTTTTCTGAACTTCCTCTGTTGATATTCAAACAGTATCATTTATTTCTCCTTACTTTGCATTTCTGTCTCCTCTGACCCCCTGCTGTCCTGACTACACGCGAGGCTTTGTCTCACAGGTGATGATGTGTCCTGGACCTTGTTTGCCCTGTCTTCTGTCTGCTGTTGCAGGATTTCATTTCCTCCAGATTTTCCTCCGTGACACCTCGGTGACACCCATCAGAAGCGTGGCCCTAAGAAGCCCAGGTGAGGCGCTCAGGAGGCAGTGGGCGTGCTGCAGCCTGACTGCTGACAGCGAGACTTGCCGTAAAGTGGGGAAGGCAGCTTTTGGGGTAGACCAAAAGTGCCTATTCCAGAGGCAGTCAGTTGCTCCAAGAAAGGTTCTCCACCAGCCTCCTGCCCAAGGGGATGTCCAGGTGCTTTGCATTTCTGAATCAAGATGCGCCTGTCAGCTGATCTTGAGAGAAAGAAAGGTGAGTCTTGGGGAGGGGCTAGCTCTTTGCTGTTCGGGAGTTCCAGGGAGACGGAGAGCTATTCACCGCCTTCCCAGCAAACCCTGCTTTTATTTCACCTCTCCCTGTTTCTGCTTTTTGCTTTTCTGGTACTGGGTACCTGAGTGCTGGTTCCCCTGGGGCACAGTCCCAGCAGGCCCCTGCCACAGCCCGGAGCTGTGGCCTCCGCTGCCCCCTCAGTTCTCACAGCTCCTTGGTTAGAGCCGGCCCCTCTGCCGTTTCAGCCACACTTCACTCACGCTGGACCGTCTGGGGACGCCAAGGACGTGTCACCATCAGAGCAGAGCAGATAAGATTTATGCGGCCCTTGTTTGTTCCCAGTGCTCCATTAGGCCCGAGACGGGGTATTATCTCATGGGATTCTGACGTAGGGAGCCCACTGCAGAAGTGCAGTCAGGCTCAGAGATGCGGCTGGCTCAGAGGAGCCCAGTGAGGCTGTCTAAACTCCTTTACCAGCCCTGGAGGGAGGGCAGAACCCCTCGATGCCCCACCCTGCCTGACTGCTCAGAGGCCAGCCTCTTGAGTCCTGCATGCCCCAGACGACATACTACAAGCATGTTCTCATACTCTCCCATCCCTTTGCACAGGTCATTCCCCTGAGAAGGAACAAGATACTCAGGGCTCTGGGCCTGGTGGCACAGGCCTATAATCCCAGCTATTCAAGAGGTCAAGTCATGAAGAACACAAATTCCAGTCTTGTGTGGAGAACTGAATGAGACCCTGACTCAGAAGGTGTGTGTGTTGGGGGGAGGGGTATAGTGGTAGAGCGCTGGCCTGGCTTGTGTGAAGCCCCAGGGCACTGGTGGCTGCCGGGAGCTCTCACTTCTCCTCCTAGCAGCCCTGTGCTTGCAAGAGACCTTCCGTGGTGTTCTCTTGCGGACTCTCTGGAGGAGCCGAGACTCTTCTCTTGGGAGATTTGGCTTGTGGGAAAAGCCGGGCTCCTCCTGCGCAGGGATGCGCACCCTTCTGGCCATCCTTTTCCACCAGAGAAGGTTCCTTTTACTCCAGTTAGTGTAACACCTGTTCATTTTCTGTCTCCAAAGTGACCAACTAAGAGAAATGCATACCAGAGGGAAATACAACAGACTAGTCACTTGGGGCTGCAGACAGACAGACTGTTAGCTAGATGGCTCTGTCACTACTGGGAGAGTTGTGAGGAACGAATTCAGCCCAGACTTGTGTGTGTGTGTGTGTGTGTGTGTGTGTGTGTGTGTGTTTTAAATAGACGTTTTATTGACATGTAATTCCCATTTACTATGTCCAGTTCAGTGGTTCCAATATTCAGAGTTACTCAGCCTCATCACAGAGGATTCTAGATTATTGTCGTCTCCCGACAGGGCAGTCACTGGGCACGCCCCTCCACACTGTAGTTCTTGAGCACTGCTTTCTGTCCCCGTGGCTTTGCTCGGCCTGGCGTGCCACAGTAACACAATCCTGTAGTGTGTGGCCTTTCCTGCTTGCCCTTGCCCACTTAGCCTAATGGCTTCAAGCTTCCCCCATGTGTTCGCACATCTGTACGGCATTTCTTTTTATCGCAGAATACTATTCCAGCGTGTGGATGTCCCACATCTGTTTATCCTCTCCCTGAACATGCTTAGCTTGCCTCCACTTGAGGGCTGTTACGGATAGCGCTACCATGAACAGCTGTGCGCAAGATTTTCTGTAAACATATGTTTTAATTTCTTTGGTGTTTTTATTCCACTTCAGAGTAAAATGCCTAGGTCATATAGAAACCCTATAATTAAGTCTTTAAGGCGCTGCTCGGACATTTCCATGGTAACTGCACTCCCACAAGTGGCACCTGAAGTGCTGGCTCTCTGTTGTTTGCCAGTACGTCTGTGGTGGCCATACTGGTGAGTGGACAGCAGTGCCCCCTCAGAATGTGTGTGCACATTTCCCTGGTGACTCATGAGGGAGGGCCGCCACTGTCCATCTGTGAATGTACTTCAGAGCAACAATTCAAACTATTTACCTGCTTAAAACGAATTTATATTCTGGGGCTAATTTCCTAAAGGTAAGTAATTTAAAAACATGTTCTCTCGCTCCATGGGTCGCCTCTTTGCTTTCTTGATGGTGTCCTGCACAGTTTTCATTTTAGTGATGTCCAGGTTATCGTTATTGTTGGGGCTCCTGATGTGAGAGTTAAGATTTAATCATTGCAATGACTACCAGGGTCTCCTCTAATATTGCTTTCCCAAGAGCTTTATGGTTTTAATTCTTTTATTAGGTCTTTGGTCTGTTTTGTATAGTCGAAGACCAAGGTCTAACCTCACTCTCTGGTGCACGGGTATGCAGCTGTCCCTGTATACACAGAGACAGTTCTTTTCCCAGTTAATTGTTTGGCCCTTGTCACAAACCAACCAGCCATGAAAGTAGAGGCTTGCCCTTGAGCCGTCCACCCTGCTGGACTTTCCCCGTGCTCCCTTAACATGACCCCAGCTTTGTGGTGTGTCTGGAAACTGATGCGGGATCCTGAGCCCTATGGTTGTTCTTTCGAGACTGCTTGGGTTATGCTATGACCTGCATACATTTGCATACAGATTTCATGCCCAGATGGTCAATTTCTGCAAAGAAGCCAGCTGAGGTTTGGAGAGGGACTGTTCGGACTGAGGGTCAATCAGGGGAATATCCATACGGTAAGAATATCACTGGTCGTCTGACCAGTGAATGTGGGGTGTCTTTCCAATTACTTAGCAGTGATTTCTGTCTTCAGAATACAATCTGTTAAATTTGTTACTATTTTGTGGGCCATGTCAGAAGCAAGGTCTCACTGTGTAGCCCTGTCTTAGAATTCTCTATGTAGACCAAACTAGTCTCAAGCGTATAGAGAACCACCTGGCTCTGCCGACCAAGTGTTGGGATAAAAAGCGAACCCACCACACCTAGTGATTTTATTTTTTTCAATGCTATTTTACATGAAGTTTTTCCTTAATTTCATTTTTGGATTGCTTGTTTCTAGTATAAATACAATTAACTACTGTGTGTTCTTGTAACCTGGAACTTTGATCAGTCAATTTATTAGCTTTAATAGGTGTATGTGCATGTCTGTGTGTATGTGCATGCATGTGTATGTGTGCGCCATAAGATTTCCTACTTACAAGAATATATCATAATTTTACCTTTTTAAAAAATATCACTTAATGTATGTGAGTAAACTGTCACTGTCTTCAAACACACCAGAAGAGGGCATCTGATCCCATTACAGATGGTTGTGAGCCACCATGTGGTTGCTGGGAATTGAACTCAGGCCCTCTGGAAGAACAGTCAGTGCTCTTAACCACTGAGCCATCTCTCCAGCCCCTATAACATAGTTTTACTTTTTTTTTTTTTTAAATGGGTATGTTTTAACTTATTTTCTTGCCTAGTTTCCCTGCTCAGAGCCTTTTGGACAGTCGTAGACTAAAATGTAAAGAGCGGGCATGCTTGTCTTATTTTTGACTCAGGCAAAGGAAAGCAAGTGTCCTCACCAATAAGCAGCATGTGAGCACAAAGAAGGATGGGGGCTCGGAACCCAGGAGGCCTGGCCTGGCGGCTGAGCCTAGACTCATGGGCTTTCTCCCCACCCTGGGGTTTTAAGGTGATTGTCAAGTGCTTTGCTTGCAAGAGAGGCTCTAGAGAGTCCTGTTGTCAGGAGCGAGGCCTGGAGGTTGGGGAGATCAAGGTGGTCTCTTGTCTACAGATGGCAGTAGGGCAGTGTGACGAGGGAAGAGCCTTGAACTGGAAGTGGTGGCCCTGCCTGTGAGTGTCCTGGGCCTGGGAGCTGGCAGCATCCCCAGCTGTCTGTGTCTGGCAAGCATGTCGACCCGCCCCCCCCCCACTGACCTCTGTGGGGAAATGCTAAAAGGAGTACCCATGTCTGGGCCCATGTCCAGTGGTCGTTAAGAGGGCTCCACGGAGGAGAGTCTATTTCAAGAGCACACCAAGTACCCAGAAAGAAATTAGGGAGAAGACAGAGGTTTGTAAGCTATGGGGAAGAGAGGTCGAGTTGGGGACATATCTGGTGCTGAGCACCGAAACTCCCTGCCAGGGGCCTGACTTGTGACCAGGGCAGCTGTCACTCTGTGGACCACGTGGGATATAAGGAGGTCACAGGTCACTGAACCACTAGGCGACATTTGCCTCTCCTCTGCTCCGCCCAAGGCCGTTCACCTGGTTTCTCGGTCCCCCTCAGCGCACCCCAATGGAGCTTTCGCTTGAAGGCAGAAGAGCACAGCTGGAGTTAGTGAACCGAGGCCCCAGGCTTTGGGTGGACAGGCTGGGGTGTGCTGGCCAGGGAGGCCTCTGCTCAGGTCCACAGGGCTAGTGTGAGC
The DNA here is from genome assembly GCA_964023405.1 of Apodemus agrarius. Taxonomy (NCBI): domain Eukaryota; kingdom Metazoa; phylum Chordata; class Mammalia; order Rodentia; family Muridae; genus Apodemus; species Apodemus agrarius. Next base: position 46,269,428 of record OZ030009.1, read on the forward strand.
ACTGCCCTGTGACTCTCAGGACCAGGTGAGCTGGAGGTTCCCGTCCTGACTGGCCACCTGTGCAGCCACAGAGAGAATGCTTCCGGTGGCCGTGTAAGCAGAAAGGCCAACAGTTACATTCATCTATAACTTAACTACTACATACAGACCCTCAATGTGATGGCCTTGAATCTGTCACCCCCACCCCCACCCCGAGGGAGGGACCATCATCCCAGCCTCTGGAGTAGAACCCCGGAGTCAGTAAGGCGACTGTTAGTCACCAGGGTCTCTGTCAGTGCTTGACTGGGCCAGGATGGGGACTGTGGGGTCCTGCTGTCAGCAATAGGTCTTCATTACCTTTTACCTAGAGCCCCAGTTTCTCTAGTATTAAAAGTAGAATAGAGGGCTGGAGAGATGGCTCAGCAGTTAAGAGCACTGGCTGCTCTTCGAGAGGTCCTGAGTTCAGTTCCAAGCAACCACATGGTGGCTCGCAACCATCTGTAATGATATGATGTCCTCCTCTGGCATCTGGCATTCAGCTGAACATGGTGATAGAGCATTCGTATACATGAAATAAGTAAGTAGCAGAGCAGAGTGGGCCTT
>OZ030009.1:46875009-47335009 GCA_964023405.1 Apodemus agrarius
GAGGGGCATACTTGTGAATCACTAGCAGCTGAGGATGCTGGCATGGCCCTCCCAGGCCAGAGGGTACGTGGAGTGACGGTCTCTGTGAGTCAGTGACACAGGGTAAAGGCCTGAATGGGGAGCAGGGCAAGCCAGGAGCGTATTTGGAGACAGTGTGAGCTCTGAGCTGGGGAAAGGTTGGGGTAGCCTGCAGTGGCAACTGAGCATCTTTGCCGAAAGAGGGAAGTGCAAGAGACTGGGTAGCCAAGCCTCCAGAGACCTTTTAGAGGTGACAATCCAGCCAAAATCAGGTCTGATGTCAGAGTGGGCCGGACTAACTCCCACCCTGGGTCCTAGGAACCAGATCTCCTCAGCACATGACCACCCAGCTGGCTTCCCCCTTCCCCACGGGAGCACCCTCTGTAGGCAGTCTCCCTTACATTTCAGACGTCCTGGGGACTAAGTGCCTGAAGGCGCTGCTATAAGGAATGCCATCCTGTAGCTTCAGGGCTGGGGCCTCAGCCTGACCTGCTGGGCCACTCAGTCTTTTAGTGGGATGATGGAGCTCAGATAGCCTGCTGCCTCCTTCCCAGGCTGGCCCCTCTCTTCAGTTCCCAGGGCAGGCAGTGCGAAGCCAGCACTTCCTGCTCAGGATGCTGACACCTGAGATCACGCTTCATGCCACTGGCCTCAGGCCGCATCCCCCCCCCCCCCCCCATCGAGGCTCCCTTTCTCAAGTTCAGCCTGTGGAGAGCAACATCCTCTCTCTAGAGGACATATGTAATTTAGTGGCTCCTAACCCAGATAGACATATGTGGGGACCCCCAAAAGTGTTGGGACTGGAGTCCTACATCTCTGCCAACTTATGCCATTCACACTGTGCTAGTACTGTGTGCTATGTGCCAGGCACCGTGCTGGGACTGGGAGACTCAAGACGGGAGCCACAGTTTCTGTCTTCAGGAGTTCCTAGTCTGCCACCTACAATAACTAGTCTCCTCTGGATCTGCAGTAGCAGATACCCACGAAGGCCACCTTTCCCCCACACCTAAGGCCCTGCCTTATGGGGGAAACACTGGGAACAGGCGTCCTGAGCCTGTTGCAGGGCTGACTGACTCAGCAGGCTTCAGTGTCCTCCACAAACACCCACTGAGCCCCTGCCAGGAGCGAGGCCCTGGCATAGAGAAGGCAGGCACTGACTCACCAGCACAGGGCCTGGGAACTCAGCTGCCACAGCTGAGGAGCCTTCTTGTCCTGGGGCTTTGGGGCTTGGTTCCAGGGAACAGACAGGAAGGCACAACGAGACCCAAAGTTTAGGTGACAAACTGCCAGGAAACATACACGGAGCATCAAGTGCTGGGCAAGAGGTTACAGGGGTTCACCAGACACCACACCCTCTGCCCCCTGCCCTCACGTTTCTGATCTCTGGGAACCACAGAGGACCCATCTTGATCTATTCTCTAGATGACCTAAGTCGTTCTCCAGCTTAGGTCAGTCATCCAAATGGCAACAACTCCTTAACTGGTCACTAACACAGGCCATCACACCTGATCTCTTCACTATCTAGTTGACTCAATTTTACCCACAAAGGCAGTCTCCCCACCTGCCGGCCCGCAAAGGGCAGAACCACCCTTCCAGGCCTAAAGCAGGATGCTTAGCAGGTAGGCGGCACCAAACACACAAGTGGGTGACTGCAAGAGAAAGGAGCCTCAGAAGGAAGCCTTTCCCCATCACGAGGCAGACTAAACTGTTTTCAGCCCCTAACCTCCAAGTCCAATGAAAGGCCTGGTTCGCTGAGTCCCCCTTTCTCTGCCTAGCCCGTAGCCAAGGCTTTGAGAGCCATACAGCTCTGGAGAGCAGATGGCTCCCCTCCGCTCTGGAGTCAGGGTCAACGAAACAGTGGTGACTCTGGAGGTGCCCAGAGCTCAGACTCCTGGGGTCTGCAGTCTTAGAGTAGCCCCTCTGCTGCCCTAGGGACAGGCCTAGGCCAGGTCCTCAGGTAAACAGACAGCCCTGACTTAGCTTCTCTGTCTGCAGCATCCAGGAAAGGCAGTCAAGGCAGGTGCGGGGCTCTCTCCAGCCAGGCCGGCCACCCCTTAGTCAGGTGCCTGTGGCCATGGGGCTCCAGCAGGGAAGAGCATAGGCCGACCACTTGACCCCTATCTATGCCCAGTCCTCCCCTCCTCTGGTACCTTCGTGCTCACAGCAGTGTTCTGGCCTGGCCCTGATGTCTTGGTTAGGCCTGAGCAAGGTAATGACAGCACTCTGTCAAATGAGGACCAAGCCTTTCCTCCAAACCCAGGTTCTGAGTGGCCGTCAATGCTGAGAAGACAACTTGTAGGGGCTACTCTGGGGTGGGGTGGTGGGGTATGGGGAACCTGCCACGTCAGATAGCGCTGGGATGTCTTTTCCCACACAGCACCCCTCTACAGTCTAAGGGAGTCACTGGGGTGGGCACCACAGCCTGCATCACTCGCTGGTCCAAAGGGATGCTTTCCCGACGGCCAGAAACTGCTGAGGAGAGCTTCCCAGTTTCCCCTATCTCACCGTCCTTCGGAGTTCACAGCAGTCACCGAGTGAGCACACACGACGCACATCCACACGGGCACTGTGTCTAGACGAACTGATCTTCCATGATCATGCCCCAAGTTCTGACAAAGGCAAGACTCCAATCTGTGGCGCTACAACCTGCTTCTAAGATTCTTAGAGAAGCAGAAAGAACTCTGCTCCAGCACTGTCCGCTCTGTGCCCGAAGATGTACCTAGGTCAAACGGCACTTGGTGAAGTCAACCGGCATCTGCGAAGCTCTGTCCAGCCGCTCTGTAAGCTACAGTCACTCCGGACCATCCCGAAGCCCTCTGCCCTCTCCCAAGCCTTGCTTTTCTCACCTCCATCCCTGCCTGTGAGGTTTAAAACAATAAAAAAACAAAAACAAAAACAAAGCAATCTTCCAATAACCTGGTACCTACAGACTCCCATACCACCCCCAAACCAGGCATCTGGGCATGGTGGTTAACAAATTTGGCCTCTGGGAGGAGGCAGGGTGTGGTACAGTGGGAAGGCCACCTTGGGCCCCCCACCCCCCACCAGTCTCCTGGGACTGTTCTCTACTTGCAGCCGCAAAGCCTTGGAAGGTAATGTGCCTGCAAGCCGGAAAACCAAAGCTGCCTCAGCCCGAGGCACGGATCTGAGGTAGACTGGCATCCCTCTGTCCCAAACCCCTCCCACGGCCATTGCATTCAGCACCAGCTACAGCCTCTCCTTCTGATCGGTATCATCATACCCGGGTCCCCCCCCCAAGTATGTCAGGAAGGGCTGCGGAAAAGATGTCCCTTTAATAAAACGTTATCAACATATATCGTACACAAACTACAATGTATCATAATTACTTTTTTTTTTTCCTCTCATAATTCAGAACCAGACTACAAGGTAAGAAAAAACACAGAAACAGCTACAATGTTCCCAAGAATCCGCACAAGGTCTTTTTTCAGGCAGATGGTATCTCACATAATATGATATACATGGGTCAGAAAGGGGGGTAAGAAAACAAAGACCAGCTACGTGGGTGGGCAGGGCCTGGAGGGCGTAAATGTACAAAGAACTCAGTGTCTTCCGGGCACGACACAAAGGTTGCCACGGGGAGAGGCCAGGGCAGCCGAGTCACCCCTCCTCAGAGGGGACAGGCTCCACCATCAGGTTCATCGGTTTTTGAAAATAAAAACAGGACCAGAAACAGTGTCTGTTTGGTTGCTGGTGCTCCCCCCACCCCCACAGCAATGCCGAAGTCTGTCCATCCAGTTCCAAGCAAATACAGAGCAATTCCAACCAACACCCATCTGTGAAAAAGGACAAACAGGAGAAAAAAAGAAAAGCACAACTTCCGCCTGCCCTGCGTGTGCGCACTGAGGAGCTCGGGACCAGAACGTGGAGGTCAGTTCTATGGCCCAGATTGTAGTCATCCTGTGGGTGGGGCCTCTCCTCCTTGGCCTGGGCCACTACCAAGCCAGCAGGAATCTTGCCAGGAAACGGTGGGGACCGAGGGCCTGGAGGTCCCAGGGGCTGGGCACGAGGTCTGGAGAAGAGGCAGCCGTCCCGGAACAGTGTGCACGCTGGGTCACAGCGATGGTCTCTGTTGGGTGACAGCAGGTTGGGGGCGCTGGGTCCTCTGGCCCAGTGTGTTGTGATGGCCAGCCGAGCCAGAGCGAAGCGGACACCTGCATCTCCTCGCCCAGCGCAAACCCCAAGGCCTATGTGGAAACGTTGACTCCTGTTCCTTTTCCCCAAACAGCTTTGGAAAGAGACCACCGACTGTAACCTGTCCAGTTTATTATTATTATTTTTAGACGGCTACAAGGTCAGTGTGCCATCGCACACCTAGACTAGCTTTCCTGGCGGGACCCGGGGCAGACGGCAGAGCTTGGGGGGTTTCTTCCTTTTTTTTTGGCCTTTTTTCTTTTTCCTTTTTTTCTTTTTCCTTTTTTCTTTTATTTAAAGAAAGCAAAGAGGTTGATTGGGGTGGGGCATAGGACTTGCTAGAAGCTTCCATTAAAAAAAATTCCCCCAAAGAACCCCCCCCCAAAAAAAACAAATTTAAAATCCCAGCAACGGTAAAAACCCAAACAAACAAAAACCCCAACAAAAAGTGTCATGTACAGAAAGGTTCTTTTGGGCGGGGAGGTGAGATTTTTTCTGGCCATTGACTTGAAATATATTTTTGAGATTTGTCCTTCATGTTTTACGGAATAAAAGTTTGGCCTTTTTATTGCATGAAACTAAAATTGGGGAAGGTGGGGGGGTGGAGGGGTGGAGGAGCAGGGACGCCCTCCCGCAGCTCCTGGGGGCGAGACCTCACTGCTTGCATAACTCCTGGCATCTTCTGCCTGCAATGCCGGCGCTCAGCGTCTGGGGTCACACACTCATCGTCATGCTTGGAGAATACTGCAGGGAAGGAAGCACAGTTGAGGGTCAGGGGAGGAGAGGCCATGGGCTTGACATGTGCCAGAGGGCTGCTGAAGGCCTGCTGGACAGTGCTGACCAAGTTAACCTGGTGGCACAATGGGTAGGGACAAGTGAAGGAGGCAGGAGCTAGGTGACACTCCGGGACCAGCTGAGTTCCAGCCCTTGCCAGGAACGCTGGCGGCACAAATGGCCTCTAGTTCTCATCCTTTGGAGTCAGCTCTTTGGAGATATCAAGAGAGTAGGAAACTGGATTTAGTGAGTCTGGGCTCCTGATGGGGGCTGGGGACAGTCTGGAGCTCTCTCTCCTTTTTTTTTTGGGGGGGGGCCCTTGAGACAGGGTTTCTCTGTGTAACCATGGCTGTCCTGGAACTCACTCTGTAGACCAGGCTGGCCTCGAACTCAGAAATCTACCTGCCTCTGCCTCCCAAGTGCTGGGATTAAAGGCGTGCGCCACCACTGCCTGGCAGTCTGGAGCTCTCAAAAGATGCTTTCATCAATGAGAATGGACACAGAAGGCCACTTGCCCCAACTCAATCCAGGGCTCCAAGCCTTCTGCTGTGAACGCCAGAGGCTTCCAGCCTTCATGCAGCCCCCCTGCAAGGACCAGGCAGCAGAGAACACAATGGCTGGGGCTCTGCAGGTGGCTGGACAGCAGCTGAGCGGAAAGACAGCTGACACGGTTATGGAGCCCTTAGGCCTAAAGGAACCCCTGGGATCCAAGGATAGAGGTGACAGTCAGGGCCACAGCGGCTTACATTGTCGTTCTGGAAGGAGTGGAGGAAGTTTCCCCCCAGCTCGCCGTCGTCCCGAGGGGTGCCAGGAGGATTGCTAATGCCACTTATGTTGTTAGGAGAATTCTGTGGAAAGACATGAGCAGGTGAGTCCATGTCGCAGAGCCTGACCTAAAAGACGGGGTGACACTGAGGGAGGGGACATCAAGTGCCACTCACTTTTGGAAGTCCATCTATGTCGCCTGATCCTAAGAAGGAAGAAGAAACTGAGTCAATGTGGTGGATTTGAGGGGTTGGGGGCATATGTGAGTACTTGTTTTCATGTATGTATGTGTGTACATTGGGGGAGGTCAAAGGTTGCTGTCAGGGGCTCTCTACCTTCCTGTGAGACAGGTTTTTTCACTCACCCTGGATTCAACTTGCTGATTCCACTCCAGATCTCTTGTCTTGCTTCCACAGTGCTGGTACTGTGAGTGTGCCACTGTGTTTGGCTTTTACATGGGTGCTGGGGTCCTCATGCTTGACAAATGCCACGTTACTGTCGGAGTCAGCCCCATTTGCTGTTCTGAAGCCAGGTCCTTGCTATGTAGCCCAACCGGGCTGTGGATCACGTTTACCCTGGCATCCTGAGTGCCCAGTGGGCCAGCCTGCTGCTTCTTTCTGAACTGGGCACCTTACCAGGCCTCGTGCATGTTCTAGTGAGTGCCTGAATCCTGGACTACACCTTTAGCTCATTTTCTCTTTATTCTAGTTATTCTCATTCTCTCTCTCTCTCTTTCTCTCCCTCTCTCTCTCTCATTTACCTATCTACCTATCTATCTATCTATCTATCTATCTATCTATCTATCTATCTATCTATCTATCTATCTAAGTTTTTCGAGACAGGGTTTCTCTGTATAGCCCTGACTGTCCTGGAAGTCACTCTGTAGACCAGGCTGGCCTCAAACTCAGAAATCCGCCTGCCTCTGCCTCCCGAGTGCTGGGATTACAGGTGTGCGCCACCACCGCCTGGCTTTCTCTATTTTGAACAGGGTGTTGCTGTGTGTCATCCAGGCAGGCCTGAGCTTGGGACCCTCCTGCTTCAGGTCCTGGAATCACTCTAGTACGTGTGTCCAACATGCCTGCCCAGTCCAGTTGCTGGATCTCCACCCTCTAAGAAGGACCCTTTCCTCTCTGGGTCTGCATTCGAGCTCACATTATTTGTTTAGAGAGGACCCCCCCAACCCCCACATTCTGCATAGGCTGCAGCTTTTGCTCAGGACCTTTCTAGGGGCCTAGTCAAGGCCAACAGTGTCCCAGGCCCAGGTGGCGGAGGAGCTGCAGCAGAGTGCGCCTGGCAGGTGGGCGCCGGCTTACCTAAGGATCCATTCATGTGGTGTGGCTCCATGCTGCCCATGCCGCCCATCGGGCCGTCTGAGCCAGGGCCCATTGCAAACTGTGGGGTAAGCAGGGCTTGGTTAGTGGACCCAGGCTCTTTGCACCCCTCTTCTGCTTCCCAAGCACCTTCAAATGCTCAGGTCTCAGGACGCAGCGGCTTAGCGGAGCCCCCAGGACGCTGCAGGCTGATGGGCCTCCCTGGGCAGACTTAAGCACCGACTGCTGAGTGGAGGAACTCAAGTCGATGTAACAGTCAAAAGAGCAAACTCGGGGAGAGGCAGCAGACTAAAGCCAGCAGGCTCTACATACAGCCAGCTCGCCATGCTCCTGGGCCCCCTTACAAGCCTGATCACTCCTGGTGAGGTGCGCGGAGCCATTGTTGCACAGAAAAGTGTCCTGACTACACAGGTCAGACCAAATGATTTCAACTTGTCACCTGCTTGGGAAGAGCTTTGCATAGTCTCCTGGTGGAGTAGAGAGTGGGACAAGGGCCACCATACCTCAGACATGTTCAGTTTCCGGGGGTATACGTCACCTCATCCTGTCTGCAACAGCCAAGCCCACCACAGGAAGGCAGGCACACAGACCACATCTCAGGGTCCTGAGGTAAGGCTGAGCCTATGCTGGAGCCAGTGCCTGTGATGCAGTCTGGACAGGATGGGACGGCCTAGTCATGGTGTGACAGGGGGAGGACTGCTGGGCACTTGGCCTGAGCTGGGTGCTGAGGACAGAACTGGGTCACACCTGTGTCACAGCCACCAACAGAAGAGGAAGGAGCCACAGAGGTTGAGCTACAAACACAGCCACAAACAAGGAATGGCTGCGGCTTCAGACAGGCAGGGGAACCAGACCAGGCTGCAAGGAGGAGCCAGACCAGGCTGCAAGGAGGCTGCAGAATGGAGAGAAGCCGGGAAGAGGGACAGAAGCCATTCGGCGACTGCTGCGTGGGCACCAGATCACAGGACAGCGGGCAGCACGGAAGCCTGGAGCAGTCAGCGTGAACAGGCACCGGGGGCTTGAGTAGCGGCAGGGCAGAGCAAGGCGGGGCCTTCCTGAACTGTGAGGTTCAACATCTTTGCCACCTTTCCCAGGTGGGAATGGCTAACTTATAAGCTCCTATGACACAACTGTCCCAGGCCCCCAAAAAACTATTTACAGCTGCTTACATAATACACACACACCACACACACATACAAGTGCCATCAGTATTCTAACATAGATATGGCCAACATATAAAAATCAGGGTTTTGGTCGTTTTTTCTGATACAAAGCCTATGTAACCCCGGCTACCCCAAAACTCAAGAAATCTGCCTGCCTATTTCCAAAACTCTGGATAAAGACATAGACTAACACATCTGTCTTCAAATCAGGCAATTCTGAAATTGCATAGTATACATCTCTACATAATGTTTTAGTAACTTAAGCATTCATACGCCACACAACTGATCCATTACATCTATGGTGGGCAACCGCCACTGCAACTTCCATCAGCCCCAACCGTCAACTCAGCAGGAAGCAGTCTGCTCATGTCTATGGATTTGCTTATTCTGGACACTGCACCACGTGGTCTGCACAGGCTAGTGCTAACCTCTGAGCACATTTCTGAGGCTGCCCTGTGTCCCTGCTTATGGATGGAAGTCCGGGGGAGAGCCCTGCCACACACATCTGCCACACTCAGGAGAACTTCACGTGATCTCAGCCCTGCAGCCAGGCATCCCACTCCTGGCAGGATGTTCACTGTGGGGCCACCCAGTCCCGTCCTTCCCGGCAGAGCCAGGCTGCTCTCCTTAGCCTGTACCGTTCAGCACACCGAACAGAGGATGCACTGGGGCTTCCTTTCTCCACTGCAGCCAAGTCACTGCCACCGTGTATGTGTGTGTGTGTGTGTGTGTGTGTGTGTGTGTGTGTTTTGAGACAGGGTTTCTCTGTATAACCCTGGCAGGCTTATAACTTAAGAGATCTGCCTGCCTCTGCTTGCCGAGTGCTGGGATCAAAGGTGTGTTGCATTATGGCCTGGCCCTTGCTCCGTTTTAAATTGCATTTCTTAACAGCTTCCTGTTTATGGCCTATTTGCCCAATGCTGGAGAAGCATCTATTTGTGTATTTGCCCCATTTTTTTTTATTGAGTTGTCTTTTTTATTATGGAGTTATTAGAGTTCTCCACATATTTTGAGTTTAATTCTTTTATCACATATGTTTCCTCAGTTCTATGTATTTCTTCCTAACCGTCTCATTGCTTTTTTGAGGTGACTCTGTATTGCTTGGCCTTTCCTTGGCAACTCCTGAGTTTAAGTGATCCTCGTGCTCCAGCCCCGGAGCGGCTACATCTACAGGCATGCATCAATAGTTAATTTTTTATGTAAGTTTTACTTTTCAGTATGTGTGCATACATGCATGTGGAGGTGATTGCACACCTGTTTAGGAAAGCTAGAGGTCAGGGCTGCGTCTTCTCCACTGCCCCTAGGGAACAGGCTGCATCTCCTCCACTAATTTTTGAACTAGGGCTTCTCACTGAGCCCGGAGCTTGTCTATTCGGCCACACTGGCTGACCTGGGTGGGAGCTCTGGGTTCGTCCTGTTTCCACCCGCACCTCCCCAGGCTGGCAGCACGGACCCAGCTTTTAAGTTCTGAGAAATCCAACGTGGAGCTGCATGTGTGCACAGCAAGCCCAGCTCCTCTACTTACTGCTACTCTAGTCTCGGTTGACTGTCCAGTACAGAAACACCGTTACTTACACCGACCGAGGGGCTAGTTCACAGCGGCAGGCAGTGGCCAGGGTGACTAAAGAAATCAGGAAGCTTTGTGTATTTTCAAAAATGCTCCTGTCCCCACGTCCTCCTTCTTCCTTCTTGCCTCTGCCTGCTTCCCCAACCTCTGAAATGTGAGACACACACACACACACACACACACACACACACACACACACACACACACGTCCTGCTCAATTAAACCTTTTCTCACAAAGAAATGGTCTTCTACCCCAGAGGACACGTGGCCTGTGAGGTCCTGCTGAAGTCCAAGTGAGTTAGTTCTCTGCGGTCTGAGGTCAGCACAGCGGCCAGCTGGGCTGCACACTCCTCCCTTTGTTTTGTTTTGTTTTTTTGTTTTGTTTTTTGAGACAGGGTCTCTCTGTGTAGTCTTGGCTGTCCTGGAACTCACTCTATACTATAGACCAGGCTGGCCTTGAACTCAGAAATCCGCCTGCCTCTGCCTCCCAAGTGCTGGGATTACAGGCGTGTGCCACCACGCCTGGCTCTACTCCTCCCTTTTTATTCCAATTCCTTTTCCTGCCCTTTCCTCAACAGATTTCCTCTTGTCTCACATGTCTGCTTTTCTTGTGTTTTGAGACATGGTGCTCACTCTATAGCCTTAGCTACTACGCAGCGCCTTGGCTGGCCCTGAACATGTAGCAACCCTCTTGTCCCTCTGCCTCCTAAGTGCAAGGATTACAGGTGTGAACCGCCATACAAGCTCATCTCAAAAACTCTAAGTTGTGGGGGTTGTTTGCTTGGTTTTGTTTTGTTTTGTCAAGACAGAGTTTTTCTGTGTAGCCCTGGCTTTCCCAAACTCCTTTGGGAAACTCGCTTTGTAGAATACTGAGTACTAGGACTAGAGGCATTTGTTACCACCTCCCAACAAAACTACTGAGATTCAGAGACAACATTTACCACCTTTTCTGTGGTTGTCAGCCGTGACTGTCGTCTTTATTTCATGCATTGGTGTTTATCCTGCACGAGTGGTCTGCATGAGGGTGCCAGATCTTTTGGAACTGGAGTTGCAGACAGTAGTGAGCTGCAACGAGGGCTCTGGGATTCCACCTGAGTCCTCTGAAGAGCAGCCAGTGCTCAGTGCTGAGCGATCTCTAACCCCGTGACTGCCATCTTACAGGTATCTATCTGAGGCACTCTGTTTCTATGAAGTAAAATTTACATGAAGCTCTTCTGCAAACCAACAAGCTGCCTAAGCTTTCCCCATGACGGCTGGTGTCAGAGTCCCTTTGTGGAAGTCCTGGCACGGTGCGAGGCTCGCATCCCACTGGCAGGAGCACTCAGATCAAGTTAGTTGCCAAGAGTGATATTAAAATTGTCGAACATGCAGATCAATGAGCAAACTGGAGCTTGGCTTTGGTAAGAGAACAGTTCTGCTTTCTGCATTTTCATTAAAAGCCTTTAGGAAATCAAGATAACATAGAATTTCAGTTCTTAAATCAAAATACCATGAGGAATTGTTTTTGCTTTGTTTTGTTGGGTGGTGCCAGGGTCTCCTGCATGTAAGGCATGTGCTTGAACCCTGAGCTGCACCTGCAGTGCACTGTCTTGTGTCACAGTGTTGTGAGCTGTCACTGGTATACCATAAAGAACACAGCTGTGCCCAAGGGGCTGGGATATCTGTTACCAAAATCCCTTCCCTCTGGCCCCACACAGGCCGTCTACTGTAACCACTGCATAAGGAACTTAGTTCCAGAGCCATCGGGAATGGGGTGATGGCAGTGCCCACTCCCTACACAGTTCAGAGTAAGCTTCCTTAACCCGTTTCTGCCCACCAGAGCGAGTCCCCGTCTAGACGCTGTGTAACAGTCTTGCCTGAGCTCCAGCTGTGCGTCATCTAGCTGACCCTGGTGCTGTGTGGGTCACACAGCATTGCCATGGTTCCTAGTTTCATGACCTCACTTTTAGTCACTTGGTCACGGTATTCATAGAGTTAAATGTAAGCTCAGTAGCATCTTGATGCAGACGTGAGAGTGAACCGTGGCAGCGGGTAGAGGTCCTGTGGCCACAGGCCTTAGGGCGGCACAGCCTGAGTGGGGCCTAACAGTGCCCACGGCTGTGAAAAGACCACCGTGATTGTGGGTGGCGAATGACCTAAACCACTAAGCCACGTCCACCTGACATAAGTGCCTCCACGGGGCCCAGAGGGCCTCTATATGGGTTTAGAATTCTCACCCTTCTACACCGCTGCTACAAAACAGGGCTCATGCCCCAGGCACCTCAGGATAGAGTATCTGAGTGAAAGATAACCCTGGTGAGGCAGGGGAATCTCAGCAAGTGGGTGGGTGGGAACACTGTATCGGAGAGACTCCCCATACTCACTCAACACATGGCCCTGGCAGGAGGCAGGCCAACGTACATGACCTTTGAAGGCTGCTGGGAGATGACATGTATGTGGTACCTAATGCTAGAGGTGCAGCACGGGAGGAGGCATGTGCTTGTGTGCACAAGGCCCTGGACTCATCAACACGTTTGCCGGCATCAGCACTGGGCAGTCTGCATGTGGGGCGTGACTTTTGTCTTACCCCCAGGAACTGGGCCCACAAAACCAGAGGCTATCTCCTCTGCACAACTACAGAAGCAAGGCAGACACTGTGTAGGGAAGTTCAGCAGGACACTTGAGAGGAGAAGGCGGTCAGGACTAGAGGTAAAGGAGCAGCCATACTGGTATCTGTATGGGTGAGGCAGGCGCGCCCAAAGGCACCTCAGGCCTCACCCTTAGCATTACTGCCCGGCTGAGAGGGACTGCCCAGAATGGCACGGCCAGCCAGAAGAATGGGGAGTAACCCAGCCTGGAGCCTGGAGCTTTCCTTCTCCAGCATTCTCACACCTGACCAGAGGGTGAGCCCCGCCCCTCCCGCCCCCCACTAGCGATAAGATGGGGACTGACTTGCCCAAGAGTTAATCACTTTTCTGATGGTTTATTTTATTCATCCTTGGTAACAAATGGCTAAAATCAATTATGCTTGCTTTCCCCTCAGCTGATGAAGTTAATTATGATTTGTTATGGTATCTGGTATGTAAATGAGCAGAAAGCAGACTCACGTTAGACCGGCTGCCTCCAGGCGGCACAGGATTAATCATTGTGTAGATGTTGTCACTGGAATTTGTTGAATCTGGAATAGTGGAAACCATAGAGTTCAGGTGATTAATTCATTTCTTAATTAAAACAAACTCTCGGCACTTGAACTCATTCCTTTGTATTTTATCACCTAAAATTTCTTCTAAGTATCACCATCTTTTGGCTAATTTGTATTTAATGAAGATTCACAAAGTTTTTAATCACAAAAAATTCAACTGAGAAAACCATTCAACCACAAACCTGAGAATGTCAGGGTATCTGGGCAGGCACAGCACAGGGACACAAATCCGTCCCCTAAGCTTAGCAAGGACACAAGGACACAACCTGTGTCTTCCCTCAGCCCCCTCCAAGGAAGGGCAGTGCAGCAGGTTATCCAGACCCACTGTGCTAGGCTGAGGGTAGGGGCTGGGGCTGGGCCGCATTAACATAAGGAGTGGGTTGACATGACCCAGTCTGAATGTAGGTCACGCTGCTCGTCAATGCTGCAGAGGGAGCTGGGGCGGGAGCGGTTGTGGCCGCAGCCAGCTCCAGCCCTGCAGCTGAGCAGACTTCCTCTATGGGGAGTCGGAAGGGGACGCTCCAGCCACTCCCCACCTAGCTAGGAAAATCTCCTTAGGAAACCGGCTAATGATGCTCTATCAGGAGCAGAAGTTCTCCCTCTATTTTGGGCTGGGTGGGGTGGATGCTGCACCCCTTCAGCTGCAATGCTATTCTCAGCCAGCAGACAGACAACTGGGCCACTGTGTGTGTGTGCATGCGTGCATGTGTGCACCTGCCCTCCTGTGCATGCATGCCTTCTCCACATAAAGAAACAGGGAAACACGATCTCACACAGAGGACAGAAGCTTAGAATCCAGAGCTGGGCTGGGGGTGGGGCTGGGGGTGGGGCTGGAGCGTGTGTGTGCTTTAGAATCCTGGTCCCCAGCTGACAGGAACCCAGAGACCCTTTGCAAGTCACCCAGGGCTGTGAGACCTTGTTGTTTCAGACCTGGGCTCAGCTTTATTCTTTTCAGAGTAGCATATAGGAATATAAAGGCCTGGGGCGGGGGTGGGGTGGGGTGGGTGGGGAGGGCGCGGGGAGCGCTGCACTTGGGTTACGGCGGAGGGCTCATGGCTCTTCCATCTCCGGGCATCAGAGCCTGGCAGAGCATGCATGCAGGCCTCAGGAAGCAGTGCCTGAAAGGCCAGGGTCTGCAACAGAGCCCTCGGACACAGCCCCCCACCCCCACCCCCACCAGACATTTATTTCCCCCCCCAAGCCCTCTTACCTGCAGGACTAGGCATGATGGGGGTTCCTGGAGGGCCACCACCACCAGGGGGTCCCTGAGATGAGATAGAAGTTGTGAATAATTGTGGTGCTAGGAAGCGTGGGGAGACCTCTACGCTGCCCGCCAGTGCCCAGACTGGACTGCACCCACCACTGCCCCCCTTCACGCGGAACTGGAGCACACTGCCTGAAGACAGCTAGACTGACGCTCTTCCTTTCAAGCCAGAGGCGTCAGCAGTAGGTATGTGCACACATCTGTTTACATGCATACCAACCAGTGAAAGCCAGAGGCAGTGGGCAGCTAGTCACTGAAAACGAGTCCCCTCCTGGGTCAACTCTGGAGAAGTCTGGCTACCCCAGGCCTGTACAAATACCTAAACCGTGAGCAGTTTGGCTCCTGGGCTCAGATGCGTTCTCGCGAGGAACATTCTAGAACCCTCGAGGCTCCCCTCCCCTCCCTGGAGAGCCAGAATCCACAGCTGCACTTACCACGTAGGTTCCGGGTGATGAGGAGGAGTACGGGATCTGGAAAGAAGATTTGGGAGCCATGGATTGGAGCTGCCTTCCCTGACAGACAAGCGTCCTGCCCTATCACTTCCAAACCCACTTTGGGCACACTCATTCTTATTTGTGGTAGTAACCTGGTCAGTTTCCAGCAGAAGAGGCTGGAGACATGGGTCATGCCACATGTCCTGGGATTGTCTTTCCCCCAGTCTTGGGTGGAGCCTGAGTAGGGTCCCAGGAGGCCTCCCAATTGCGAGGGTGGAAGAGAGCAGCACCCACACCCCTTCTGTCTGCACCAAGCCGTCCATCATTTCTCAATGCTAGAAACCAGAACCATGATGCACTTGGAGTCCCAGCTCTCAGCGGGCACCTGCTAGCTCAGGGCAGGCCCAGCTCTGAGGACCGTGGCCCGCGGGTTCCTCCTTCTTCCTAGAGGCATCAGGGGACCCTGCTTTCTTCTCCCTCCTGACGCCTCTTCCTGGCAACAGGGTCACCTAATGCCCAGAACCTCTTTGCTGGAAAATGGCGCCCTCCAGACCTGTATACTCACTGAGTTAGCACTGTTGGGATTGGGCCAGGGTCTGCCAGCTCCTGGGCCCCTAAGAGAAGGAGAGATGGCGACAATGAAAGTGGGGCTACAAACTCTACGGAGTGGAGCCAGCGGGGCAGGAGCAGGCTGCCATCAGGACAGGAAGTCCTAGATGCCACCTGACTCTGGGATAGCAATTAGTTCCATGGAAGGAGATTTAGGCACCCCTTCAAATTACATAAAAAATCTGTAAAATATGCATTTACAAAGTTATGTATAGAAGTATTTCTGCTTTTCCCTAGGAAGATAGACCACCGATTCTTATAAGCACTAAATAACAGGGCTTATTTGCATAAGGATTAAATCTTGAATTAGCCATTGAAACTGTGCAAGCCTAAGGAAGTCACTCTACCTCTCTGGGCCTCGGTGACCTCATCAGGCAGGGAATAACCACCCTTGTGGGAGTGGCCTGACGACCGTGAGGTGGCCAACGCTGCCTAGCACACAACACTGTAATGCAGAGCTCTCACCCTAAGGATGAGGAAGCTGAGGTCCAGAGAGGCACCAGTGAGTGTTAAGAGTCTTCTGGGGCTCCAACAGTGGGTGGGGGGGCCACAGGCCCTGAGGCACTGGCCGGGGCCTATTTGCCTTACATGTTAATCCCAGGCATGGCGGGGCCGAGGGAGTTGGGTGGTGGTCTCATGCCGCTGCCGTAATTCTGCAACGATAACCAAGGGTCAGTCTATGAGGAGGAGAAGGGGAACCGGGAGGGAGACAAACACAGAATATAAGTGAGAGGGTTAGTCTGTGACAACAACCTGATGAGAAAAAAATCATACATTCTTGCAGAACTGACAGGACCACAATGACAACAAGCCAGCACAGAGGGACAGTCACAATAGTAATGTGTGCAGGGGTTTCATGATGATTTTCTCTAAACCATGTATGATCAGCGAGCTGCCATCGGCCCCTTCCCACAGGCCTTGGCAGTTAAGACAGGCTGACTCTGCTACCAGGCCCAATGCTGACTGGTGATGGGGTCGCATTAGACGGAGGCAGAAGACAGAGGGAAGCAGCCCACCGCGCCTCTGACCTGAGAATGCTCCACAGCCTCCCCTACTGATAGCTGGACAGTGTCTGTGGCTCTGCCCCCAACCCCACAACCCAGGGTGCTCGGTGGTGTGCTCGGTGGTGTGGTGTGGGAAGCCGGAAGGAGAACAAAGCACACGACTGTAAGTCCGGGCAGTGCCCCGTGGGCATGAGAGCAGAAGGCGGGCGTGAGGCTGTCCACGAGGAGACCTCCAGGGAGAGCACCTCCTGCTGTGCACATGGTGATCTTTTACTCTGCCTGCTCTGTCCCTGTAACAGCCCTCTGAAGCTGCTCCCACTTTACAAAAGGAGAGACTGTCGTCTAAGGGAGCAGCTGACCACAATCAACTAACGAATGGCAGACCAGAGTCTCACTCATGTGCCCTGAATCTTTCCCAGGAAGATTCCTTCTTCCTTCTTCCTTCTGGCAGGAAGAAGGTGCAGCCTAGGGACAGTGCTGGTTCAGACAAGCAGAGGTAACACCAGGCTGAAAGCAGGTACCTCACAAAGAACTGTGTCCCAAGCCTCACCACCGAGGGCGCCTCTATTCTGAGACCTCACTACTGAGTGACTCCTATTCCGCTAGGTCACCCATGGAGGCCCTTGGATCTTCAAGACTGCCTAGACTAGACAGGACACAGGCAGTGACACCCAGCTGGCTGGCAAGGAGTGAAATCTACCAGGAGCACTGGCTGCAGCCAGCGCTCACAGCGTCCCATTCCCTGGGCCTGCTCTGATTAGACAACCTGGATGGTAAGCAGAGGCCACAAGACAGCTGACCTCAGCTGGGCCACTTGCTGTTGATTCCTGCTACACAAATGACTGTTCTCACTATGGAGGATAAAGCTGTGTCACGTGTTTTGTGTGTATATGGATGTTTAACAGCCATAGCAACTCCCTTAGAGATTACAAGATGAGGCACAGAATAGTCAGGTGCTAAGCTGGGACAAGGACCTGTTGCCAGGTTCTTTCTGCCTGCAGGGTCACAACCCCGTTAGTCTATAAGACAGGGACAGAGAGCGTATTTGCCTTCAGCCTTCCAGGACCCATGCTGACTGTGAAGTGATGGTTCTGAGGTCCCTTTAGCAAGGGTTCACGGTTACTTGCTGAGAGCAGCAGACCCGGAACACTTCACCCCGATTCTGCCCCTCACAGCAAGCCAGTTCATTATGACAGGTGAGAAAGAGCCTGGAGGAGGCAAGGATCACAGTCCAGGGCTAACGGGGTCAGGCTGCTGCGGCAGCACAGTGCTGGTCAAGAGGGCACCTATGGAGACTTGCAGCATGCTGCCTGAAGGGAGACAGCCAGAGGATTCCAACCCTATCCTGCCTGCCAACAAGGTGCTATCCTGCACAGAGTCGTGGCGAGTCTCCCTCCTATAGATGGGCTAGAAGGGCCACTCCGCACACCTCCCACTTCACAGATGACAACCTGGAGGTCCAGAAAGGCCAGACATGTGCCCAAAGCCACTGAGTAAGCAAGACAGGAATGGGAGCTGAGCTGAAACCAGGTCTGGGGAGCAACTTTTTCAACCAGAAGCAGCAGCTTTCCATACAGGGCTAGAAGATCAGTCCCCGGGTTCTGGTTCTGCTGGAGGTGACTGGGTAGTGAACAGGAGCTGCCCCTCCCCCTCAGCAGCACTGTTCTGTAGACACAGGAAGACACGAGCACAGGTCCCTTCCTCATTCCCTGAGAACACAGGTGCCGGCTCCACAGCTGTGAAGGACTAGGGACATGACTGGAGTCTACAGAAAAGTGGACTCTTCCTCACGCTTCCCGTCACCTGCCCTGTTCTAGCTTTATCTTCAAACAGACATCTGCCACAAGACTCACCTGCAGAGAAACCTGACGCTATACTGCAGTCTCCTGGGCAGGAGGCGGCCTGACAGGAGGTTCCCCACTGCCTGCCTAACTCCCTCACTTAGCCTGGGTGCTCTGCACAGGATAAGTGGTCCTTCAGGAGCTCTGAGCTTGTACCAGCCTTGGGTCTGTGGGGCCCCAGGGGATTCAATTTCTCCAGATGGCACAGGACTGTCCCTGGAAAATCAAGAATATCCTCTACCTGAACTTGTAAAAATATAGACCAACCAAGATGGTGTGATTCTAGCCCAGTAAGAACTGCTAAGGCTGGAGCCTGAGTTGGCTGGGACCCCTGGTCTCCAGGGAGTCTACAATGTGCTTAACCCAGTGTGATCAAGATTTAGTTTTGTCTGAATTCCCTCTGCAGGACGTGAACCTCAGGGTTCTCGGGGCCTCTTGCAGACTGCCAAGAAGTACTGCCTCTGTCCCGTCACACACTAAAACCATCACAGGCCCTAGAGGAAAAGGACAGGGGACACCTGATGGCTCACACCTCTGGACTGAACAGGATACAGGGTCAAAAACTCGAGCGCCAGCCTACCACTGGAGCTGTTTCCCAACCCCTTCCTGAAAGTTCTAGAGGGATCAGTGGTCAAATACATTCTGATACCTCACCAAGAAATCATACAAGTGACAGCCTACCTCACTGTCTGGATTCACAGTATATCACCACTCATACAGCAATGTTCAATTATGCTTCCTGAGAGGCTGGCTCCCCCTGACAGCCTCAGCCAGAAAACAGAATGTACACCACGCAGAAAGGGAACAGAGTGTCCACAGCCACTGTGGTGCCCTGCCTCACAAGGTGTCACCTCTTGGTACCCCATTTTCCAAACAGGAATAAGAGTTGAGTCAGAAGAGACCAGTATCTCCCAGTACCAAGATCTAGGTCACCCCCTCTTGTCTGTTACTGTGCCCGGGCAGTAGCCTCGGCTGTCAAGTAATAAAAGAAAGGTACCTGGAGACCACAGGTCCACCCTCTCCTACGTGAAGCTTTGAAAGAGAAAGGTCATCATAGGCTCATGTGTGAATGTTTGGTTCCTAGTTAGTGGAACTGTTTGGAAGGGTTAGGAGGAGGTGTGGCCTTGCTGGAGAGGGTGCACCTTGTTGAGGATGGGTGTCACACCTGGCCCAGCCTCCTCTGTCTGCCACCTGCAGATGACATGTGAGCTCTCAAGGACTGCTCCAGCGCCAGGTTTGCCTGCTTGCCACCAAACTCACCCCCATGACAATCACGAACTAAACCCTCTGAAAGGGTAAATAGGCGCCAACTAAATACCTTTCTGTGTAAGTTCCCTTGGCCACGACGTTTCTTCCTGGTAATAGAACAGTAACTAAGACAGGGTCCAGAACTTCTCTGTGACATCCTCGATGATCCTGAAGCCCACTGGCTGACTGCTGGACCAGGATTACACCAGCCCCAGGTCTTTCTGTCTCAGAGATAAGCTGCTATGGGATGCCAGGCCGCTCAGGAGAGGTTTAATAGTGCACCTTACCCAACATGCTCCAGGGAATGTGGTCAAAGCACCTTAGACCCTTCTCATTGATATGGCACAGAAAGCGGCCAGGAGGCGCAGGCTCTGGGCCCGTGCCTCTGCAGAAGTGCTGGACTGAGATGGTGAGACAGCCTGGAGCCAGGGGAAAGGCTTAAACTCCTAAAGCATTCTGTGCTCACACTGATAACGTTATTTCCAACTGCTGGAGTCTCACTCTAGTTCTGTAAGGATTTTGAGGTCATGTAGCCTAGGATGACCTCAAACTCACTGTGGAGTTGAGAATGACCGCGACCTCTGATTCTCCCCAAGTGGTGTGGTTACAGCCAGGCCCCGTGCTCATACCGAGTACTTTAGCTACTGAGCTTACATTTCTAGCCCCTGTAAATCTTTTTTCTCTTCCCGATTTTATTGCTTGTGACACTGGGCCTGGAACCAAGGGATATGCATGCCATGCAACAGCTCTGCCTCTACCCTCCCTCAACTTTACTATGAGGCCTAATAAACTGCTAATGACTTTGCCAGGAAAATAAGCTTAATCAAATCTAAAGGGCTGAAGTCCTGAATATTGGTTTGAAGTTCTGTTTTGTTTTGTTTTGTTTCCCTAGTTAACCTGGAACTTGCTATGTAGTCAGAGTCTTACTATGTAGTACTGGCTGGTCAGGAACTCACAGGCGCTCCAGCTATCTCTGCCTTACCTCTGAGTGCTGGGATTAAAGATGTGTGCGCCACAGCCCAGGCTCAGGGATGACCAGGAGCACTGAGGACTTCCAGCACCCTGTGTGGGCACTATGCTTGATCATCTTAGAGGCGCACCTGCCGACTCTCCCAGAGTCTGCACAGGGAAGGCAAGATCTCACCCACCATCACTCAGACCCCTGAAAAGCCAAACTCTGGTGATGCATCACCAGCAGTGAATTCCACATGGCTCAGGCCAAGGGGACAGAGACCGACTTCTGTCACTCCAGAAAGGATACTGTGCTTTGAAATGTGGCCCTCTACCCTGTCCAAGGACAGTCCTGTGGTCAGCTCAAGATGACAGGCAGGGGGAACCATGAGCTGTGGGAAACTTGAGGAAGACTAAAACAAGACCTCTCAAGGCACGACTGCTATAGCCTTCCTTCTCTTTAGGATTTAGGACAGGGCTGCCCTAAGAGCTTTCAATACCGCAAAAAAGGCAGCAGGTTGGTTTGCTGTGGGATTCTGGGAATGACTCGATGGTTTCCAGGTCTGTAGGTTTCTCTACAAAAGTGAGTACATGGGGCAGGAGGGGACTGGAAAGGAGGGGACCCAAAGAACCCCTCAACCAGCTACGGCAAAGGGGAGAAGGGGCAATGCACGGCCTCCAAAGAGCGGAGCCTGGGACAGCGGAGCCGGCTGTGGGCACAGTGGGAGCTGAGGAGCCTGGCTGGACACATTCCTGGGAACGTGGAGAGACTCTAACTTGGTCAGTGGCAGAAGTGCCCAGGGTCCCCAGAAGCCACCGTGACTCCTCATCACCTCTCACTGACTCAGCCACCACCGAGTCGTGGGGTGGTCCTGGGTCCCCCTTACAGTGCTTCCACTCTGGGAGGGAAGTGGCTGTGGATTCCACAAGATCCCACATCACAGCTTGTGACATTCCCCTGGAGGGATCTGCTACCCAGAGGCTCCCTGGGCTTTATTCCTCCTCAGCATCCTGCAGACATGGAGGGGAGCCAGGGACCTGAATGAGCTCTGTCTTTCAACGGAGAGCCAGAAATGTGGAGACTGACAGACTATGGAAAAAGGAGAGAAGGCAGGTGCACACAGATGGCAGGGAGACAGACGGACAAAGACAGACAGGTAGCTGCTTACCTGTGGGCCAGGCCCCATGGGCCCCATGCCTCGGGGAGGGTTCATTCTCTGCATTGATCCTCCCATGTTGGGGTGACCTGTGTGAGAAAATGAGTAATCTGGGTGCTGTTAGGAGTAGAGCAAAGAGCCGATGCTGCGGACCACGCCACCCTGCCTGCCCCTCTACCTTGTTGTCGTGTGGGATCCATGGAATTGGGCAGCAATGGCTGTGTCCCAGGAACTCCTCCTGGAGGCTGAAAGACACAAGAGATACAGCCCGAGTCACTACTTACAAAGATAGGGTGGTGTAGGGGGTGGGGAGGAAGATGCATCTGCCTGTCCCACCCTGCTCCCCCAACCTGGCCATATGGGTCTACTCATGGCCTCCCTGAGTCCATTGCTGCAAGCTGGGTTGGGTCCCCCAGCTCTGGGAAGCAGGGCAGACAGTTCCTACAAGCACTGGTCTAAGCTGTAGCACCAGGTGGCAGTGCAGTGGGCAGCTGGGCTCTCCATGTAACCTGCACCTGCAGCCGGAGCAGGGCATGCTCTGGACTCACTGCTCACCCCCATCCGAGGGCAGCACAGGAATCCAGGGCTGCAGGTCAGGTCCAGCCCGACCTTTCTTTCACCTCAAAGACGCAACTCATTTTAAGTACATTTCTAAGCAACAAGAACTTAGAGGAACCACTGATTTAAAAAACTATCACCATGGGGAGACCTTTAAAAGGTGAACCACAAAGGGGTCCTGGAGATTCAGGTGGGGTTAACTGGGGTCCAGAGCTCTAAGAGCCTGAGTCAGGAGAGCCATCCAGGCCTCTGAGCTTCCACCCCAGAGGTGTGGATGCAGCTACGGGCAGAGGAGCAGGTGATTAAGGGCGGTCTGCTCCTCTAGCAGTGGGTGCCAGCGTGACACCACCAAAAGCAGACAGGATGCTGTAAGAACAGACTAAAGGTAACTGACTTCGGGTAAAGTTATTCCAGCTGTAATTTGAAAAATAGGAGAGGCTAGGCCAAGTGTCCTGTGCGACTTTTAGACCAAAGAGAAGTTACTGACTTCAGGAAGAGAAGTCTTGGTGGCAGAGGACCACAGCTCCTGGTTGAAGTCCAATGCTGTGGAGGCCGGGGGCCCACGACAGGGTCCCTAGACTTGAGTGCTACTCCGGGCCACCTCTGGCTGGCGGTGAATGCCAAGCAGGTTCAACAGGAGGTAAGAGTGGAAGGGATGGACCCTCCCCGCTTCCCCAGCTTCAGAACAGGGGGATGAGGCTAGAGCAAGCAGGCCTGATGAGGGCCAGCTCCTCTGGCCACGCTTCAGCTCAGGTTCAAAGTGGTGCTGGCATCTGCTGTTCTTAGCTGCCTGCAGAGCTGAGGGGGCTGGGCCGCTCTACCCTGAATTTAGTCACCCTTACCTTTCTCCTTATCTCCTCAATTTCTTAATCTATGAGTCACCTGGCTGGTCTGTGTCTGCCCATCTGTGCTGGAGGTTTTTAATAGAGATAGGGGATTTGAGGCCTCCTGGATCCCTGGTATAGGTACACACCCACCTATCCTGTTGTATAGCTGTGACAACAGCTGTTTTTCACACAACCCTTGCCTATGACTTCTAACCTGATACATGCCGGGGGTTTTAGCTGGTGGTCTAGGTTAAAGGCTCTGTGAATCACTATCTTCAGCTGGGTGTCTGAAATGGGGACAGGGCAGTCCGGGCTCTTCTGGAGAGGACGGAGACTATATGAACAATGGCCAAGGAAAGCAGGTCTCACACTAGAAGGCTGGTGGCTTCATGTCTGAGAAGGAAACACAGCCTTGGATGTGGGGCCATCATCTTGCTCTGTGTGGCCCGCAGAGGACAGCGATGCCCCTGGAGGGAAGCCTGCTCTTCTACAGCCCTGGCCGTCCTTCTTTCCCTCGCCTGCGACACACCCAACGTGGCCTTGTTGCTCAAAACTTGGGTTTCTAAACTCTTTGTCTAAATTTATCCCCCTTTGTGTTGGAGAAAACATGAAACAAGACTTTGGGAGGGGAGAACAGCACGGTGGAAATGTGGTGGGCACCTTCCACTGGAGAGGACTGGTCTCCACAACCCGTGTCTGCTCACTTAGGCTTTTTGGCAGTATGGCAGTCACAATGGAGGAGACCAAACAACCTTCTAGCTCTCGTTGTGCTGACGATGATGCTGCCAGAGTGTTTTGGTCAAGACACTGGAAGAATTCTAGCTAAAAATATTTTGGCACTGAGAGAAATCTCCCTGATGACTATATCAGGTTGTGTCTGTCTGTCTGTCCATCCATCCACAGCAGAGACATCTGCCCTTTTTTAGTACTACACCCTGATGGGTGGACCAGAGAAGACGGTATGAGGACCCATTCTCCAGCCCACCCTAACTACCAACTCTGAAGGACCAGAGGAAGGACATGACCCTGGGCTTAAAAGCCCTCTTCATAAGCAGGGTACGTTTCTAATTATACGAACAAATCCTTCCTTGTCCTGGGAAAGCAGGTAGACTCAACACCTCACAAATGCCCTGCTCCCCTTGCAGCCAGGCTCCTGATCTAAGCATTCATTCCTACAGGACATTTCTCCTCCAATAGCAGGATTCTATTTACCAGCCTTGACAATTCTGAAAAGCTTCCAGAAAAAAAAAAAATACACATTGTCAGTTGACTTCATTAAGGAGGAAGACCCTCTTCCAAGACGGGGCTATAAGGGAGGGTTAGAGCCATTACCACTTTCTCTACAAGAGCTGAGTTCCTACAATTCTGCCAGCTGGTGCTACCCCAATACAGGCTGTTGTAAGACTCCCTTGGAAAAGCAGGTGACATGCTGGGCCATGGGCTCGGAGCGACACATGGGCGAGTCCCCCTAATGCTCTGCCCCCAGCCTTGCACCCTGCTTCTCACTCAGTCAGGTCTACCTAGGCCAAGGGTGGTTGAGAAGGAAGAGAACAAGGAAAGATACTGTACCTGGTTTCCCATTCTGATCGGGGGCCTGGGGCCGCCTGCATATCGCGGTGACATAAAAGGCTGTAATTATAGGGAATCAGTTCAATGACAGGTGAACTACTGTATAGTGACAAACACAAATGCTTTGCACTCTGCAAAGTCCAGTTTATGACAACTAGTGGTCTTCTAAGCTCTCTCTAGTCCGGTAGCCTCCTCTTCCTTCCAGGCAAAACTTCCCTGGGCAGAGGAACAAACGATGCACACATCTCATCTCCCCGCCTGCACTGGCTGGCAGGGATCTAGTTTGGGTGGAGGGGCAGCAGCTGGGGCTTCACACGGAACGCAGAATAGCTAAATCAATGCAGGGCAAAGGAGGCCACCTCTGCTCTCCACAAGGGCAAAGAAAACAACAAGCAAAAGGAGCGAGCCATCTTCAGGTTTGCAGACAGAGCAGGACACGCGCACACAGGCACACACACAAGCACACACAGAGAAACCATCAACAGGGAGGAATGCGAAGGGAGCAAGGACTTATGGGAAAACACGATGAAAAGAAAAAAAAAATAACCGGTAAGGGGCAGCGGGCTCCCTAACTTAATGCGGGGAATGGGCGAGAAAGCTTTCTCAGCAGCGAGTGCACAAAGAAAAGGCCAGGGTGCAGCCTGGGTTACAAACAAATGGTTAACCAAACTCAAAACAAAACAAAAGGGAGAGAGGAAAAACCAAAAACATAAAGGCCACTGACAAGGTCACAGAAGGATTTTTGTTTCTTTTCTCTTGGTTTCAGATCCAAACTGGGTGGGATGTCCAAGAAACGAAGACTGTATTTAGAAGAGTATTTCTTAATTAAACTTGTCAAGTAAGACCGGAAGGCAATGCTGGAGCACATTTTGATTTTTGTTTTTCCTCTGCGGCTCTCTCCTTCCTCCTGCCCCGGCGCCCCCCGGCCGGTGGGCCGGCGAGCCACAGTGCGTTTACCTGACTGTGGGGTCCCATCATGCTGCTGGGATTGTGAGGTGGAGGCTGTGCGTGCGGCGAGGGCTGTGACCCCGGAGGACCCTGTGAGGCCAGACAGTAGAGGCAGGTTATAGATCACAGCACATGGAGAAGCGCAGAAGAAGCTTAAAAGAACAAAAATTAAACCAAAACGCAGAGTGGCGGCGGGTGTGCGGGTGGTGGGCTGTGGCTGGCAGGAGGTGGCGGAGCGCTGCTTGGGTCCTGGTTCAATGGCGAACAACGGCGGGCAGGCGGGAAGGAGGGAGGCTGACCAGTACATTCACAAGGGATTTGGAAAAACGAAAAAATAAAACAAAGCACCTTCATCAAAGCACACAGGAGCAAGGGCCAGACACAGGCTACTACCAAACAGAGTTTGCCATGTTAAATACACTGGTTGACTCAGACAGGGCCCTGAGCCCAGCTGCAGTGACTGCAAGTACCACCTCAGAGGGACTGGAGGAGTCAGATGAAGTCCCTGCACTCAAGGAGCTCACAGTCTCAGAGACAGAGAACAGGTGACTTGGGACAGTATTCATCAAGGTCCGGTGGCTGACGTAGGACGGAGGAAATAGACAGGCAGGGAAGGACAGAAGCAGGGGGTGCTGGCTTCTAAGCCACTGGGGCATACAGACAGTTGCCGAGGCCAGTGTGGGCAATGCCAGGGCTCCATGGCTCATGAATTCACTACAGATCAAAACAGCTCAGTATGCACTGCCTCTCCTTCCAGTCTTTATAGAGGAGGAAGCAGTCTCAAGAGATGAAGAGAGCAGGCCAAACCGCACAAGCCCTAAGTTGGGAAGCCAGGCTGAGGGTCAAGTGGTCCAGGCGTGAGGACAGTCACTGCTTGGTGATTCAGTGGGTAGAGGGTCCACTTTCCACACCAGATGATGGAGAGCCGCCCGCAATTCCAAGCTGACCCAAAGCTCTGTGCCCACCAGACACAAGGAGACGAGTTCACTATCTACAGAGTTGGTCAAACTGCATGTTGTATCCTGCCAGTGGGTGGTAAGATCAATGTATTAAATGCAAACAAAACAAGGAAAACAGAAATAAACAAAAACAAAGACTCAGAGAGCCTTATGTCATAAATATCTCTTCAGAACTTCCGGCGTGCAGGAGAGGGCACGAGTGTGTGTGCATGCCTTTTCAGACACATGCACATACGCAGAGCAGAAGTTATAAAGTTTGCTATAGTGGCTCCCAGCAGTTTGCCTTTGAGGCCCCTTTTGGCCCAACAGGCCACCAAGACCTGGACTCCAGATAGGGGCATGTGTCACACCGCAACGCAGCCTTCTCCGCTGGAGCTGTCCCTTAGTGTAGGAAAACTACAGGCATTTCTAAAGGGTAAGGGGAGCAAGCTGGCGACAGCCACGGTCCCATCCACCCTCAGTCTCCCTTCACAGAGGCCATGCGAGCACAGAGCCGAGGCTGGGGAGAAGGTAGGGCTGGGGGTGACGCAGAGAGAACAGAGGTGAGCAAAACCAGCGGCAAGGGCCGTCCAGCAGCTGCGGCACTGCCGGGGCCAGCTCCAGAACTTCTTGGCTAAGCAAGGGCTGTTCACTTCCGGAAAGCGCGGAGGAGCAGATGTTCCCCTACCTGCCACGCTACTAATTTCAACAAGTGTGTGTCTTTCTAGCGGCTGCCAGCAACGGCATGGTTTGTTACCATGAGCAATTTTCTTAATTAACAGACATTAATTAGCCATTTAGCAATTTTGCAAGCATTTGTTTAGCGGCTTTCCTAAACATGAATACCACTGTGATAATGGCACTGATTAGAGGGTCCCCTAATTAACAGTACAGGGAAGGAAAATTGAAATCACATAAATTAAAAAGGGAGGGGAAGTTAATGAAGGCGGGACATATTTGCACCTGCAAGTCTTTTATACCACAAAACTTGGGTGTAATGTAAACAAAACAAGATAATTTGAAGCCAACCCCCAAAAAGAAAATGAACAAGAACAGAGGAAGGGCGCTCAAGGGGCGAGGTCCAGCTGCCAAGCAGGGCACAGGCTTGTCTGCTGGTCCCCAGGCTCCTGGCAACGCCGAGCAGCTCCTCCCTCACAGGCCTGTCTCCCTCCCCGGTCACACACACGCATCTGCAGAACAAACGCACTGCTTCAGGCAAGCCGGCACACCTGTGTGCCCCACCACACAGACGTGGTCCCTGGTGGCTTCCAGAAAGGAGAGGAAAACACTTGAAGCATCCCCACCTTGGGACCTCAAGGGATGGCTGACTTGAGGGCCAGTGACCAAGCCCAGGCCTGAAAGCCCGGCCAGTAGCAGCAGGCTAAGTCCTCACAGAGGCGCCCTGGGGTGCACAAGTGGAGACAGCAATCTGGTCACCAAGACAGACGCACCATTAAACAGGGCTGCAGCTGAGAACCTGAGGGCATATGGGGACAGGGAGGGAATCAGCCGCTCCCGTCTCCACTTGAAGGTGGGTCAGAGCATCCTTACCCAGGCCCTAACAGAGAAAGCCCAGAGAGGAAACTGCATGGCAACCTCAATTCGGATGACAAAAAAGTTATCTCCCTCAGGGGAAATGCTACCCCTCTGTCTGTCAGCCGCAGACCACCGGGCCTCTCTGGGAGCCTACTGCATGGGTCAGAAGCAAAAAGTTTTCTCTCTACTTTGCCAGTAGTTCATTCATGTTCTCGGTACCTGTACCATCTGTCCTCAGCTTGGAGGATTCTTTACTACGCTGTGTGTCTGGGCTGTGACCTTCAGACTGTCTGAAGCATCCACAGAAGGAACCTGAACAGCTTGCCACATAGGCCCCAAACAAGTGGCCTCACCATCCCGTCTAGCCAGCATTTTGCCAGAGAGTCGCAGTTTGGTTTACATAAAAGGAACCTGATGTTCTTCTCAATTCGTTCTGTGGGCAAAGCCCTACAAAGGAAGTCTGACAAAACACACAAAGCCTCTGCTGGAGGTTTCTGACCTTTTTGCTGAGATGGGAGAAGGAGGGTGCCCCAAAGATCATCGTCCCAGACAGGACAAGTTCCCCATGGGCTGTCTTAAGAGTTGAGCTGCTGGGAGCTTTTTAAAGAACCTGAAGTGTGTCTAGGTGCCTAGCTGGCGAAGGCCCATCTCCTTAAGGGTGCTGGGGGCTTTCTACCATGAGGTCTACACAACACTAGGGTAGATCAGGATGGCTGTGCACAGCTCCAGTATTCGTTCCTTTACAGATGGCCCTACACTGACAGACTGTCATCTCTTTCCCTAATGTCCTCCGTTTCTAGGGGAAGAATCAGGATGGGGATGGGACTTGTCCAAGACTACCAGAGTCTAGCTATTTGCTGAGCTAAGTTTTCCAACTCTGCCGGGGCTCTCTGCAACACACTATGTATCCAACTCCATCTATTTTTAAAGAAACAGGGCTTGGGGGGAAAACTGGCTTCAAATTCTAGTTAGGTCTGTTCCTGGCTGCCCCTGGCCTCTCACTGATGAACAAAACCAATCCTGGACATCCAGGGGAGAGAGGGCCTTTGGCCTGCACTCGATCATATGCTCTGCAATGTAAGGACCACCAGTCATACTGTTTTACAGACTAGAAACAAAGCTCAAAAAAGAGAATATACTTACTAGCTCTGTGGTTATTAAGTGGGGAGCCGAAGCCTCATTCTGGGAACCAGGGATCTGGAGAACACCGGCATCCCGCAAGCCAGTAAGCCTGTGTCCAAAAGTCCTCCAAGCCCATTTGGGAAAAGAAGACCCCAATGATAGAAAAGGCTGAGAGCTGGCAAACCCACCTAGGGCTCTAGGAATAACACTTAGTTACTTCCCAGAGTGGCTACAGGATGTAGGTCTGCTCTCTGAGCCCCCAGAAGCTACACTGAGAACCACAGTCCTGCAGTAGATCAGACTCCTTTCTACTGCCTTCACTGCCCATGTCAGGTGACAGCAGACCTGAGGCGAGGGGGAGCCATGTGAACAGGGCACTTCCTGCTCCAGAATCTTAAACAAGGTGGAAAATACACCTATGGCTTCTGCAGCCTTCACACTGCACCAACCCTGTTAATGGATTTGCCCTTCCCTCACAGCTGGCTGCAGATCACTGCCTTCAGAAACCCGAGGCCCCACACTTCCTTTTCATTCTCTTTTCTGTAATTTCAGCATTGAATAGTGTTATATCCAGCAGGTTGTGAGAGCCACTTAGGCAAGGCCAGGGATGCTCTGTTACGGGTGTGATTGAGGCAAGTGTTTGGCCATTTCACAGAACCCACAGTCTGGATGCTGATGGTTTAGTGCAAAAGCCTTGATGGGACATCAGCATGGCAGGAAGCAGCACTCCCGCTGCTGGAAGATCGGAGGTCTTTGCAGAAACGCATTTGACAACTGCCAGCGGGAGCCCCTCCCGCCACACTCTGGCTATGCCCCGTACCGAAGCTCTTGAGAGACGCACTAGGGCACGATGGGGAAATCCTTGAAGTATATGTGCTGAGCCGCAGGCCTCTTTAAGAAAATGCAACCATCTATTCAGACACTGCAGTAGTGTGGCCGAGCTCAAAACGGGCCTCTTAGGTGGCTACGAGGGAAATTGGCAGTTTGGCTTGCTGGTTCTGGCCTGGGTCAGGGTGTCCTGTCATGAATATCCATAGACTGAAGAAAGTTATACAGCATCCTGTAAGCCTGCACTAATATCCTGCTTGTCAGGTAGTGGTGTATGTAGAATTCGGGGACAACAACTATTACTGTTTTGCCCATTAGAACGCCCAAGGCTGGACCAGTGCAGTAGGTTTGGGTGGTACCCCTACTGCTTCTGGGCTTGAGGAACTACAATGGCATGTAACTGGCACTCTAAATGACTCTGGGGGTAAAGGATGATAGCTTTTTAATATAAAAGACTAAAGAAAAGTAAGTATATACTATTTTTTAAAGGAGAAGTCGAGATGAATTATGTGCTCCTTTCTTAAACGGCCCCTACACCCACCCCTCCACAGCAGAAGCAGGCACAAGCTTAAGGCTGTGGGACCAGGATTAGAGTCGCACCCCTACGGCCTATGGCCTTGGTTTGGCTGCTAGGTTCTTTGCTCTTACCCTGTCCCCAGGGCTCAGACAGTGCTTTGGAATGACACTGTCATTATCTGAGGAGAATCTCACTTTTGTCCTCAGAGAAGGTCCCAGGAAAGGGGACTTGAAGACGCAGTTTCAAGAGGTAAAGAGCCGTGACATCACCGTCCCTCCCCGACTGTGGCCACTGGGCTCTATCAGACTGGAGTATGAAGGCCTCGTGGCCCTGGCCACCTGCCTGCCGGACGTGTTGCTACAGACAAGGCAGGATAAAACTATGATGACAGCACACACAGCAAAAGGACTTCACAGACAACCCATTTTGTTCTTTGGACATAAACTGTGGGCGGAAAAGGCTGTATCCTACTCTGTAGGGAGGACAGAGATGTGCCCATGCGCCGCAGATACCCTCCATCTGGGATGGGAAGTCGCCAGTTAAGAGTGGGAAGACGTGCACAGTGAGTACTTCCAGGGAAACATCAGGGAGGAGCAGCAGAGGGGCCCTGCTCCTTACGCGAGCTAAGTAAGCCAGCACCGCAGCCTTCTTCCCTGGCCATCTCTTCATCACGGCAGGACAGCACTGGGCCAAAGAAGCGAAAACTCAGCGAGTCTGAGTCCCA
This sequence comes from Apodemus agrarius, assembly GCA_964023405.1. Classification (NCBI taxonomy): domain Eukaryota; kingdom Metazoa; phylum Chordata; class Mammalia; order Rodentia; family Muridae; genus Apodemus; species Apodemus agrarius. The sequence continues at coordinate 46,906,036 of OZ030009.1, forward strand.
CATGGGCCTGGTGGGCAGCACAGGGGCACTCAAGGAAAGACTTCTCAACATGTAAGGGGCACGTTTGCCCCATGAATCAGTAGATAATAGTTTTGCTGTTGCTGCTTTGCTTGTTTGTTTTGTGAGACAGAGCTTCTCTGTGTAGTCCTGGCTTTCTTGGATCCGTAGACCAGGCTGGCCTTAAACTCTGCCTGCCTCTACCTCTTGAGTACTGGGATTAAAGGGATGCACCACCACAGCCCAGCTAGATGACAGGTTCAAAAAAAGTGGGGAGGAAACTGCTTATTGCTTTTAGGCAGAGAAAGGGGCCAGATATGCCCTGGCCACGAAGGCGCATGCTCAGATCCAGCCCTCTGCCGCACTATGCATGGCTGAGGCGGAGGTGGAGGTAAGGTGGAGGCGGAGGTGAATAGCAGCACAAGACCCCGAGGGTGCAGCTGCGAGGTCAGTAAGCTCAGGGGAGAGTCGGAGCTGCCGGTTCCTTAGGAGGCTTTCTGGGACACGGGCACACACATCTGTGCCCTGTGCACAGCCACCTCTGGGCAGCAATGGGAGCGGAGGAGGCAGGGCCTCGGACATTCGCTAGCTTGCCAATCACAGGAATGGCCGGCAGATCCCCGAATGAGATGATAGCTTTCAAGGCTGATGAGGGAAAACTGGGGCCTTTATTAATTTGCAAGGAAAAATACAATACTACACACACTTTCTGATTTTAAACCCAGACCTTCCCAAAGAGACAAAGGCAGTAAGAGCCAACTATTTGCAAAGGAGAAAATGGAGTCAAGCCTGGTGGCACGTGCACTTGGGAGGTCAAGGCCGGAGGACCTGGGGCTCAAAGGTAGCCTTAGCTACACAGTGAGTTTGAAATTGGGGAGGGCGTGACAAACCAGTGACATTAAGGCATTAGCAGAGAACCAAGGTTTATCCCACGGGAAATAGCCAGAGGAATGAAAGTCAGAGGCCGACAAACGTGCTCTCTCCCTATTGGTCACGTCATCTTTCCCCAGCAGGGTTTGCTTGCCTTTTGGTCCTGAATAAACTGTAGTTCACTACCACAGCCTGAAAGATCAGGGGCCGGTAAGATGGCTCCCAGGGTAAAGATGGAAACTGGCTCAGAAGCTGACCTTGACCTCCACTCGTGCACCCCTCCCCACTGTCCTCTGCTGATCTGGATTACTTCATTTCTGCTGCAGTGCTGGGTTTCTCTTGTCTGGGACACGAGCATCAGCAGCACCAGACTGCTTGGCCCCTTTTCTAAGGACTGAGGTTCATGGAGGAGTCTCTGGGGTCATCAGGCCTAGGTTAGGATGGGGGGAAGAGGAGTGGTGATTGGGGAGTCACTGAAACCTTGGGATCTCCCTGCTGGACACTAGGTGTTGTTACCTGTGTAGCTGACCGCCTTTTTGTAGGGACAAAGGAAAAGTATCCAGTATTTAGACTAATTGGCAGGACCCACGGCCTGTGCAATTGACAGGTACCAGCCACTGCGCCAAGTGTCACAAGCAAGTGCACCCTGCCTTTCCCTCAGGAGTTGGAGCCTTTTGGGAGGCTGGAGTGTAACTATGACCAGACCAGCTTCAGAGACTAAATGCAGGAGGTGTTTAGGCTGCAGTGATTATGATAGACTCATAGAAGGCCAGGCCTGGTGGGTGTGAATGTGCCCTGGATGAAAGGGAAGGCAGTCTGAGCACAGATGGAGTCGGGTCAGGCCCAGGTCAGGAGAGCTATGCTTACAGGAAGACAGGGGCCTGGCCTGGGCCAGAGGGTGTCAACCCGTGGGAGTTACTGCAAGGGAGTCACCATTAGACTGAGTTATCCAGGATCACACTTCTCCCTGTCCCTCTCTCTCATATTCTCCCCCCAAACCCTGATTTTTCGAGACAGGATTTTTCTGTGTAGCCCTGGCTATCCTCAAACTCAGAAATCTATCTAGCTGCCTCTGCCTCCCAAATGCTGGGATTAAAGGTGTGCGCCACCACTGCCCAGCACACATCCATATCTTCCCAAGGTAATTCACTACTTCCTTCTCAAGTCAGAAATCAGGACTCGTGGCCATGGGAGAAAACCCCCAAGAGCTAACAGCTGCCCAGGGCGCTAATTCCCATCTCTTGCCCTGGGGATGGAGGAAAGCCATTCCCTTCTCCCTCTGAGCAGGCTCTGACTGTGCTGGCATCTGCCCCAGCACTGGCCAGGTCAGGTTCCCACAGTCTCCTCCCTGAGGGCTGCTAACAGGGTCCTGTCGGCAGGTGTTCTCTCTGACTTCTATTCATTGCAAAGTGACATGTTTTGGGAATATGTGGGCATTAGAGACGGACCCTGATAGTAAATAACATCAGTTCCTCGGGACACAGGGAGAATATCCCTGTTCTGCCAGAGCAATCTGATTCCCAGCCCTAAAACCTGAGGTTTGCCCTGAAAGTGGTCGGTGCTGCTGCTGCAGCTGGCTCCCGCCAGCCTCGCCTGCCTGCCAGCACGCCGCTCTGCTGTTAATCACAGTGAAGGCGAGGTGCATGGTAAAGAGGCATGGCCCCACCTACCCAGAGAATCCTGCTCTGCGTGAAGACCTTCAGACACTGTGCACACAGCCCTCCCAACCTAACTCTGCACAGCTCAACAGACAATCCATGACTGTTCACGGCCAACCAGGAAGCAGGTAACCAGGCCCTGGAAGCCGCAAATCCAAAATGCCCAGAATTCAGCCTCCAACACCCAGCAAGGAGGAGGCTGCTGGTTTCACTGCTCCATCGGTGTGGTTTCTCAAGCCTCTTCCTCCCTGACATGCTGGGACAACCTGGGACTCTATTCTCTTCTCGGTTAAGGTGACGCAACAGGCTTGGGCCTGGTAAATGCAGAACTCTGGAAACATCCTGGTTTGAGATCTCTGGTCCACTTCTGTGTGGGCAACAGACATGATCGCTGAAGAACTTTGGCAGAAGGAGTGACTCTGGGGTAATGAAAGAAGCCAGGGTTATGGCAGGAGCCTGGCCTGTGCCTGTGAAGATCTTAACATGCCTGTAAGACAATCCCAGGTCTGTGGTGCCAAGAGTCAAGTCCTCAGGTCAGAGCCAGGAGCCAGCTCCCACCGTTAGGCAGCTGCTAAGATGTGAAGCTGTCACTCCCGATCCTGTCCCTCGAGAGTTCTCTAGGAATACCCGTCTTTTCCTTATTATTCACTCAGGAATCCCGCCCGACAGACTCTTCAGTGGCAGAGCAGGCAGGCCTGGGATACGGTTTCCTCTTATGCCTACCAGGTCCACGCCCTCTAATGTTACTGGGGACCAGGACTTAGAAAATAAGGCCACTTTTCCAGATCAGATAACAAATTTCAAGACTCTGACTATTCCTACAACTTCAGAATTACTGGGATTAGTTAAAGCTACCTCAGGAAGAGGAACTTGGCTAGACCCATGTGTTGGGTTTGTCCATTTTGACCTTGGAGCAAAGATATGGCCAGACTCTGTCAAAGGCTTCTCAAATACTGACTTGAGAATGAAGACCCTTCACTCCTAAGAGAGAACTCAGCAAATGGAGAATACACACAGACTGGTGGACGGACAGAGACCAGACCTCAGAGCCTCAGATCTGATCCTCGCCAGGGATCAAAGAGCTGGTGTAATGGGGCAAGGCTGGTGAGGACAGACAGGGCTCCGGATGCTGTACTAGGAAACTGGTCACTGTGGAAGAGCACTTGACATGGCGGTCCAGGATGGCACCTGACAAGCGTGCCCCCATGGCCAGGCTGAAGACATCGATTGTGACTATGCTAAATGAATAAATGACTGACTGCTGGCCTTGGAGAGGAATCCTGCACAATTTCAACCCATCCTCATGCTCCCTGGTTCAATTCTGAGCTGATGAAGCTCAGGCGGCTTCTGGTGACAGGACTCCATGCAGCCTATAGGGTCGGAGAGCAGGTTTCCATTAAGCTTACCCGAACAAGCCTGCTAGGAACAGAAGCAGAAGCTTCTGAACCTACAACCTACTTCCCTGCCTTCTTTTCCCCTAGAGACTCCTGTTGGGGGCTAGACCGAAGAACAAGGAGTCAGAATGGCCAAAGCCAAGGGAACAAGTTAGTGGACAGACTTCCACAAGAGATTAGGCGGCTGCCTCATTAAAGGGCCCAATGGGGCTGGGCCTTCACCGGTGCCAGCTGTCAGTGGAACCGCGGGGTTAAGTTCGACTACACGGTAGTTGATCTGGAGAATCCTCGAACCTTTAGCAATGCCATGGAAACTGCACTGAGCTTCAAGGCATCCTTCTGCCAAGAGAATACACTAAAAGCAGCCCCAAGCCCTGACCAGGTAGGAAGCTCAGAGCAGAGCATCTAGTGGCCCCAAGCCACACAGGAACCACCCAAGTGCTGGTGGGTAGGTACAGGGTGTTCGCCAGGTCCCTAGCAGCAGGCAGGGTTCCCTGTGCATCATGTCACAGACTCTTCTCAAGGGTCCTAGGAGTCATGGAAATATCATCAACCCCAAATATGGGCTGCAGCAATTGAGGTTCAGAGAGGTTCGCCGAGTTTCTTGAGCAACCATAGCTACCAGGAAAAAGAACCCCCTTCATAGAGGAAGGAGGGATGGGCACTGCCTCTGCCCGACCCAGAGAACAGCAGGCTGCCCAGGCCCCTGCCAGCCTGGATCCAAGGATGCTCCTCATCTCCCAGCAGCACTGCAAAACATTAGTGAACGTGAAGATGTCTGTGTCTAGCCCACCCCTCTCCAGCACAGACAGCGCCAGCAGGAATCCTACAGAGCCTCAGGTGCTGCCCACATTCTGCTCCAGAGAAAGCAGAGCCCTGCGGCTCCCAAGGCCTTGTTCACAGCCACTCCTAGCCTGAACAGTTACCATCCACACCTACCCTGTCCTGTCACCTACTGTGAAGAGCTTAGCTTGACTCTAGCACAGAACTGGCACTTCATGAAAGCTGTGCCTGCCCCCGACACCTCCAAGCTCACTAGCCGCCATTTAGGTCTTAGCAAGCGATGGGGCTTTTCTGGGAAGAAGCTCACAGAAGCTCGGTGGGCTAGAAGTATCACTGCTGTCAAGGTCCTCATGTCGGGACGGAACTTGCTTAGCAAAGGTGCCTAGGGAAGGAAGGGCCTTCGGACAGAAACGGGCACAACCTGAAATTCACTTGGTGGTCCTGCCATGTCCCAGGTCCTCTGCAGAGTCCTCATACTATATTATTAGATGGCTCGGCTGTTTCTGAATCCTATCCTGGGACCCAGATCTAGGTCTTCCCAGGGGAGGATATATACTATGGCTGACCCGGGGGGCATCCTGACCTGTGTTCTGCAGGGGCATGTGTACTGTGTACTGCACAGGACTCTCCTGGGACTCTCTTCCTCAAACCCCTTCTGCTACAAGAACTTGGCAACTCTGCCCTCCTTTTTGTAAAGGACGAAAATCTCACACCATTTGCTGATGTGGCAGCAGGACAGGCAGAGGGTCTACACACCACAGCTCCCACAAACGGGAGCACCTCCACAAGTGACTCTTTTCCGGGGAAAGGGAATGAAGACTCGGGCAGCTCGCAGCACAGGCCAGCAGCTCTCAGAGGCAGACGAGAACTCAATGCTAAAAGAAACCCAAATACAAATAAATGCAGGTCGGAAGGGGAGAAGAGGGCTGCCCAAGTCCTCGGCAGCAGTCGGCACAGCCCTCCCAGCATTAGAGGGGCGTAAATGCCTAGCTGGGGCTTACAGCTTGAGAGGTAAGGCCCACCAAGGGCCAAGGAGCAGCATCCAGCTCTGCCTGGGCCTCCTGCCTGCTTGGGGAGGAGGAGAGAGCTGTGGTGTTGGAGGCCCCACGACGTGGGTTTAGCCCTGCATTAGGGGGCAGTCGCAGCTTGCAGAGCCGCCGGGGGCTTTGTTACTGAGCAAATCTCCCAGGCGCTGACTGCTGATGCATAGCTAACGGGCGGCAGACATTGATTTATGTTCAACTTTCCATTTCATCAGTGAGAGTTACGACGCTACGTGTGGAGTGCAATGGGGGGGGGGGGCGCCTGGAGTGTGCAGACACAAACCTGTCCAAACACATGCATGTTGGCAGGCTTACCAGCCATGGCCCTAGCCTGTCACGTCAGGAATAACCTTTTGTCCATGGTTGCTAGGAACCCTGGTGCTGGTCATCTGCCTCTGGGCAGACATAAAGCACCAGGCTGGCCACCAGATGAATATAGCCTGACCTATGAGGAGGTGATGGTGGCCAGGAAAGGTAGTAAGGTTCTGTCACTAAACCAAAGGACAAAAGTAAGTCCTAGAGTGGGGAGGAAGGCTCTCAAAGGACACAAAAGAATTTGTCAGCAGGGTTAGATACAATCCAGGGTATGTAGCTCCTGGGGTGAGGATGGCTTCCACAGTAACCAGAGGTGGGAACTTAGTCACTTCTAGAGCACACTGACTGAATAGGTGGGGGAGAGTACGAAGGACCGCACCTCTGGCTGAGACTTGGACCAGCAGCTGGGGCACTTCATCCCCCATCCTTCTCAGCAGCTCACATTCTGTCAGTCTAGAAGCAGACTGGACCTGGTAAGAAGCTCGGGGCAGGGGAGTGGGGGCTCACATAGCACCTATGGGCAACACTGGGCAAAGGCTGGGGCGGAGGGGAGGGGCCGGGGTGGAGGGGCTGGAAAGATAAATGTTCATACAGAAGCCATCATCCTCTGCTGTCTAGAATCATCTTCCTATCCAGACCTGTCCAATCCCAGTATGGTCTGTGCTGCATCCACGCTGAGGCTCTGGGGCCTACCTTCTATACCAACACAATCCCAGAAGACAGAAAGAGTTAACTCTTCTGGGGAGAATGCTTTCCCCCAACTTCAAATAGGTCAGAGAGCTCCAGCAGGAAGGACCTGGGCCCTACCATGGCAGGCAGGCAGGCAGGGACTGAAGGGGCAGGAAGTATTTATTTACTATACACCCATTCCCTGCACCCAAACTGCCCAGCATTGCCTAAGCTTGGCCTGTGCTTCTATGTCTCCCCATGCTTCTATGTCTCTCTTAGTGGCCTTTGCTGGACTGAGTCCATGGGCAGCTCCTGTCTACACTACTTGAAGTGGTCTCAGGGCAGCAGAGGTGCCTGTCCTTTCTGGCTGGGGGAATGGCCCATGTGCCACCCCCTTCCCTCACACATACCTCTGCTCTCCTCTCCTTTCCTCTTCTGAAGGAAGCTGTAAACAGCACCTAGAGCCAACCCACTGCCACTAGCAGTGCATTCTTATTTTGGGGGCTTTGACCTCCCAAGGGTCTCCACTGGGCTTCCTATTGTGACTGTCACCATACCTCACCATAAAACCTGCAGATGGTAGAACTGCCTTCTCCACAAAGCCAAATCTGAAGATTGGCTTCTCTCTATTCCCAAGGACTTGGGATCGGAGGCTGGAGCCTCACAAGACAAGGCTGTCTCTACCTTTTGGCAGGACATCAACAAGCAGCAGAGCCTTGCCAGGCTGCGACTGTGGGAGGCCACGGCTGCGTGTGCAGGGGAAGGGGCGGCTGTAGAGCTCCTCCTTCCAGGGCTTGTTCTCCATCTTCCAGGCTGTGTGCAGCATTTCCACCTTGTAGCCTCTCCCTCGTACCTGTCCTTGTCCTCTGACCTTGTAACTAGGACAGAGCTCAGCCTATTTCCAGGGCATTAGGCACAGATGGAAATGAGAATGGGGTAGGAACAGTGCCTCGCCGGAATAGGTGTTGGGGCACATCATCACTGTCTCCACGGCTGAGCTTTTGATAAAGGCGTTGGTTCCCTTGCTAGCCCAGCACTGATCTACAGAAGACACAACTTTTATCCCCATGACCCTTGCCAGGCTCTTGTGGCACCAGTTCCTCTCTCTCTCCAACACTCCATGTGCACGTCACTGAGTGTGCAGACTGGACTAGCACACTAGAATGTGATTCGTGCTCGTGTGCTCCACTGCTGCATTCAGACTGCCAGTGGGCTCCCATGCAACTCCTCTGCTGGGCTCTAAGTTTCTGTGCAGCTATTTCAAGAAGAAAGCCATCCTTCCTGTCTTGGACAATTGGAGACACCTACACTTGAATTTCAGCAGACTGAGGAAGAACAAGGGGAACCGGGGAGCCAGAGGTTGGACTCTGAGTACAAACAGTATTTACTGGACAGTGTAAGGTAGTCCTTCCCCTTTCTAAGTCTCCCGCTCCTGACCAGTCCTGCCTGACTGGCAGAATCACTGAACTAAATGAAAGTAAGCTACATGCTTAAAAACACAACTGAAAATTAGTAATGGAATTTAAAAACAAAACAAGAATAGAAACAGTCTGTACCCAGGGCTCTGCTCTATGACCCCTGTTCTCCTGGAATTGTCCAGTTCTGGACCTAGAAATCTTTACTGGCGAGTCTTCCCTTGGGGCCAAGAAACTAGGGGACCTAGCCAGAGTAACCAGCCCGGCGAAGGCCGACAGCTTGCCAGATGTGGCCTGAGGTAAGCTGTGAGGGGAAACGCCACTGCCTGCCTATGTAAAGCCCACCTGGCTCAATGCAGAAAATCAAAGCTGGAAGACTATCTACTCCAGCCTGCACCATCTATTGATGAGAAAATCTGGGGTCAGCAATGGGGAGCACTGGCCCAAGGTCACCCAGCAAGCACATGGCCAAGTCCTCTGTGCCCTTCCAGAGTGCCAGTCCTAAGTGCTCGAGCCAGCCTTTGGTCAGAGTTCGCATGGCCAACACTCCGGGTCAACACTCCAGAGCCGGCAGGCTTCTGTCCTGCACCATGACCACCACAGAGAAAAACGTACCACGTCCCGCTCCGTGCCGGCCAGGTGCTACAGCTGCTATACTTAGGGCTTTTTCTTTTCGGATAACAAGGAACAGAGTTTAACTCTCCTGGCTAGACTCTGCAAGGCCTCCAAACACCCCACAGTATCTCCAACCAAGAAGTGTGACTGGGTCAGGATACAAATGACCAGACATATCCACCACTCCACAGGCCTAAACAGGCACGGCACATCTCAGAAACCCAGACCCAAAGGGATGATAGCAAACAGGGCCTCTTGTACTTTTGGCCCAACGAGTGGCCTTCCTACATGGCAGTCAGAAGTAAGGAAGTACCGTGTGATATTTTCTGAGGAGCCTCCATAGGCAGGAATCAGCTGTTCCTCATGACCATCCTGGAGGCCCTGCTGGTTTCTAAATTTAAGACCAACTGGTATTACAGTTCTGACTTGGAAAAGGCCTATGACGCCGCAGGACACCTATGACACCGCAGGACACGGGCTGGACAAAGCTGGCCCGGTTGCCCAGGCTGTCTTCCCCGACACAGTCCTCTTGTGGCACAGCCACCTGTCCAGGCTGCAGCCAGGAAGGGAAGACATACAACTGTTAACAACAGATAAAATCCTCGACATCATCTCTATTTCTTTCCAATATCAGAGTGCCTGCCTGAGAACAGTAAAGGCGGCAATCAATCGCTAACATTTCTGTGGAGAGATGATCTGTTCTGAAAACGAGCGGTCTTTTCTTCCTTTATAGAGATGCCCCTTTTTTTTTTGCAGGGGTCTAGGGCAAGCAGTGGGCATCATGGAAAGCAAGCACCCCGGGAGGGCCTGGCCTGCCCCCCTCATCTGACTGACAGCGGAAGGACGTTTGTTGGCACATGCCACCCCTCAGGAGCCAAAGCGCTTTAGCCCTTTACTGCGACAGCGCTGGGGGATTAGAAACACGAACTGCTCAGAGCCTGTGAGAGAGCATGAGGCCGGGGAAGCAGAACCTTCCAGAATGGCGCAGCCAAGCCTGGGCAGTGCACCTTGCCTGGGGAACAAAGACGATCTCAGGCAAGAGTCTAGGCAATACCTCTGTTTAACAGTGGCTAAATAAGGGCCTAGCCAGCGTGGGCTTTCTGACCACACCCCTAAGCAGCAAGGGGGAGGGCCCAAGAAGTATGACTGGAATTAGAACTCAACCACGGAGGGTTAGAGCGAAGCAGGAAGCTGGGCGCTCCCACACAGCACACAGACCCATTCCTTCTCCTAGGCTCAAGCCGAAATAGAAGCCAATGACCTATTTTTTCAAAGTACCACTGGCATTAACCGAGACAGCTCGGCAGTTAGGAGCACTTGTTGCTCCTGTACAGGATCCAGGTAAAGTTTTCAGCACCCACAGGTAGTTCATAACTATCCATAACTCCAGTTCCAGGGACCCAGTGCTGGGCCCAGCCCTCCACTGGCATCTATGCATGTAAAGCATATAGGCATATGCATGCAAAATACTCACATGCATAAAATAAAAACAAAACTTTATAAAAAAATTGTGCAAACAAACAAACAAACAAACACAATCTTCAATTGTCTACTCTCTGTCTCTCATCACAGCAGCCTGCAGTGGGTACCTGGAGGCCCTAATTATCCTTACGAAAACCCAGAACAGAGGCGCTCAGGCGGCTGTGATATACAGCTGGGCTCTGTCTGCCAGTCAGGAAACCACGCTTATACTGTATCAGGGCATCTGTGACACCACGTGCAGACACCTCAGCCAGAGAAAACGCTCCCACTGAGCAGAACGACAGCGGGGAGCCCGTCAGCTCCTTGCCTCCCTCTGGCGAAGGGGAGAACAACACAGCTCCGGCTTTCTGCCAGCCTCTCTGACTGACGTCTGCAGTCTTACCCCAAGACTGAGACCACTCCAGTCTCCATACCTTGGACAAGGCCCCCGTTCTGGTGGCGTGCTAGCAATACACACAGATATATGAGAGGCCATCTGATGCCCTGAACTGTCATCCCTGAATCTCTCTTCTCACAGCCAACTGATGACACTCAGCAACTTCTGTTTCATGGAGTGAACAAATTTCACCAATATCCTCTTTAAAAGTGAGCGTATGCCCTAACCCTCCTCTGCCCAGTTTTACCAAGAACTAAAATATGCAGTCTTGTGAAATGGAAGTGCCTCCCAGGCCATCTCCCAGGAAAGAGGAAGAGGCGCTCTAGTGCCTCCATGGGTTGTTGATCCTGTCTTTGCTCGTGACTCCAAGGCTCCATCCTGCACTGTGCACGGGCCCCTCTGCCCCACCTCTGCATTCCTGCCTGGGCTTTCTGTGAGAATTCTCTTCACAACCTTGTCTGGGAGCCCCACCCTTCAGAAGGTGTGGGCAATCAAGTACTTTCCAAACTCAGTGAGGACAGGTTTGAAAGAACTGAAGCTGTCACGATCCAGAGCCCCAGCAGGAGAGCCTCCCTCTTCCAGGCCACAGGCTGAGGCCTATGGCACTCCAAGGCAGCACTCTCCAGCTCCAGTCTGGCTGAGGAGGCAGGAGCACCAGAAGGGAAGGAAGGGGGATGGACAAGACGGGCGTGGAGGCCACGCCCAACCCTGACAAAACAGAACGGTGATGTCACACCTCCCGGACCCCTACCCTGCCTGAAAGACCAACATGTGTGTTGTAAAGAAGGTGGGGCTCTCACCCCCATGGGCAGGGTGCCAGCGGCACTGCCATGGGGAGACTTGTGAGGAGATGCTTGTGATCACACTAGGCAAACATCAGTGGCTAACCAAAGTGAAAGGATGCGGAGGCTTGCCGGGATGCCAGGGCTTTGTTTTCCTAGTTCCGCCTAAGGTCTGTAGTTTGGACAGGAAAAGTAAACAGTGGTGAAGACAGGAGCAACAGAACAGAAACAAAGGACAGCTTACTCATTAGAAACGGGGAAGACAAAGAACAGCTTTGTTCTAACAACAACTCCACACTGGCTCCGGGGTAGACAGAAGGGCACAGCCATGGCCTGCCAGGAGGGAGACACCTTTCCTCCCCTCTGCAGCTTCTGGAGAAGTGGGCGAGGTGAGAGTGCAGGGCCGCAACCAGCACAAAGCAACTGTATTTAAACCATGGCAAACAGAGCCGCTTTCCTGTCCTCTCCGCCCTGCCTGCCCAGCACAGGGCCCCGGGCCAGCACGTACCTGAAAGAAGCCTGGCGGGATGGGGCCTCCAGGCATCCCGTCATTCGGGGGAATGTTGCCAAGCACGGGGCTTGGGGCAGCTGCTGCACTCTGTGGAGACAGAACGAGGAGGTCAGTGCAAACATCCAGCCACATGCGGAGCTTCTGGTCCCTGTCCCCAAACAGACCCTTCCTCCTCAAAGGCCACTTTCTATACAAAGTCCTGCAGAGGTGTTATTCTCTGGGCAAGCCACGGACTCGGGGTGGGGAGGGTGAGGGTGGGGGTGGGGCACCTGCTTCATCTCTAAAGTGAGAGCAGAGGCACACTGTAGGCGCAGGCCAACGTCCTCCTGGAGCAGTGGTGCTCAGCCGATCCAGTGTACGTGCTGATACCGTGCCCTGACTTTCTACCCGCTGCTCTAAGCGGCAGGGGGACCTACGATCCAGTGTACGTGCTGATACCGTGCCCTGACTTTCTACCCACTGCTCTAAGCGGCAGGGGGACCTACTCATAAACACTGGCACCCCCTCCAAATCCCTGACATGGTACACAGAGCAAGTCGATGATAACTATTACTGAATGGGTGACAGGCCACTAAGAAAATATCCAGGCCGGGCGGTGGTGGCGCACGCCTTTAATCCCAGCACTTGGGAGGCAGAGGCAGGCGGATTTCTGAGTTCGAGGCCAGCCTGGTCTACAGAGTTCCAGGACAGCCTGGGCTACACAGAGAAACCCTGTCTCGAAAAACCAAAAAAAAAAAAAAAAAAAGAAAAGAAAATATCCAGATTAGATGTTAGGAGATGTGTGGTCTCACCCTGCCCAGGTCCCACAAGCCTCTGAGAAGAGTGTGGGTTACATCGATGTCCCACCTGGCCTCCTTCTAACAGATGTGTCCAAGCTGTCTGTGTGGTCAGCGTAGCTGTGCCTGGCTCTGTACTTACATGTTCAGAGGTGAGGCTGAGGTGCCGAAGCCTGCCTTAAGCAAGTCCCAGACCTGGGCCTCCTACCAGAGTGTGTTCCCTGCTTCGTCTAACCAAGTGAAACCGCTGCACACACCTGTCCACTTCCACCCAGCCTTGGTCCTGCCAACTCCACTGTGACCAAGAATACGATGCTCCATCACTGGCCCCTTCTCGTCACTACAGGAAGTCACTTCTTTCCTCTCCTTGACATAAAACAGAAGTATGGACTCCCACTAATATACCCAGTACAAGAAAACGAACACCAACTAAGTGCTGTTGTTTATGTGGAATGCCCGTGGCCACTGGCCTCTGGCTGTGTGTCTTGTCCTGCCTGTCCCAACGGTAGGAGTGTGAGGACTGGGTGCTGGGACGCACTGAGGCTCACAGGCAGGGAGCATTCTGCTGATGTACAACAGAGGACCAGTAGGGATACACTGGTCACCTGGCAGGTCCCAGGTAAAGACAATGAAGGCCAACAGAACCTCCCTAAGGAGACTCTGCCTAAGCACAAACACTGTAGGCCTGCGTCTGCTTCCTCAGTCTACGCCATCAGGGGAGGTCTGAGGGGTCAGCAGGCTCAGGGATTAGTTGTATTGTTGTGCCTAAGAGTTCTATGAATCAATCTCTCTCTCTCTCTCTCCTCTCTCCCTCCCTCCCTACCTCTTTCTCTCTCTCTCCCTCCTTCCCCCCCCCCCCTCGTTATGTAGCTCTACTTGGCCTAGAACTCACAATTAGACTAGGCTGACCTTAAACTCATTGCAAATCTCCTGCCTAGGGGATGAGTTGTAATTTCTGGAACAGCCAACAGTTACTTCTCTGCTCCAGGAGCAAAAGAATACTAGAGGTGGGCTGAGATAAACACACACGTCTCTGGGTTCCTCCAGAAGAGGTACCACACTGACCTCCACCCTTCACTCAGCAACAGCATGAAGCTACCCCCTGACTAGCAGGCCTGCTAACTTGATGGGATAGTTGGTGTTCGGAATTACTACATTTTGAAGTGGCTTGCCCTGACAACTGCAGTTCTACTTTCAATATCTTTGTTATTTGAATATTTGACTTTTAACATATTGAGGTATTTGTTATAATTGGTAGGGGGTCATAAACTTTTTTGGGGGGGTGGGGGGTCGAGACAGGGTTTCTCTGTGTAGTCCTGGCTGTCCTGGAACTCACTCTGTAGACCAGGCTGGCCTCGAACTCAGAAATCCGGCTGCCTCCGCCTCCCACGTGCTGGGATTACAGGCCTGCGCCACCACTGCCCGGCTTCCGGCATAAACTTTTAAATGAAAGACTGAGTATACTGCTGCCTCCCTTTCAGATATGGCTTTACCATGAAATCAGGTGCATGTGTGCGCGTGCACTAAGGGACTAGGAGTGCATGACACAGGCCAGGACTATGGTTCTAATTAAATGAATGGTGTAACTCGGTATTTCACCATCCTCCAATGGAAAACAAGAAAGGCAACCACGTCAACCAGGAGGAAGAGGCAGGAGTTAGGAGATGATTCCGATCGGGCACCGCCTCTCCAGGCAAGCCGAGGAGGAGCTCACTGTGCTTCGGCCAGTGCAAGAATGGAGACGTGAAAGGATGGACAATCAGGAACTGGTGCCGAGAGTCCATCGCTAGAAGACTGCGGAGGGCTCAGGACAAACTATTACAGACCTCGCCAAGGGGGCCCAGGCTGACCTGCCCTCACCCTCCCATGCCTTAACCACAGGAGCTGCTTACCTACGCCCACGACCCAGCACAAGGCGAGGCATACGGCAAGTGTTCAATAAATGATTACGTTAACACTCAAGGACCTGGTCGAACCTGACCACCTTGGAGCCAGCCCTTCCAGGCCTGCTAAGAACTGGCCTCTCCCTGTGGTCTCAAGCACTAGAGCCCCATTAAGGCACTCAACAAAGCATCTCGTGTGAGTTTCCTCGACACACCCAAACCCCTGGCGCATCCTCTAGCACTACAGCACACCGGGCGACAGAACGGCCGAGGATGCAGCAGCCACACCAGAATCAAGGCTGAAAGGACCTCTCACATCCCAGCCAGGTCCCTTCTCCTGTGGGAAGTCTGTTTCCCAAGGTCTACCCATCCTGGGTCATATACTCTGCAAAGAACAGGCTGGTAACAAGAGTGTGGAACGGAGCGTCAGCCTCGTGCTACAACTCTTCACAGGACACTCCGAGATCAAAGATTAAAAGGCACCCAGAGACCTGTCTGCCTCGGAGCCTGGCGTATGGATTCCTGACCCCAGACCTTCTTCTCCAGCACCCATTAGGCATGAATATATGGACAAAGGAAAAACTACACAAACATGCATGCACACACACATATACAAACATACAGACTTAAGTTGGTTGATTCTTACATTTATGCCCACCAAGTACTAGGAAAAAGTCAAATACTCATGAGCGGTTAATATGGTTCATAGGTAAAGGCACTTTTTCCCCAAGCCTGACAACCTGAAATCAATCCCCAGGACCCACATGAAGCAAAGAGAGGACTAATTCTCCCAAACTGTCCTGTGTTCTTCACGTGGGTGCTGTAGTGTCTGCCCCATAAAATAATTTATTTTTATAAGTAGTCAGATGGACTCTGGACTCTTCCCAGCTTAGCCAGGAACTCCTGACTGATTTATAAGGCTACAAAGATAGTATTTTGTTCTACAAATCCTTCCCTCTTTCCCTGCCCAACATCTAGGCCTTGGCACGCAGCACCACAGCCACGTGTGAAACCACCAACTGCAAGTCTTCCTTGACTGAAACTCAAGCCAGGCCATGTGGCAGAGGGCCCAACCAGCAGGGGACAAGGGGTGTGTCCTGGATGTGGCCAGGAAATGAAAGTGGCAAAGGTAGGTGTGATCCTGGCAGATACCCCCTGGGGAGCAGGAGCCCTATGCTGCTCCCAGCCAGCCAGGTCCCAAGGGCCTGTGCAGAGTTCTGAGGTAGCCTTGCACATCCCAGCAATCTCAGGAAGGCTGAAGATGCACAGTGGGAACTCAAAGGGTAGAGAAAATGCCATATCCCACAGAGCAGTAGCCACTGATAATATGCAAAAGAGGTCTCCCAGACAGACCACAGGACAGCCATTTTGGTGAAACATGTTCAAATTCTGCAGCTCAGAGAAGTCAAAGAGCTGACCTACATGAAAAGATAAAACCAACCAGTGACAAAAACAAGTCCCAGTAACATAAAGTACCTGGCTTCAAACAGGCAAGACACTAGTGTTTGGGAAGAGTGTGACACATCTGCCCAGCACCAAGAAGCGGCTCTGCAGCCAAGAGAATGAAATTACACAAAGCTTCCTTGGCCTATCTATCTAACTGGTTGCCTTGGATGGGCTGGGCTGGGTGGGGCAACCTGGGCTGCTCACCAGTGACAGAGCAAAAAGGAACTCCATTGCCGACTATCTCCTGTGGTGTTCTGGGGATGATCACTGTTAAACGATCCCTGAACTAAGGGTCCTCAGGGCTTGGCTCTTGCTATAAAGCACTCATGCCTAAGACTTGGGTCTCCAAAGCATGAGCACCTGGCACACAAGGCTGATGAGGGTTCCGCCATCCCAGTGCCACCCCAGGTGCTACCTGAGCCCTTCCTGCAAGCAACTGAGGAAAGGCTACCGTGCAGGTGTCAAGAGCCACCAGCCACAGCCAGGCCACTAAGCTCAAGGGAGGCAGAGTCAAGACATGCGCTTCTTTGAAAAACAATCCTATCTCAGCAACTAAGGACTAACTCAGGAAGAGCCAGAGAAGCAAGCACCTTCTCATGCTGATCCCATAAACCAGGAGGGGGTGAGTGGGAAGAATTAATGCCCCAGCAACCCAGGAAGCTGTCATTTCTAGTGTAATCTGGAAGGAAATGGCGTCTTATGATTATACATTTAATAATTAGGTCTAACTTTTGTCCTTACACATCCAATTTCAGAATTAGGAAACCCAAGTACCAGTCTTCAAAGCAGTCCCAGCAGTTCCCAAAAACAAACAAACAAACAAACGAAACAGACGAAAACCATGCACTTTTTGGTTCATGATGAGAAACAGCAGGCAGATCATTAAGCCAGCCAATAACCAAAATTCATTCCATGACTTAGATGAAGTTGCCCTTTGCCAACAAGTAGGGAACAAGACCATGTCTGTAAGATGCCCTCCAAAGAGCCTGCGGACCTAACCTGCAGGTGGCCCGGAAGGAGGAGGAGGAAGGAGGCCAGTGGGAAGGCACAGGGGCTGCAGGGCTCGGCCGCATCCATGCACTTAGCCAACTCCCATGGCCAGTACTGCACACTCCAGGCTGGAGTCAACGGGGTGTGGGGTTGCCTTATGCAGGTCCAAAAGATAGTGTGAGTTGTGACAGGGAACTTAGGGACATGGAAAAGTACCCCAGGCAGGCATTGAAGCAGGGATTAGGGGGATCAGGGATGCTTTAAGGAAGAGGTGGCACTCAAGCCAGGGCCTCACAGGACAGCGGAACTCAACGATGACACCTGCAAGAGACTAACAGCTGGTATCTTACCCTCTCTCCAAGCACGGTACCTGCTGTGGGGGAGGGGGACCAACAGTGCGCTCTGTCTATCCAGGACCCACTCCATCTGCAGACAGGGGTGGGCATGGGCTTCCTCTCCCTAACCTTCCTTCACACGAGAGGGCAACCGTTGTCCAGGCCCAGAATGGCTATACTCTCCAGCACTCTTGACCCTTTAGTAACCTATCACTGCACACAAGAAAATGCAGGCTACATAAGACCTGCCTGGACTCTTACAGCTCAGAACGGGCAATATCCTGAGTCAGGCCCTGATGGGCTAAATCCACGCCGCCTGGTCTCAGCAAATCCCAGCTCCTCTCCTCCCAGTTTGGGATGAATGATTACGAGCCACGAAGATCACCAGGGACTGGGAATACCCGCACACCTCACGTGTCCTCATCCGGTTCTTTGTGCTTCCACACAGGAGCGGGACCATCAGGTAAGGCAGCTTGCTACGTGGATAAAGCAGGCGCCAAACAACTGGTGGTTCTGGGCCTGATAGAAGTGGACACGGCAGACAGCCTAGCTTTCTGAGTGTCACCCGACAGAGAAGTGGACCCGGCAGACGGCCTAGCTTTCTGAGTGTCACCCGACAGAGAAGTGGACACGGCAGACGGCCTAGCTTTCTGAGTGTCACCCGACAGAGAAGTGGACACAGCAGATGGCATAGCTTTCTGAGTTTCATGTATTTGCTCATCTGTGAGGTGAGGATTTAACTCTACCCAGGCTGGCCTCGAATTCCTATTTCTGAGCTCAAGAAATCCTCCTGCCTCGGTCAAGCAGCTGGGATCACAGACACTGAACACAGTGTGAACAAGAGTCCGGGAATAGAGTGGTACACGGGTATGTCAGGAGGGGCGGGCACTGAAGGGAAGACAGATGAAGATCTGCCCTAAAGCAGCTACACTTCTAACAAGTAGTTTCTCCTCAGTGGCCACCTCAGCAGAAGAGTGAAAAAAGACAGACAGACAGGAGGAAGGAAAGAAACAAGATAAAAGAAAGGCACATTAGTCCTCGTCAAAAGAAAGAGAGACTGGCTCCCCCAAGCTGAGAGAGAAGGCCGCCATACCACAGGATGGCCCACCTATCCTAGGACTCACCAGACTATTCTGGAACTGGATCAAAGGGTGCCTCGAGGTAAGGGGTACAGTCCCAGGTTGCTAATGCCACCTGGTTGTACCTTGGACCCTAGCCAGGGTGTCCTCTGTGAGCAGAAACTCTCTCAAGCCCATAGTGTGGGCCGCACCACAGAGCTTAGTCTATCCATGCGCACGAGGCTCAGAGGCGGAGGGAGAGCAGTGTTCCAGATGAACACCACGCAGTAGGTCAACAGCAAGCTCTTTGTACAGTGATCACTTTTCTTCTTAAAAAGATGGCTTCTGCATTAGCAAAACACACATATAAACATGCACACACTGCCTGCTGTCTTAAAGAGCTGCTTACAACCACAAGTGTCATAGTAGGCCGGTGACAGCTCCTTAACAAGAAGCCTGGCAGTCGCTCCTGCAGAGTGGAAAATCCCTTGGTATGGACCTGCATACTAGCTCAGTTCCAATGACAACTTAATCCTGCCAGGACCAAGGTACACAGCAAACAGAAGCCATTGCCTCTAGGAACTTTTTGCTCCGAGTTTAAAAGGAATTATTAAAGGCAAAGTCCTCCACATCTCTTTCAAGGGTGGGAGCCCAGACCTCCCCAGCTGGTACTCAACAAAGCAGGTTCAGAGGTACTTTTTCTCATCCCCAGCTGTGACACGATGACTGTGCAGGGTCCCTGATACCACAGCACCGGTGTGGAAGGAGTGCATGGCTCAAGCCCACCCTGGTCTCTTCTGCACAGAAGGGTGGACTGGAATCCTTGGGCTCTCTTGCCTGGCCTCGGGGAGCCACGAGGAGCCGCCCACCGTGATTCATGAAGCCACCCCTCAAGCACGACCCACTCCCTCCTTTCGAGCTCAGAGCTGAGCAGATGCCTCCCTCCTAAGCCTTTAAAGCACAACTGATTGGGCTAATTTCGCTAACAGCCTCTGGTCCAACCCCCACCCGGCGTCAACCAGCGTCCTTTGGTACTGCTGGAGATGCAAGCTGTTGGCTTTAGTGTTATTTTGTCAGCCATTAAACGATTCATCGGAGTCATTAATTGATTTATTACTGCTGCCTGCTCAGAGGGTTTAGCAAATAAAGAATGATGTAGGTCACAATGCAAAGGAAATTGGACCAAACAGCACGAGGAGCCAGGCGGCACTCTGTGCCCGCCTGCTACTGTCCACTCTAGTGACCTCCATCCCGGCTGCCGGGTGGGAGCCAGTACCCATGGTCCTTCCGACTAGAATTCGGGCCCAGTCTGCCTCCTGCACGGGCAGAGCCATGGAAGGAGGAGGGCCTTGTCTGGAGACTCTGGAACCAGCTCCTGAGGAACTGGCAGACACTGTCATCGACAGAGCAGGAAGACAGAAGCCAAAACTGGGCACTGAGCTGAGGAGCCCACGGGTGAGGCTTCCGGGCTCCTGGCTGAGTGAGTCTCTACTCCCCTGGAGGTGACATACAGGACAGCAACAGTTGACATGTTAACAGGCACCTCCCAAAGCCGGGCCTTTTATGTGCTTATCTCTGATCCTCTCAACAGTCCTACAGCTGAGGTATTATCCTCCCCGAGTTACAGAGAGAGGCGATGCTCAGCGAGCTGACCTGCCCCAGGCTGCATGGCAGGCCAGGAAGTAGCAGTCTAAGACTCAAGCCTGGTGGATCTGACTTCAAAGTCCACATTTCTTCCCTCTATCATATCTTCAGACAGACATAAAAGAGCCCAACACCTGCAGCTCAGCTCTGTGGGAACTGACAGAAACAGGCGGGAGACCAAGAATAAGGCTGCTCTGGCCTTCTCAGAGCCCAGAGCTCTTGGTTTACAGAACGACAGGGCTAAGAGGCAAGCCCTGAGGTCACAGCAAGTGATAAGACACAGTCTTTCTGCCACCAACATAACATCCCACGGCCTGGGTGCCCTCCCTTGTGAACACTCACACAGTGAGGGAGCCCTTCACATTTCCTTGAAGCCCAGTCACAGTATTTGGGTGGCCGTATTGGGCTAGACCAGAGAGACTGGTCCTGTCACCCGTAATCGCCTTTCCAACTATTCAGGTTTCCAAACAAACTACAAGGAGTGGCACCGAGGAGAAGGCAAGTTCACACCTCTAATGATGGACTCCATGGTGTGCGTGTGAGTGCGTGTGTGCATGTGTGTATACACGTGTGTGTACAGGGCAGGCAACAGCTTTGGTACTTAGGGGTTTCCCTAGAAGCCAAACAGCCATTCCACATGTCTCCAGTTCTGTTTGTGTAGTAACTGGCTGTGAGGAGACCTCACACTCCTATTCAGCAGAATTTGAACAAAGCTCACCGTGGCCAGCTCCCAGGAGGCTCACAGTGCTGAACGGTCTGCTCTAAGGACAGGGTCAGGTACCCAGCACAAACCACCCATTTCCTTCCTGCCTCGGTTCTGGATCCAGCCTGGCCTGAAGGCTGTCAGTCAAGCTCTCTGTGGCTATGTTTGGGGTCTGCCAGGTGTGCCACACGTAAACTGAAAGTGAGACTGCTCGAAGATGCCCCTCATCCTCCCTGTGTTCCTCACCACAGCTATCGTTACACCTGACTGTTAATTCCTTATTAAATTAGCCGGCTATCTTCTCAGGGATCCAGTGGGTGTGGTTTGTGGAGCACAGAGAAAGAGATGCTGTCTTAGTAAATATCTGGGTGAATAAAATCCCTGCAGAAATCCTGCCTATCAAGAGTTGTTACCAAATCCACAAGGTCAAATCCCAAGGCCCTGCAGTCTTCCTCTAACTTACCACTAGCCCACATTCAAATAACCAGCTGCTCCGACATACACGCATACACATCTCAGGACACACTGTTCCTAGGCATACCCCAACTTAGGAACTGAGAACGTCTAGGTGCTGCTGTTGCTACTGCTGAGAGCTTGCTATCAAATGACTTAGGTAAACCATGTCTCCTCTGTCAGTACAGCCAAGACCACT
This sequence comes from Apodemus agrarius, assembly GCA_964023405.1. Lineage (NCBI taxonomy): Eukaryota > Metazoa > Chordata > Mammalia > Rodentia > Muridae > Apodemus > Apodemus agrarius. Next base: position 46,927,433 of record OZ030009.1, read on the forward strand.
GCTGAATCTCCCTCCATAGACAACTACAGAGCCCTCAACTGTCCTGGAAAAGTGTTTGTACATCCAAGGCGTACAGAGGCAAAGAGCGCTGTGGGGTGACTTCAGGAAACTTAACTCTTGTCATTTTTCCACTTCAGAAGACACATGCAGGGAGGGGACTCAGTTCTCTGTAAACTGCTGAGACCTACTGTCTCTCCTGATCTCAGCCCAGTTTGGCAAAGCAAAGATACTGTTTCCTCTCAGATAGGCTCAAGGCCCTGGGGTTCTTGATCAAGAACCTTTGGTTCCACTGGCCTAAAGAGTTACGTTTGCATGGGACTCATACACAGATCAAGAGAAGCTACAGACAGCTGAGGAGTCTGGAAATGGTAGACAGGGGCTGCTCCTGGCCTAGGCAGAGGCCCACTCCCAGACAATGTGCTCCACTGCAGTGAAGTCCTTAGCCAGGCCTGAGACCACTGTCCACAGCTGGATCCTCTAAGCCAGAGTACAAGAGAGAAGCATCGCAGAGCAGGCCTAGTGCTAGCCTGATGGGGCTACACCACCACACACCACCATATGCCTCCTCCCTCAATCCTGCTTGATAAACACAATGGAGGCCCAGCGGGAAGGGGAGGCTGAGCTCTCTAGCCTGCTTCCTACTCTGACCCACCCCTGTGCTAACCACATCTGGGATGGTGCCAACCCTCAACCCAGGAGCCACTGCTCTCATACTCTCTGCTCAACAAGCGCTCCCATCTCCTCCCCTGTCAGATTCCCAGAGAATTCCCAGCCCTCCATCAACACCCACCATACACATCTTGTTTTCCAGGCCAGAAGATGAACAGAAAGATTATAAACCAGAATTCAACACTAAACCAAGCTGATTCCCACCTGTGTCTCTTCCATGGGAAGCCCTGAGACACTGAAACCAACGCAGCACTGAAAGCAGAGAACATGCGTCTGCTGCTCACCCAGGAGAGGTGGGCGTTGCTCTGGCCGGCGACGTGCCCTGTGATGCAGGGCTTGCGAAGCAGAACCAGCGGGCGATGTAAGGCTGTGAGCTCATGGCTGGCTCCCCTCCTCCCCATCCACCCTCTCCTCCTCTTCCTGTCCTCTCACACCACATGGAAGTCTCTACCTGACATGTCCACTTCTCTTAGGCTGCCCTGAGCACTGAGCAGACTCTGTTTCAACTCTGTATGAGACTCCTACCTATAACACCATAGCATTTCTTAGCTGGCCACAGGACAGGGACAGAGGCTACCTTCTTACAAACTTCCAGCTCTGAAAAGGCAGAGCAGGTCTCAATATTTGCTACATGTGATAACCACTGACCACTACATGACTAGGGGCTTGCACCTTGACCGGCCCTGCCCTGTGCTAACCAAGGTAAAAGACCTTTTTGGACAAGCTCAGCCTGGTCCTTCTGGAAAAATAATTCTTTCCTTCCATCTCCTTCTTTATAAACATGATACTTCAAAGAACAGAACATACTTGCAGAAGCCCAAATGTCAAGAGGGACAAACACAGTGCCACTCCTGTAAGTCCTTGTTCTCTTGTCACAGTGGTCACTAGAAAACAGTGCCCAAATCCAGGGTCTCTGCCATTGTGAACCCAGAACTCGGGAACAGCAGACCAGGCGCTGACAGATGACCAAGCTCCCTGATCTATGGCAAAACTGCCCTAATTTAGGTTGTTTTCCTTTGATTTTTGTCTAACTCTACTTATGACCATGGTCTCCACCCAAGACAAGAACTTTTAATTAAACCTGGGAAGTGCATGGGCCTTCAGAAACTCAACCCAGAACTATGTAACAGGAAGAAGACTGGGGATCCCTTGGCCCACACACTCAGTCAAAGGCAAGACGGCTCTGGAACGGCCTTTCCCAAGGTGTCTGAGACCTGGCTGGCTCTAGAACGTGGCTGATAACCCCACCTGCTCCATAAACTTACAAGGCTTACAAGAAAGGCCTGCATGTATGAATCAGGCCCTCCACAGACACACAGCTGTAACGACTGCCACCTACCTGTCCTCTGATACTCTGGAGAGCAGATCTTTCCAGCGTTCCCAGCATGTCCTCAAAGCCTTCCAACTTCTGTGTGCCAGGAGCACAGGTACAGAACTCCTCATTCTGAGACTTACTCTCCGTAGACACCAGCGGAGACTGCTCAGTCCATTTCTCAATAAGCTCCTGAGGTGGGGAATCTGCTCTCTAATGGCCCATCATGCCAGCAGGGATCAGGCCAGCTCAGTGATCTGCACAGGTTCACAGGTAACAGTGGGTGGAATTTTCTTCCTGGCTAGGCCCTTTCCATTAGAAACCTAAGGAAGGCTGTCCAGAGGGTCCTCCTGCCCCCTCTACTTTCATGGAAACAAAGGATGTACACCTCCTTCTTGATTGGTAAGCTGTGCATCAGAATGCTCACATCAGATTCTCAGGGGGACCTTTACAACTAACTGCTGCCCGGGCTGCACAGCTGCAGAGAAGGTGCAAGGCCATGGCTTTGGGCGCCCCTGAACCAGACGTCCTATCACATCTTTTGTTGGCCCCTGACTACAACCTGGAAGAGAGATCCAGGTCTGGGAACCACTGGCCTGAGTGGAGAGAGGCTACTTTAGCCCTTGCCCTCTCCCTTGGCCAGGCTCTCTAGAGTCTCCAGCATGCCTGTGGGTACAGGCCAGGGCTTAGACAGCTGCCCAAACAGGTATAACCTCAAACTTAATTGGCCTTTTGGTTCAGCTTTCTAATCACATCAATGCTGCCTCCGTCATGCAGATAGGGTCCTGGGTTTAATGCAGAAGAGAACCATCCAGCCCTGTGTAAGCTGATTGCATCCCGGGAGGCCAGAGGGACCTTTCCACTCTAGCTTTCTAGCTCACCACGTGGACAGCACACACTAAAATTGACAGGTAGCAATTCTACAAAGAAATGACAGAGGCATTCTGGCAGGGGTGCAAAGCAGAGGGTGGATGCTGTCCCCGAGCCGGTAATGAATGCAAACCACAGAGTAAGTGCGTCCACGCTCTTACAGGGTACCATCCCGAAGCCCGCGCACGCAGGAGGCAGCCGCCCTTCTCGGAGATGCAGACTCACAGCGATTGCCCCTCCTACTCATTCTCTCTGTGGCCTTGAGCGGCTACTTCATTCGGTGGGAAGGAGGCAGTGGTGGGTGTGCTGGGAGGGCAGCCAGCTGCATTTCATCTCAGCACAAAAGGCTCGCCAAGCACTCTCCCTGCCCGCACGCCCCTCCAAGAGGGGATGCTAAGACTCCTTTCCAAGTCATTAGAAAAGGTGAGGAAAGCTCAGCTCCCATACATCAGGTCCAAACCCAGCACAGACGACGTGTGCAAACTTCTCGATTATCTCACTTTATCTAAATATATCCTAAGAAAATAAGTTGGCAGCAGTGATACATTCTACAGTGGGTCCAAAATAAAGACAGACAGACAGAAACACACACACACACACAGTGTGTGAGGGGAGCTAAGGGTTGTTAGGACCCTTGGGTGCTTGATGTTGTGGGTAGATATAAGGAAAACAGCATTTTATAAAAGAACTCCGGGCAGGTTCCCAGCCAGGCCAGGCCAGCACACGTGCCTTGTTCAAGGGAGATGCTGGAGGCACGCCCAGTGAGCACACACACACACCCAACCCCACACACTCTGGGACTCACTGCAAGACACTGGCATTTTCCACTTCCCTCGCCAAGAAGGGAGCACCCTGTCCTACACGCTTGAGCTGCCAACCCCTGGAAACAAGGGTGGCAGTCATGGGGTGTGCAAACATACCTTCTCTGCTGGCCCACTATTCCTACCTGCCATTTCCACCAAAAGGAAAACTGAGGCCCCTAGCAGGAGACATACATGCCCACAACCCTTCCAGGCCACCTCAAATCCTCCCATCCTCTGGGAGACTTGGAGTGGTGGCGTCTTCATTTTTTTTAACATTCATTAAATCTGTGCTGTTTATCCACAACCCCACCCTCTTGGGCACAAGAACATTGATTTTATTAGGAAAAAGTATGGTGTTTGAAGGGACTCTGAGCGCTTCTCCCAACCACCAAATTCTCCAATGGTTGGAACAGCAAGGGTTCTAGTCATCCCCATGTCATCTGGATACAAGCCCCCCAGTCTAGCCTACCAGGTCAGCCTCCTCCTTTCTCCAGGAAGAGCAGACTCAGGCCACTGGCTCACTGAGGGTGCCCGCACAGAACTAGATCAGCCTGGCCTGCCCGTCACTACCTGGTCTTCACGGAGCTTGCTCTGAACGGAGTTTTGTCTCCCGATACTCACTCGCAGGGCGCCTTGCTCCAAAGGCTTGGCGTGCATGCTCAAGCTCTTCCGCACTCTAGAATGTTCCATGCACAACTCTGCCTTCTCAGGCACCTACCTCTGCATGTCCTTTTTCTCTTCCAGGTTCACACATCATGCAGCTCTGCTAGGTCTCTAAGACAGACCTTCTCTCAGAGCTCGGGGATCAGTGACAAGGTTCCTTCAAACACTATCAGCATTGGCTGGGGCTCTCTCCCCCTCCATATCAGATAGGTGGTTCTCAGCTTCCTAATGCTACAGCCCTTTACACAGTTCCTCATGCTGTGGTGACCAACACCATAAAGTCATTTCATTGCTACTTCATATCTGTTACTTTGCTAGTTATGAATTGTAATATAAATATCTGATATGAGACCCTCCACAGGCTGAGGACAGCAGCTCTAATATACTAGGAAGCAAACAGTATCTTCCATATTTCTATAACCTTACTAACAGTCCAGCACATTAAAGAATTCATTTGCAAAATAAACATAAAAAATGTCAGAACCCAGTATCAGGAGCTCATCTAATCAGCTCACACCAACACTTGGGGTTTTGAGACAAAATTGTGTTGCAAGCCAGCCTAGACTAGTGTGACACTGTCTCAAAACAGACAGACAGACAGACAGACAGTCAGTCAGTCAGTCAGTCATAAGCATTGCTATCCCTGAGAGTAGAAAAGTCCTAAGTTAACACAGCTCTGGGCCCAATGTAGGTGCCAACAAAGTCATGAGGAAGGACCAAGGGGGTCACTGGCATGCGGAGGTTTTCAGGAAACACTTGGTGTTGCATAAATGGCCAATTACAACCAATACAATACAGTGTTGCACAGGCCTGTCCTAGGCCCAGGATACCAGAGAAAAGGAAGGATTATTTCTCTTTCAGGGTGGGGCAGTCTGGGAGAGCGTCACAGAGCGGTGACATCTGATCAGACACCATCTGTTATTTTTCTCTAATTATTCCACATGTGTGAGTCTCTGGATAGAATGCAGACTCCAGGAGGGGCAAACCATGGCTGCTGCCTCTGTCCTCTCTCACAAGGCTCTGAGCAGGAGTCATACAACACGTTTCTTTATTTCAAAGCCAAGTTGCTATCTCCTACTGAGGCTCCCTGAACCCCTCCATGAAGTTGAACGGTTTCCACCTACACTCTGAATGACTATACTGCCCTGTGCAACAGGCATGGCATTCTAGAAACGCAACTTTACACCTCCGGGAATGCTGCTGCCCAATGAGGGGCCACTGAGTGACACACTTATGAATTCTCAGAGCAGGAATGAGGATTTCCACTTGACAGACTAGGAAAACCGAGGCTTGGAGATGCCTTAAGTAAGGTCGGGAGCAGACCACATCCAACCTTCCCACTCTGCCACGCTGCCCAGAAGAGTAATTTTGTGCCAACAGTTCCCTTCAGTAGAAGCTTCACTTAGGACCATCTGCCCAGGGAGAATCAGTGCTCACTCACAGATCACGTGAAGGAAAGTCACAGAGAACAATCAGCAGTCAGTCTCTCTCTCTCTCTCTCTCTCTCTCTCTCTCTCTCTCTCACACACACACACACACACACACACACACACACATACACACACACACCCCAGGCTAGCCTATGGGGCACTGTTCCAGGCAGTGCTCATTCCTGGAGACAACACTGCTCCCCTCCGGCTCCACAGAGGATATTCCCCTTTAACTTCCGTGGAGTCCTGACACATCTCAGGTCCAACTATGATTATAGTTCCTGAAAGCCCCAAACAATGCAAACTTCAGTGCTCCTTTCTCTTGCTGGGATAATGGCTACTTCACTATTCTCTCACCCACACTGGGACCCCCTCTGCGCCTAAGGCTCACAGTCCGGGGCAGGCATCTGGGTGAGAAAGAGAACACAGGAGAGGGCTAAAAAGCACACACAACAGTAAGCTCTAACCCAAACAGAACTAATCCATTCAGAGCCAAGTGGGGCTGAGCAGATGGGAAGCCAGGCATTCCCCGCCCACCCCCACCTCCCGAGTTCCAGGGCCTTCCCCAGAGAGGCATAATCATAAGGGGTGACGCAGCCACACCTCCCAGGGCTGCCCTACTCCCAGACACCCATGGTATTGCCTTCATCTTGTTTCGATTTAAAATCTTGCCTAGCCCCCCCCCCATATCATGTATTAAAAGAATATACACAAACAACACCTCAGCTTTGGGTCCTGCCTGGGGTGGGACACAGAGAAACTTGGTACATTCCTTTCTGGAGTCTCTTAGGGCTCTGATTTTCAGAGGTATAGGCCCATCTTTTGTGCCTGCTGCTCCCCCCCCCCAAAAAAAAGCACCATGTGTGTAAGAACATACTCCTAAGAGAATATACACTTATCTAGCTTTGACTGTGAGGACAGGACCAGAAGAACCTCCATTTTGCTCACTGGGGAACCCCAGTGTTTAGCATAGGTGGTGCTGTACAAACTATATTCAAATACCTACGGAGTCGATGTGGCTCCAATTAAGCATAAGGTGGAGGCTGTGTCCCCACTACTTATTTCCTACTCCTCTAGACCCCTGAAGGCAGAAGAGTCCCGTGTGCCTCGTTCTAATACTCAGTCTCAGTAGCCACTCTTGCGGAACAAAGGGGCGATGGCTGGCCACTATAAAAACATAAAGCTCCAAGCCACAGACATAGTCACTACACTAGAAAGCACCAGAGCTAAAAGGGGCTCCGAGACCATGCTTGTGTAGAACAAAAGGCCACAGAGCAAATCCACCTGGCCAATGCAGGACTTGGACCCGGGTCCTGAGAGCAGGCTCCTTGGTGCCCAGCTACACCCTGGCCTCCGGGCCCTGGGCAGAGATCAGAGTCACAGAAACAGTACCTGTTTCTCAAAAGGAACAGCAGAGAAGACAGGATAAACGCACGAAACAATTAGTGAACAAGGTAACTGCTAGGCTAACAGTATTATATCCTGATATAATAAGGCACACGCTGTACCACACAATTAGAGGTACACCACACTAATCACAAAGAGCGCTCTGACAGGAGCCAGAAGGTGAGGCTGCTATCCAAGAGGGCTCGTGAGTCATGAGCCCCACGATGACCTTAGGAGGGGACCCCTGCACCAGGAAGCTCTCCTGGCTACTGCTCTCCCTTCCGTGTCCTCACTGTGGCCTGTTCCCATCCTAGTCCACCCCTTCTGCCACACTAGTGTCATTGCTCCCACTTAGGTATCCAGCTCAGGAGTACAGAACAGGTCCTGGCACCGAAAGAAGCCTTGGCTCAGTAATTTCACATACAAGGTCACCAGGACTTCTCAATACCAAATGTTCCAATCTGTGCAGCCTCTGCAAATACCCTTTCATTCAGCTCTTAGACCACTCTGAAGTACAGATAGTAAAGTACAGACAGAGTCCTAAGCCAAACAATCCCAAACAGGTCTGCCACTCACTGGGCAAATCCTGTTTCTTTATTCACTGTGCTTCTTGGAATCCCTTGCTACAAGTACTTGAAGCATAGGCTACTCATGGGTATGCTCTAAGTACCAATGATATTCTGGCAGAGGGGGGCATGTGAAAGAGGGGAGAAGAGGCGGAGCCCCAGAAGGACAGTGCTGCCATTCTAGGCAACACAGAGGGCAGCAATAGGTCAAGCTCACTCAGTCACCACCAGTCAGGTAGGTATCATCCTGGGTTTGCCAAGAGACCGGGAATGCTGACAGAGAAAGGCCAGAGGCTGAACAGTGAGTGCTGTGAGAGATGGACAGGAACTTGCCTATAGAATGATCCCAGGTCTGCCACCGCAGGCAGGTCTCACACAAGCACAGAGAATCACATTCACAACACCCAGAAAAACAATAGTGCCACCATCACCATGAAGGAGTGAACTCATGGGATTCTAGGCTATTACATCTGTTTGTTGCCATTAACCTTACTTGTAGCATAGGCTGGCCTCAAATCTGTGATTCCCCTAGTTTAGTCTCCTGAGTATGGAGAAGGAAAGACCCTTCCCTCTTTCCCCAATGAGCAGCAAAGGCTGACTAGGAGAGAGATTCTTTGATTTCAAGGTAACTGGTCCCCTTCCCTTTTTCAAGGGACATAGCTCCCTGTGTAGGACACATCCTAGGGGTTCAGATTCCCTGCCTGCAGATGTCACAGCTGGGGAAGCAACAGCTGAGATCCATCTCTGGATGGAGACAGATCAGACAGCAGAGAGCCCCCTTCCTGGGTAGCACAGGGCCACGCCTGCTCTTAGAACAGAAGCAAGCGAGCCCCAGTCTAGATACTCTTGAGAAACACACCACAGCAGGTTAGAAACCCTCACTTTAGGCCTAGCAGGACTCTTACCTGCAAACTGCCTCCCATGCCTGTCTTTCCTAAGACAGCTCATCTCCCTCCCTATGTGTGAATATGCTGACCCATATCCCAGTGGAATTAGGACATGCCTCCTCAGCAACCTTTCCCAAACTTCCCCTTACTGATGGAGTTCCCCCTCCTACCTGTCACGACCTGCTGGCATCCTTCTAGCCAGACTGGCTGCAGCCTGGTTCATTTCACATTTTCCTCAAGCCATCCACCCGTCTCCGTGGTTCCTACAGAGGCAGGCTGTGCTTGGACACTGCCCACAGACAGTGGACATGGCACATCGGCTGAATCAGAGTGGGAGAGATGTGGGAACAAGCACTCTGGGTCCAATAAGCCCTGGGCTGGTATCAGAGAGCACACATTCGCCTCTGGAACTGGAAAGCCGCACGCCCAAACAGGCAGAGACTTTCAGGCCGGGACACCAGGTTCATAATTAGTAAGCGCTGAATTACACAAAACCAGCCTAACAAAGTTAGAAAACAACAAACCACACCAGAGCCATCTTTGCTCTCACCTGGGTTCCCTGAGATGATGGGAGGCGAGCTATGGTGGGAGGTAGGCCCAGACCCCTGACATCTCAAGGACTGCTGTAGTTCTGTGGTGGCTCTGCCTGCTATGTGCTCTGTCCTTACCTTCAACCCTGGGATTCGGAAGAGCAAAGACCAAACCGCATTCCCACTGCTCTGCTCCCAGCTGAAGCCTAGGCCTACTGGCTGTCATCAGATCATACTTCACACAGGCTTGTACACACACACACACACACACACACACACACACACGTGTGTGTGTGGGGGGAAGTAATCTGTCTGTCTGCTTCATTCTCCCTGTATTTGTAAAAATACATTAGATGATGACATTTTCAAGCTCAACTCCATAAAAATAAAAAAAATAATAATTAAAAAAAATAAATAAACCAGCCAAAAGTCCCCCCAGAGATGTTCATCAGTAATTAAAGTAAAAGGAAGAGCAGAGGTTTTGATTTCTAGCAAGTTGGATACTCCTGTAAGGGCAGTTTTGGAAAGTAAGTTGCAGTTTTGTTTTGTTGTGTGTTTTGGAGACAGGGTTTTACTATGTGGCCCTAGAGAGCTGGACTGAGAGATACTCATTTAAGACTACTCTTTGGGGCTGGAGAGATGACTGGGTGGTTAAGAACACTGGCTGTTCTTCCAGAGAACCCTAGTTCAAATCCCAGCACAGTTATTTGTAACTCCAGTCCCTGAGGCTATGGCACTCTCGCACAGCCATGGAGGCAAAGAACACCAATGCATATAAAAATAATGAACCTGGAAAAAAAAAACTTAGTCTTTAAAAACATGCAATAAGAAGACAATTTCCATCTGGAGGTTCATGCAAGACAAATATCAGTAGCTTGGGATAATTAGAGAGAGAGATGAAATGCTGGACTGAGCCATCACCACAACTAAATTATAATGCTCTTCTGATAAGCCCTAAGGGGCACACACAGAACACAGCTCCTGTGTCTCAACAGAAGACAACTGTCAGAGGTGCCGGCACAGGTGTGCAATCTGAGCGCTCTGGCTGGGGCATTGAGGATGACCAAGCCGATCCTATAACCTTATTACCACCACTCACTCCTCTACTGAACTGCCCTAGTCTTGGCCGGAAGGAGTTGGCTGCCCAGAGGGAAGTAACATCCAATTTTGCCCCCCACTATCCCCCAATAGCACTGATCACAGTACCCACACTGGGCAGAGCCAGGTCCAGATAACCTTGGCCAGCACAGACCTATCTGGAGTGGAGGAGGATAACACGGTAAGGAGGCAATCCCAGTTCCCCCTGCGCACAGCTAGAGGGCAGAGTGCTGTCTAAAGCAGCCAGTGCGGCCCACTGAGGCTCTCTGGGCAAATGCCCCTATTAGGACTGGAGGCCATGGGAAAGGGTTCGTCCTTTACGCACATATACAATGAGCTGAGCGATCTCTAGGCGGTCAGAAAGTTGGCTTCTCTGCCACTCGCTGTTGCTGACACCACTCAGTAACTCAAAGGCACTGGAGTGGTCTTGAATCCCCAACTCCCCAATTGTCCTGTACTCAGAAATAAGCAAAAGCTTTAGCTGCTGCCAAAAGAGAAAAGAGAAAGACAAACCCCAGGAACACACCAAATCCATGTCCAGCGCCTTTGCCCCTTGGAACAAAACCCATTGCAGACACGCACAAAGAAGGGAGGCGACACAAAGGAGAGGCCAGGGCACACTTGACAAGGAGCTTTCTTGTCGTTTCCAAAACAGAGCTGTCCTCCATTAAAGCGCTCTTGTTGCTCGGATGTTGGTGCGGGAAAGGAGGGGCTCACAACTCTCAAAACAAAAGCAGGGCTTGGCGGGTGGGGAGGCCCTGGCAGGCTCCGTCTCCCTGCACACTTGTGCGCCTTTGAATGCCCGCAGATCTGGGTCCAGGGCTGGCAGCTGTCTGTTATTATCTCAGCAACTCCGAGGGCCCCGGACCAGGGAGTGTGTCCCGAGCAGGTGAACACCATCTGCCCGGCTCTGAGGAGATGTCCCTCTTCGTGCCTGCTGCCGCCGCCGGCTGCATGGCCCCGAGGAATCACAACCAGCCCTCACCCTCCCAGGACGGGACTTCCAACCCTAGTCCAGGCCCCCGCCCTTGGTCACTCCCTGGCATTTAAAAACGCTGGTCACCTCTGAAAGAAATTTCTTAGGTTTCTGTCAGGGAGGATGTGCAGAGTGTGGGAAGAGACAACAGAGCCCACTGCCACACCTTCCCAGAGCCCACTGCCACACCTTCCCAGAAGCTAATTTTAAGAAGGGTTTTTAATTGATCTATAAAGAAAAACTTCTACCTGCCTTTTAAAAAGCACTCCTTGCATTAGCTAAAGCATTCCCAACACACCCTCGCCCATCTCCTCCCTCCCTGGCCCTCCCAGTTTTAATGGGGGTAAGTGGCTCCCTGATGCAATCCACAAGGCCGGGTGGATCCAGACCACGGGGAGGAAGGGAAGAAGCCGGGTGGGAAGCAGGTCTGCTGGGTAGGTTCACCAGGGGTGACTCTGAAGGTCTGCAGTTCTGGCTCTGTGTTGTCATTCCCCTCCCCCCCCTTCCGCCACTATTTTACAGGCTCCCGTGTTTTCGCTGCTGGGCTACTAAACAACTGTAGGTGGTATCCTATACCACAAGACAAGCCGATGACCCACCCCATCGACTTATGGGTCTCGCCAAGGACAAAGGTTTGGGTGGATAGGTAGGCTGAGCCTGCCTGCCCTTGGGTCTGGATTGGGGGTGGTGACATCTACAAGAAGCGTGTGTCCTCATTCTGGGACAGAGTGCGCATATGCAGAAGGGATATATCCCTACTGTCCTTTCTCAGGGGCTCTCAAGCAATAAGAATTCTGCAACTGGACATATCACTTCCTGGGGTGAGAAGATCAGGCAAAGGCAGTCTCTGAGTAGAGAGCTGGTCGTCCCAGAAGGGGGCAGCAAAGTGAAGGTCTCATCGTGGGCAGCCTCCCCGCTCCAAAGTCTGAGATAGGACCAGGCTACATGATAACTCCAACACCAATGAAAAGGGCTCTCTTGTCCTAAACAAAAGCCAGAGAGGATGAGCCCACATCCCAGAGACAGCCCTGAAGAACCCTGGATGCTGGAGCGCTCTCTGGACTCCCTAACTCGCAGGACCTGTTGTGGGGCTCGTAAAGGGGTTGGGAAACAATGGCAGGAAGACGCCAGCCACACAGGTCCCTAATCAGAAGTGAGTCAGCCAGCCACGGGGCTGAGCCATCCCGGCTTCTATCCTCCATCATCACTGGGGAGAGAGGCAGAGAGCAAGGCCGGTCACTGCACTGAAGTGAAGGCCTTCTGCACCAGGACCCCACACGGTGACCAAGTCCTAAGGTCTTCGACTAGCTAAATTCCTGTCAGCACACAAGCAGTAACAGTAAGGCAGACAGACAACTCGGTGGGTAAGAGCGCTTGCTGTGAAAGCATGAAGACACACAGAAAGCTGCGGTGGCCGCCTGTGCCCTACCCCAGCACTGGGGAGTGCAGACGGGTGGGTCCCGTACCCGCCCAACCACCAACCAACCATACAAACAAAAACTGTGCAAGAAGGGACAAGCTTAAGGTCACTAAAATCCCCCAGCCTAGAGCAGGGGCTGTGAGGGGTAACACGGAGGGTGTCCAGTCCCCCATAACCCCTGCAGCGTGACTCATCTCAGTGATTCCCTCTGCATGGAAGGAAGCCCTCGCTGACTGGCCACTCATCCAACAGTTGCCTGTGCTAGAAACTTTGGCCAGTAGGCTGCTGCCAGTATTTTAGATCAAACCTTGCCGGGCGGTGGTGGCACACGCCTGTAATCCCAGCACTCGGGAGGTAGAGGCAGGCGGATTTCTGAGTTCGAGGCCAGCCTGGTCTACAGAGTGAGTTCCAGGACAGCCAGGGCTACACAGAGAAACCCTGTCTCGAAAAACAAAAACAAAACCAAAAAAAAACCCTCCTTGCCCGTGCCAGGGGCTGCCTGTAGTTCCCACCTTGTTGGGCGTGGCACAGAGCACCTATGGGGAGCCACTAGACCATGAGTCTCCCCTCTGGTGCCAGGTGATGGGTCCAAGTTCCTAAAAATATGCATCCTCTTTCAATCTACTTCAGAAAGGCAGGCCCAGGTGGGAGGCTAGGGAGGGGCCGGGATGGGAAGGAACATCCTGTGGCCATCAGAGCAGGGAGGGGGCTCTGGAGCTACTCCTGTGCACTTCAGTCTCCCCCCCCCCCCAAGGAGGAAGTGTTCACTGGACGAACAAACATGCATCTGGGGTCACACTGGGGTCAGGGCAGCGGAGCCAACTCTGATCTGTGGAAATGAGCCATCCAAGACAATGGGTCCACAAGCCACAGAAATCAGCTCCAGATGCAGGCCAGAGACAGCTGCCTAGGGACCTGCCGGGTAATCAATCCTGCTGATAGTTTATTCTCCAGAGGAAGGTCTGGGGGAGGGGACTGTAGCTTAAGGCTCCAGGACAATGAAGGCAGCTGGAGTGCAGCCCTGGGACCTTCCTCTAAAGTCTGAGGGTCCTGCCTGCCTTTCTGCCCTTCCCCTGCTGCTCCTCAGCTAGGACCCAGGAGCAAGGGACACACAGCCATCAACTGTCTGCCTGCCCGGGGTCAGTGCCCAAGGTGTTGCATGGCAAGTGTGACGTGTGAGGCCTCAGGGACCCTTCCTCTGCCAGCATCACCCTGCCCTGCCTCTACAGTGGGCGCTGCTTAGGTTCAGAGAGCTAAGCTTTCTGAAACTCCAGAGCAGGGAGTGGGGGGCTTTACTTTTAGACCTAGGAGGCAACCAAGTGGCTGAGCTGGGAGTCAGAGGGAGCCAGTCAGATGGGCAACAAGGGACTGAACTGAAGCCAGTAGCCAGGCCTCACTTATGAACCTGAGGCTCCTTGGCAGCTCCTGACCTAGACCTAGGCTTCAGGAGAGTTCCTTGGTGAGGGTAAGAGGGGGATTAAAAGGAACCGTTCTGAGGCCCCATTGTGGGGCGAGGACAATCAGAGGGAGGTCTGCCCCCACCACTGAGCTCTCGGGCCCTCCTAGATCACACACATGGCGTGCAGAGACAAGGCCGTCACGCTGGGCCTGCCCCTGGGAGCACATGGGTAAGTGCTCGGGCACAGGGCTTAACTCGAAGAGCAGTTACAGTTGCCAAGACAAGAACACTGAAATCAAATTCCTTTAGGTTCTGCTTTAAAATTACTTTGTCGAAGGGTGTTTAGGAACTCTGTAGAGTTGGGTCTCTCACCAGGACAGAGGAAGCTGTCCCGTCTGCTGTGTAAAGCCCATGCAGTCAAAAGCTACCTATGTATGGCCCAAGGAGGGAATAGGAGCCCAACCTCCCTTAACAAGCAGGGGTGGGGGAAGGGCGCTTAAAGCCTCAAGAACAAAAGGAAGGCAGAGCTTGTCACTCTGGCCCTGATCATCCATGGCACCCTATCCAGCCATCTGTCACGTCATACAGAGATTCCCTGTGTGTGCTTCTGTCTGCCTGGAGTGACTGCTGGCTCACGTCCACCTCCCGGCCCCCACTGAGCCTGGTCCCCAAGAGGCCCTCGGAACACTCCTGAACAAGTGAGGCATCAGGGTTTCACCAGGGCCTTCGGCACAGAGCAGCCCTGGGGAACTCATTTCCTGATACTCAGGCTCTCTAGGCCACAACTTCCTTCCTTCTGCCATCTCTGAGAGAAAGCACAGGCAGCCATCTTGATCCTGCACAATGGATAAAGGTCACGTGTGGTCTCCCTGGGACCCCCCTCTTCTTGGATATGGGGTAACGCAGAGCTTACTGCACTTCACCTGTACCAAGTGCAGCCGAGCAGGCTCCGTGCTGGGAGGGGAGTGTGTAAGGTAGGTGATCAGAGCTCCAACGCTGTATGAACAGCGGTCTAGGTATGACTTGTTCATCTACAGCAAACTTCTAAAAATAAAAAAACAAAACAAAACAGCAAAAGTATAGTTAGGGGAAGTCATTTATGTATTGCGCGTGTCCGTATAACTCAAGATAACCCACTGAAAAATTACTGGGCAAAATTAACTCAGGGGTCTTGAAATGAGCCCATCCTTCCTCATCCAGTAACTTCACTTTTGGAAATTTATCCCAAGGAAACCATGGAGAATGAACTGCAAAGATGTTCACTGCAGCCTTGTATGTAGTGCAGGTTGGTAGGGAAGGGCAGGAGGACTAGCCAATCAGGAAATGCTTCAATAAAACCTTATATCGCCATTAAAACATAATTATGAATAGCTGGAAGCATGCTTACTCAAAGAAAAGGCAGCAAACCACAGCCACAAGTGTAGACCTGGACAGCATTTGCCAAAGCTATGCCTATGACCAAGTAGGAACGGGGAGAAAGTTTGCTTCTACTTCCTGAGCCCCGCCCCTTTTGTAAGGGGGACAGCTAGGCCTGTGTCTCCATCTTCCAAACCACCTAGCTAGCTAGCTCAGGCCCCTCCATGAGGTGAAGAATCAGGTGAGAGGCACAAACGAGGCAAATGAACATGAGTCGGGGTGGGGGGTGGTGGGGGGTGGTACCGAATGCCTCCATGAATGGTATTCACCAGTGGGAAACTTCATGAGTGGGGGGAGGGGTACCGAACGCCTCCATGAATGGTATTCACCAGTGGGAAACTTCTGGGAATCTGCACCCCCACACACACACACACACACACACACACAAGTGTGTGCCTGTAACTGAGAGCCACAATTTCCAACGTACGGAGACACACCACTCAGTTCCCTTACAGCAGCCGTGGCCAACTTTCTACCCCAACGAGCCATCTGGGGCTCAAAGGGAAGGTGTCAGATTGATCGCCAGGGTAGGATTGATTTTTTCTCTTCCTTCTTAAACCCCCTTAACCGAGAAAGCAGCTTCAGCCAATTCTGCTTTTCTCCCAGACACCAAAACACCAAGCTCTAGTCTCACCAGTTCATCTTCACACCCCAAAGTCGGGGGGGGGGGGGGCTTTCCAGGCAGCTCTGCAGAGTCTGCCATGCAGGAAGGATAAACAGCAAGAAGCACAGGCGTGCAGACAGGGCAGGACTGCCAGGCTGGAGGTGGTGACATCTCTCAGGGCGCCACGCACTGCCTGATGTACCGCGGCTAACAGCACACACAGAATACCCTTCGACAGTACTGACAGAAAGGTGGGGAGGACACATGCCAGGCCCAGCGACCACAGTTCGGTCTGCCCCTCCAGTGAGTAGCTGCTCTTACTCTGTGTATGAGCCAGCTGACCCCTAGAAGCACCACCTCAACTCCCGCAGAGCACTCCCCGCAGGGGGGAGCCAGGAAGCCAGCCAACAGACAGCAAGACGTGCCTTTGTTCCGCTCCCTGTGACAACCAGAGAAGGAAGGGCTGTTTCTGATGTCTTTATAAAAAGAGAAAGAGGGGGATATGTTCTATCAAGGTGTGGTCGGGTATGGGGGAAGGGGTGCCTCAGAGGGCCCATGCTTCCCCCTGAGGGAGCAGACACACGACAGTATAGAATAGAGTTTTTTCAGGGCATGGGGAGGGGGTTAAGACGATAGGAGAGGGGGAGGGGGAGGGAGGGGAGGGAGAGACTGAGCATGAGCACGTGGAGAGAGAGTGGGAAGGGTATGGGGAAGGGGCAGGCGCAGGAAGGGAAGAGCAAAGGCGAAAGTGAGAGAGGAGTGAGAGCAAGGAGGGCAAGCGGGCCCTTTACAGTGAGTCGGGCACACCTGGCTGCTGCCAGGTAACTGCGGGGCGGAGCTTAGACAGAATGCTAACAGTTTCCTCACCCCAACTTGGCAGGTGAAGAACAGGGCTTCAATAACTGGTTCCATTCTTGCTCCCTTCTAAGTGATTGGCCCACCTCTCAGATCCAGGGTTCATGCCCAGCAGGTCACCCCCGACACACACCCCATCACACAGGAGGACTAGCACTGCACACAGCACCTGCTGCTCCCCCCGGGGTTCCCTTTCACCTGACACTGATGGCGCACATGGACTAGCAGCACTTGCTTTGGTCAGGTGGAGGGGAGCGGAGGCCAGGACATATGCATTCCTCTTTTGGATAAAAACATCCCCAGGAAAGAGGCTCTCCTGAAGGGAGAGAAAGCTCCTGACATGGCCCACTTGGGGTGCACCCTCGGGCCCACTACCTATACTACAAGCTCTTCCCAATGCCCAGTCTGTTAATGATCAACCCTCCAGGCTGGTGCCAGTTTCCAAGAAGACAATGACTACCTCCAGGAAAATGGCCAGAAGCAGGGTTGGCACCATTTTATTGGGGGGCAGGCGGGGGGGGGGGCCAGCTAACACACGGTATCTTTTGTTGGCTTCTTTGAAGGAGGCAGGTGGCCAGGGTGGAATTCCAGGGACCAATGCTGAAGACACTACTGGTTTCACTCTTCTCTAGAGAACCTTCCCCACTCCTCAGGTCAGCAGCAACAGGACTCTGCATACTGCTTTCTCCACAGACACTGGCTTCATATGTGGAGGAGGGACAAACGTTAGAGGTGAATGGGTTGTCGTCCCTGCCTTCAGGGGCTTCCAGTCTGGTGAGGAAGGTTTGACAAATGCTAGTGTTTTCAAGTGGAGGGGACTAAGTCAGATGAAAGAAAAGCCAGTCCCTGAGATGAAAGATCTTCTAGGTTAAAAAAGACCAGAGAGCAGGGAGGACTAGCTTCAAAGAATCCAAAGAGAGGGGTGAGTGCGAAGGGCCTGTAAGTTAACACCAGGACCTCACAGTGGTAGTCACTTGGGAAGCTGGGGCGGTTCTCCTGCAGTAGACACAGAGAAGGCTCTGACTTCAAGGAAACAGGATCAGTAAGGAGAGAGGAGAATACCAAATCAAGAGTCCACAGAAACAAGCCCAGGAGGCTGCCTGGGAAAGCCCTGTGGGTCAGCATGGTGCCTGGCAGACAGTAAGCAGTCCACGGTGACTCTGAAAGGGGTGAACGGGATACAAGAGTGAGCGAGCAGTTTGTTCTGTTTGAGGAGGCAGGAGGCATCTGCCAGGGAAATGCCCTGGTAGCCAGTTTAAAGGGAGGCCTGCACTGGCAGGAGGACGCTCCTATGCAAAAACACAGGAACGTTTTGAGTGAACTCCAAGGAGACCTTCTGTCCGTGCTGGAGAGACAGGGGTGGCTGGGCAAAGATACAGACCACAGGACCTTAGAGGCTCCAGGAAAGGGCATAGAGGGCTTCACCAGAGAGAAAAGAGGGTTTCTCAAGATGCCGGACATGGTGCAGGAGTCAGATCTCTTTTAGAAGGCAGCTCTGGCAGCAGTGATCCCAGCTTCTACATCAGGAAACTAGGGACCACTGATGGGGCTAGAGAGAGAATTCAGCGGTTAAGAGCACTCACTCCAGAGGAGCTGAGTTCAATTCCCAGCAACCACATGGTGGCTCACAACCATAGTAATGGGAATCCAATGTCCTCTTCTTGTATGCATACAGACAGTAACGGCATACTCATATACGTAATATAAATAAATAAATCTTAAAACAGCAGCAGGGCCATTCAAGAAGCTGTGTGCACTCCCCTTGACCTGCCCTAGGCTCCTTGCCCCATACCCATGGTAACCCCGAAAGCTCTCTGCATTGCAGGAGTAGCCCACTGAGTCTCACGCCAATGTCCAGGAATCCTTTGCCTGTATGGATTTCCATTTCCTCAAGTGGAGAGCGGAGGGATGGGTACTTAGCCTGGGTGACTACACACAGCCAGGAGGGCGTGCGTTAACTACCAGGCCCAAGGAAAGCCCTCCCAGCACAGTAGGTGCTGTTGAGAATGTAGAGCAGGAGGAGGAACACAGAGCCGAGGTTGGTTCACCAGAGTCAAATGGATAATGAGTCCTCAGCAGTGGGGAGTGGCAGAGAGGCCTTCCTTAGCCAATCAGGAAAGGCAGCAGGACAAGGAAGGCCATGTGTTATGCACTGCTGGCTTGCAGAAGGAAAGTAGGGAGTAGACTGAAAGAGGTTAGGAAAAATACAAGATGTAACACTCCACCCTCTCCATTCCAATTCAAGACTAGAAAATAAGTAGGTCTTAGCATGCAATGAACGTGGGGGACAGGACCCCATGGCTCTGACTTCAAGCACTGAACAAGGAAATTCTGGTTTGGTTTCCGGTCTCTGACAATCCTCTTGTCTGCCTGTGGCTGCAGGCAGGCCATGCAGGAAAGAGCAGCACAGTGTGTAGCAGCTGAACATAGCAGAGAAGGACCAAAGGACCCCACGGATCTGAGGTAACCACGGCCCACCACCGCCCACCACGGCCCTGCTGTCAAGTTTCATGGTGTGGAAAAGCTAAGAGGCGAAGCCATGGCCAGCAAATACTTCCAGGACAAAAGGCTCATCATTCTGTGCACACCACTCAGCTGTTCCGGAGGCACCAGAAAGCCCCTGCAGGAGCCTCAAGACAGTTTATTCCTCGTATGGCCACCACTTAACAATATGCACATTTGGCACAAACACCAAAGATGACATTAAATTCCACAAGGCTTTGCTTGGCCAGGTCACATGGAAACAAAGGGTATATACCACAGGCAAGAGCTCTCTGCCCGCAAAGAGTGGATGGAACTTATCTGGTCTCTAGAGGCCTAAACTGTCCCTGACCCTGAGTCAATTGAAGCTCAAGAAAAACCAACAACGCTCTTCTGCCCCCAACGGTCAAGGCAGCCCCCCAAAACCAAAAGGCACCTGACACAAATCAGACACCATGGGACCACTGGTCCCCAAAATTGTACTTCTACAGGCAGCACTCATAAGTCTTACTTAAGGGGGACACACAGGCTCTCTGATGCATCCTACTTGACGTGCTAGGGTGTGACCCACAGTAACCTGAATAGGAAGACCCTCTGTTCTGCTCATTCTATCTGAGAAGGAATAAAATAAAAAGCCACAATCCTTGTCTTCTGGAACAATACTGGTAAATAATTAATACCATCTTTGACTCCCCAACCTGGGACTTTCAAGAGATACTTCTAGGAGGAGAAGGGGAAGGGGAGGGGGAGGGGAGGGGGAGGGGGAAGGCAGGCATACTAGGATCATCTTAGGTGAACAGAAGAGGGTTCTTCACGCTCCTTCCCAGCTCAAGGACTCAATTATGAGCCCTAAGCAAGACAATTAAACTTTCAGCACCCCACAAAGTATGATGGTTGGGAAAGTTATTTAAAAAAAAAAAAAAAGTTCTAGGCCCTAAAACTGTACCTGGAGGGTTTAATTAGCTTTATAAAAGACCAGGAGATACACCGATGGTAGGAAGCTTTGCTGAGAGGGGGAGTCAGCAGCTCAGCACACAGGCAGAGCCACGCCTCAGTTCCTGGCCTCTTCATCCCAGGACCCCTCCAGCAAGTTGGCCTAGGAGCCTAGAAACCAGTTTCTCCAGCTAGACAGGATGCCAGAGTCCTGCTTCTGGAAGGAGACTCCCTATCTTCCCTAGAAGGTGGTGTTCCTGCTTCTGCTGCAGCCTGCTGCCTAGAGCCTCTGCCCCGGCCTGCTAGCTAGACCCTGTCCCAACAGGCAGGCAGCGCTGCTCCTGCCCCTGCTCCCATGCTCTCCGCCTCCAGGCAAGCAAAGGGCAGGGAGAGAGGTGCTTGGCTTGAAAGTTGCTCTGGATTCTCCAAACAGCTACACTTCCCCAACCGGAGGTGGGAAGAACCCCTGGGGTCCAGAGGCTGCTTGTTTTTGTTTTCATCCTACACAGGCTGGTCAGACTTGCTCCCCTGTCCACCTTTGGAGACATCTAACCCAGGCTGGCCTGGAACTCACAGGAGGCCTGGATCTGCCTGTCCCTGCCTCCTGAATGCTGAGATTAAAGGCATGCACTGTTGTCAGACTCTTAATAGGTGACTCAGCTTCTAACCCCTTAAAGTGAGGCTGAAAAGACTGTTGGGCTTGAAGAAGGGCAGGGGACCAGCAAAATGAGGTGTCTCCCCCATTGGGTTAGTGTCCCCTTAGCTCAGTGTTAAGTGTAGAATAACACTTAGATTTGTGTGACCTCTTCAAATAAGACTAAAGAAATGCCATCTATAGACAGTCAGCATGGCCAGATGATCCTGGTCATTTTATAAAATCATTTCACTGAATCCAAGTATTCTTAGGGAATGTATCTTAATAAATCCCACTGTACAGATGCAGAAGGCAGGAACCAGGGGTGAATTCTGCTGCCCAGAGTTAGTGACTGAGGGCGCTGGCCTCTCAAATCAGATCTGCTGGCTTTGAACACACCAGCAATGCTTAAGTCAAGGAGCCCAGAAATGGAAATGGACTTTTGAACCTTTGAGGCCACGGGCAAACTCTCTTTACAATAAGATCATTTAGTAGGCTGCACATGATGGTGCACACCTTTAATCCCAGCACTAGGGAGGTAGAAACAGAAGATCTCTGTTGAGTTCAAGGCCAGCCAGAGCTATTCCAGGTTGTGGGAGTACCAGGTTAATGGTAGTGCCCTAGTGGGGCTACCATGTGTCCTGCAGAAATGTTTTGAATGACGGCTCCTGAAAAGCAGGTAGGTCCAAGATGTCAGTTCATTAAGTCTGCTAAAAGAGGATATTTCTGGAGAACAGGTTACCTAGGCCTGATGTGCTGTCCAACTTCTCCAGCTAGATAAACCTCACCGGTAAAGACAATGGCTGGGCTCTGAGGGGGAAAGTCATCCTGCAGCAGCAGGGGCGCGGGGCAGAAAAGAACTGAATTAAGGACCTCTGGCTTCCTTCTGGGAAGGTTCTGGGAGAATGAGGCTCAAAATTAATAAACTTAAAGATATAAGAAGAATTGAAAGGTAATTGGTATCCCCCACAACACATGCGTCTTCTGAGAATGGAGCAGTGGGGCGTGGGGACAGAGCCTTGTACTAATTAGCATGAGGGCCACTCCGGCATGGACTGCCCGTACCTGTGGCATTTCCGTCACATTGATGCTCACCACTACTCCCAGTCAGAGCCCAAACATGAGGACTGTGCTTCCTGTAAGAGCCATGGTAACCATGGGCTGGTCAGAAGCCCATTTCTCTCAGCAGCTTCTCTGGGCTCTACTGATACTGCCTGAATGATGAAGACAGGAAGGGACGGGGAGAGACACACCACCACCAGCCAAGGCTTGCCACAGGCCAAGGTATCAGAGGTCTAACGTATCTGGTATGGTCACAATCCCTCCTTCAAAGATGAGACACTCCTCATGCTGTAGCTTCCACTCAGGTGAATATCTGTATGAGATCAATTCCGATGCCACTGTTCTCCATTACCTCTGCTGGGGGATCCACTTGTTGGATTAATTTATAATCTGCCTTCCTGGTTGTTTTTTGCCTATTGCTCTTTCATATGAAAAAAAAATCACATGGAAGTAGAACTTAATCAAACCAAACCGTTCAAACGGCATGTGACTTTGTCTCAATGCTGACGTCAATTCATTAGACACTGCTGTGTTTTCTTCTGTTTGCCCCACGCTCCTCTCCACAGGGTGAGATTCCCTAGAACCATCTGTGGACTTAGCACAGCGAGACAAAGATAATCAAACGGGGAATCCTGCCTGACACCAGCAGGTTCTGCTCTTGGGTTGATGGGGAGAGCTCATCATCCCCGGCCTAGGATGCTTTTCCAGTCAGTACTGGGCGTGCTGGCCTGGGCACTGGGAAGAGGATCCTATTGGCAGGGACCAGGATGGCGGTGGCAGCTAGGCAGCAGCTCAAACTCTAGTGTCTCCCTCCTGGAGCCAGGGTAATCTGATGATCACAGTGGATAATTAGAGTCTCTTATCAAAACAATTAGCGGATGAATGAACAGTCAGTCCCATCTCTACACAACTGTGCTCCGCAGTGCGGGGGAGGCAGAGGCAGAGGAAATGACGAACTGCAGCCCGCTCCCCGGGAAAAAAAAAGATTCTCGCCTCACCCAGCAGCTACCCGGAACACCATCCTGCCCCTATGCCTGCTCTCAGCCAGACACGCCTCCTTTTCCTGGCCAGCCTGGAACCCTGCAGATACCAGACTGATCAGCCTTGACGCAACACCCAGTTGTGCCCTTCAGATCCAGCGCTGACCATCGACTTAGCCAGGCCAAGTGCCCAGGCAGGCGTCAGAGCTCTTACTGCCTGCCTCTCAGAGAGAGACACTGGAAAAGGACTCCACAGAGGTCTGTGAGCCAGCCTGTCCCCCTACTGGGCTGCAACTCTTCCCGGAGGCCCCGTTTTACAGCAATACCATCCAATGCCTTTATCTGTAATTTCATTAGCTAATGTTTAAAATTCAAAGCTCTTCCATCATTTCCGGGTCTCCCCATCTGTAAATAGTCCTGTTGGTCTGATACCATTTGTTTCCACCACAGAAAATACACAAGGATTAGTCAAAAGGCCTGTTGGAAACATAATCCTGAGTAACTCAATCCAGAAGGTGGCAAGAGGGTGGGTAGGGAAGAGTTCTACGGAGCTCAGAAGTGGGGCGGGGCTGGGGGCATCCAACATGTCTTGGAGACAGGCAACCTGAGGAAACAGCCAAGCCTCCTGGTTTCTAGGCTAAGACTTTGGGTGCTAAGGGTTGGAGGTTAGTCGTCCCAGGCCCAAGGCATTTAGGATCTCCTGAGTATCGCACCCTAAAGGATGCATATGCCCTAAAGGATGCATACACTCTGGGTGACTCTGATGGTATGAGTATCCCCTCCCTCACTTCCCAATGCTCAATACAAAAGGGAGGGGAGGAAAGAAGAGAAGAGGGAAGAGGGAAGAGGGAAGCCGACGTCCATCTGCTTTTGTTTCCCTGTGTTCCTTTCAAAGCTCGGGGTCTGCTAAGCCCCTGAAAGCCACGGCATCGTCTGCCCACTTCCTCCACTGCCATCTGCCACCTGGCTTGCTCCTGACAGCCATCAATCACCCGGAATGTGCTGACCTCCAGGCTCATGGGACAGGATTTTCAAGTCAAATGTAGCCGTTAACATAAATAAGGCATTGCGGTGAATTTCTCCCTTTTTTTTCCTTCTCTCTCATTTCTGAAGACTTTGCAGCTGCTGTGGGGACTCGCGTGAGGGCAGACAGGCAGAGTGGAACGGCAATTTTACTGTTCTGAGTCACAACAATTATGACGTTGTGATAAGAAACATTTTCTATGAATTTTTAAGCACTAGTTATCCTGCTTTGCGATTGTCTCTAAGGAAAAAACCATGGCTCCAGTAAGCCCGAAGGCTCCGAGTCAACTGCCCCACGCAGGCGAACTCTGAACCCCTTCCTTCCCCACCCACTCCCGCGCCCTCTAATCAGGCTCCCTTTCCATCTTAAGCAAAGCTGTTGTCCTTTAAGCACATTTACATGCAAACGACTTCCATATACCAAATATAGTCCTGTAAGCCAGCATTTATTTTTAAACACGGAAAAAGTCTCTCATAATAAGGCTGGTGATAAATGTTATGATCCTCAAAAATGGTGTTGGGAAAGAGGAGGGGTGACTGAGGAAATGGAAAAGAATGGGGGCTTTCCCGACCCCATGCCCAAGTAGATTACACAGAAGAGGGGGTTCCACCTCCGGTCCTATTGGGGAACAGTGAGCACAGATTAGAACCAAGTGGTCCAGTATGACCCACTCCAGACCTACTACTATGCCTGGCAAAGCCTTGTTCATATGCTTTGTACTACCAGCCCAGCCCAGCCCCCAGCCAGCCCAGCACACATAAAACAGCAAGTGGAAGACACAGTGGGTTGTCCTGGGAAACTCCTAGATCCACGCTGATCTACTGTGCAACCCTGGTCAACTCACAGCCAGGCCAGGCCAGGCCTCCATTCCCTCACCTGTGGAGGGAGCTCAGGCAAACACGACTGATTACTACTTCCTCAACCCAAAGCTTACCTGCAGCTTGCCTTCAAGCTTTCCAGACTTTCTCCTCAGCCAGTGGAACGGAGTCCTTACAGAGCCCCAAAGGTTCCTTTGGGAGAAAATCACCATCTAGGTTCCCAGGATATATTTACAAAAATCCCATACAATGACCAGATGAAGACACCACGGCCAGGCCTGATGCTGTGGGCCTGTAATCCAGGCTACTCAGGGTCAGGCAGGGGGAGAGGGTGCTCAAGACCTGCTTGAGCTGCACAGGGATTTCAAGGCCAGCTGAGATTATGAGGCTTGTCTCAAAACGAAAACATTAACAGGGGCCTGGGGCTGTGGCACACTGGCCTGGTGTGTGAGAAGCCTGGGCTTCACCCACCAGGACCAACGCACAGTCTGATTCAACCTCCAGTGGTTTCTTCATCAAGGCCTAACAATACAGCCTTGCCTCACCCCAGGCCCCAGCTTTCTTCTCATCACAGGCCACAGACAACTAGTACCATCAATCAGTGACAGGACAGGCAGGCCAGGGTTAGCAACTTCCCTCTGATTCTCTGTCTAAAGGGTTCTTATTCCAGTGAGGAGGTTATTTATCTAGATGGAAGTTACTAGAAGCCAGTGCCTGCTCTGGAAGTCTAATAGCAGACTTCCCAAATACCTTCCAGAAACTCCACAGCCTTACCTGGCAGAACTAGACAAACACGCGTGTCTTCTGGATTCTGAAGGAGGCAGTCTGCCTCTGTTCTCCCTTCCCTACCAAAAATACTGCTCTGGGAAAGGTGGCCAGATCACCCACTGCAAAGGAGGAGGTGACGGAACAGAGACCCTGTGACCCTGAGGATGAATGACACCCTTGTTAAAAGGCTGGTCAAAGCAGAAACATTAGGAAGGCTGTATATTTATCTTTCTGACATTTTAAAATATGCTGCAAAAAGCTGAAATCCTAAATCAAGGTGCATTTTTTAAAGGCCTGTTAGATCGGTGACAGAATCACTCCACTCCTTTTCTTCCTTCAAGGCGCATGCCTGCTTCGAAGCAAGGGTTACCTCACGACAGCTTTGCGTTCTGCACGATCAATAGTGTGCTAGGCTCTGGGATGTGGCCGAAGGCTGGAGCTCACCCGAGCATGGGCCACTGTCAGGGCCCTAGGCTCTACCTGTGCTCAGGCTAGAGACGGAGCTAAACAAGACTCAAGGAGATCCCTCCACAAGGGACACCAAAGGACAGTTTTCTACTCCCGAGGTCCAGCTCTCAGTCACTGTCCCAAGACACATAATCCTTGGCAGGAACCTTCCATATTTCCCGAGACTCTGTCTAGCAGCAAGGAACCAAGGTGAGGTGGTGATCTCAAAAGCAATGGGGCGCACACGCGTGCACACACATACAAACACACACCTGCTGTAGACGTCCCCATATCCCCACCCCAAACTAGGGGAAAGGAGGTTGGCCCTTCCCTTATTTCCCCAATCCGGGTGAGGTTACAAGGGTGGAGAGGGCAGAGGGACACAACCACTCCTTATCCTAAGGCTGTGGAAAAGCCTAAACAGAGAAAACCCCCAAGACCTCAAGATAGGGTTAGTGTCATGTGCCCGTGATTCTGTCACTCAGGAGTATTCTAATGCAGGAGGATCTCAAATTCATGGCCATTCTGGGCAACACAGAGACACTCTGCCTCAGAAAACAAAACAAAACAACAAACAAACAAACAAACAAAAAACCTAAGACGATAAATTCTAAAAATCAAAATTAGAAACTAATTAATAAACGACTCAAATATCCCAGATAACCCAGGTACATAAATGGCAACTTCAGCACACTGACCACAAATCAATAATGTAACTGCCCTCCCTACCGAGGAGGACCACACAGAGGGCGTCAGTACTGGCAAGAGCAAGGAGGTACGATCAGCCTAAGCTTACAGCAGAGGACCGACACTGTGCCCACAGAGCCAGACTGGTACCCCATGTCCCTTCTCCAATGCTCTATACCTATACCCCTCTTCCCTTTGCCTGCCTTTATGCTACCAAATTCTTCCTTGAGCCAAGTCAAAACTGCTAAGACTGTCGACCGGCTACCTCTTAGACCAAACAGGAGAAGGGATAAGCCGTCTGGTTCCTCACTCCCTTCCAGTCACTGTCCACGAGATGCAAATGGAAGCCCTCAGGGCTCCCTGTCTCCACCCACAAGGTGAGGCCACAAAGGCATCACTTGCTGACATGGCCCAAATCTCAGTACAACAATCATCTCCAACCTTCAGGGGTGGGGAAAAATCCTTTCAGAGCCTAACTCTCAAAGGCATAACCACCCAGAACCTCTTGGGTGAGGTTCTCACCTTTAACAAAGTCAGGCTGTGAAGGGAGTCAACTGAGGGTCAGAGCAGGCCACTGAGAAACGGAGCGGCCCCTCCCGAGCAGCCACGGGGAGTGGGAGTGAGTAGAGATCACCACTCCGAGGGAACAGAACAGAGCTCCCATGTGAGCAGTGCCTGGCAATAGTGAGGAAAGGTATGATTAAAACCACTGAAGACACCGTTAGTGAATTAGACTTATAAGAAAAACACACCAACACCCACCACTGCAAGTGCTTTTAATAGGAAACCCTTGGAAATGTTTTCACTCTAAGCCCAACATTTATCCAAGTGTGTGTGGTATAAGCCCAGGTCCCAACCTGATACTATCTGCAGGTTAACATCATCAACATAGAAACTACAGCTACATACCTTGATATAGAAGGAAGTGTGGGGAAGGGGGTCTGGAGAGAGGCTCAGCAGTAAAGACACTGGCTGCGCTTCTGCACCCAGATACTGCAAGCCACATGGAAGCTCACCACCATCTGTAACTCCAGTCCCAGGGGGCCTGACACACCCTCTTTTGGCCTCTGTAGGCACTAGGCACACATGTGGTGTACAGACAAAACACCCATGTGTATGAAATAAATTAGTTTAAAAAAAAAAAGACATGGGAGTAGTTTCTGGACACAGCCATGCTATATTATAAAAGGGCGTGCATGCATGCATGAATTCTGATCAAACCAGGTGCCCAGTGACTTCCAGACACTATGCCCAGCCTAGGATACCCCATGTTACGAAGAAAAGCTCACCCTTTATGCTCAGAGTTAGCTTCAGGTTACACGAAACAGGATGTAACTTCTCAGCCAAGGCAAAAGATAAGGACCGGCAACCGTAAACGGCTGCTGTGGCAGTACAACGGAGACCGAGGAGCCGTGAGTCCCAGTCTGATCTGAGGCTGGCCACCTCCACCCCTTACCTGCGATCGACAGAAAGCAGGATGTCCAGGCCTAAGAGCAGAACAGATGGAATCCAGTCCGCAAGTGGCATGGGGGATTCGGTGCCTGCCTGTGCCCAGCTGTCGTGTTGACCAAGGCTTGCCAATGGCCTGGTGCAGTGCGACTACTCAGACACCTATAGGCAACCTCCACCAAGAAAGGACAATGCCTATGCCCGCAGCACCGAGGCCGATAGAGAGGTGGCAGAGGCATGGTGAAGGACGGTGAGATGCCTGCACCTCGTATCTGGGGCTTGCCATGGTACCTGCACTCAGAGCCTCAAACCTTGAGTCAGGGCTTGCACACTTGCATGACGGGTACAGTCCTAGAGCTGCAGGTCTGAAGGCTCCTGAGGGTTGAACCAATTTCACCTTACCCACCTCCACCCCTATGGCCAATCAGGATTCGGAAAGGTTATTCAGTTTCCCCAAGACCACACAGCTCCTGAGCTGGGGAATTGAAACATGACCCTGTGATTCTTTCCTGGGTCCCAGCTCTTACAAAGCAAAGAAAATAGCAGCTGATATAAGCAGATTATCAGCCATCATGGAGAGTGGCAGCCACAATCGCTATCATTCGACTGGCAGGGAAAGCAAGAGCAGCAATGAGACACACCAGTGCGACAGAGGCCTGAGATCTGAGGCCACAAGACCTCATCAGCTCTAGACTCGACTGCCACCAATGACGGGAGAAGACACCCAGGCCAGGTGAAGCTGCCAATCTGGGCCTCGTGTTCTCATCTTAAGACAACTGGGCTGCAAAGGAAATGCTCTAAGGGCCCTCACCACAGTTCGAGTCACCAGAGGCCAAGTACAGTCAGGCTTACCAGTGAGGCATATGGCATCTCCACCCTGCCCCTCCACACATTTAACAGGAAAGGATGGTGGCTATTAGGGCTCCCTGACAAGGGCTTCAAGAACACCCCCTCCCCCTCCACCCTGGCCAAGGAAGAACTATTCGCCTGTCCCACAGTAAAGCTCTAGCGCCTGAAAGCAAAATGCATTCAGGCCAGCTGAGTGTTCACTAGGGACCAAAAGGGAAAATAAACTGTGTTCCTCAGGTCAGAAGGCGAGCAAACACGCACCTCCCACGCAGCATTGTTCCCAGGCCCTGCTGTCAGCATTCTGCGGGCCTGACAGCCGGTGCTCCCTAATATGGCCAAGCTGGACCTCATAGATGGCCAGCCACACCCCCTGCAGTGACCCATGGGGACCACCACCGTGGACACACTACCAGCTGCAGGTAATGGAGGCCCGGCCTTCAACAAAGCGCTGGGAAGCAGCCAGCTACCCAGGAGGTCATGGGGACCTTTATAGCTTATATAGCCTATATACCCCATCCCCGTGGGCAAGCCTGGCTGTGAGCAGTCACCTAGCAACAGGGAGGTCACTGCCACACACGGGGAACATGCCCCATAGCCACCTGGGGTCCACAGAGGTAAGAGTCTGGGCCCAGCTTCCTCCTATCACATCTACAGTCAGACTGTGGCTCGTCAGAGTCACAAACAGAATGGCCACCGCCATGAGGAGGGGGCAGTCGGAGCTCTCCTGCCTCCAGCTGCATCCTCTCTAAGGCTGCAAGGCCTTGACCCCCAGATCTGCTGTATATACCAGTCTCATTTTGGACAAATTGCTTAACTTAGCCTCTCCATGCCTCAATTTCCCTGCCTGAAAAAATTAGGTGCAATAGCAGAGTCATCACATAAAACTGTTTGGCCTGGGCCTAGCGCAAATAAACCTGCCTCAGGGCGAAGTGCCCTCATTTCCTTCGGCATGTCTCCATTCAGAATCTTGACTGGTTCCCAACCCTCTGCTTGTTCCAGTCAGTGCAAGGTCTTGGTCTGCCTGGGTTCATTTGGTCCTGTGGTTCGCCCTGAGTAACGCTAGACAAACCATCTTGTGAAAAAGGAGGATCCCACACTACACCTCAAAGATGGCTAAGATCACGCAGATAAAACACCCGCCTACTAATAGTTACTGGCAATCGTTCTAGTGGATGTGGCACTGTACTACAAGCCTGTGTCACGTTCTTTCACTGGTGACCAACTGTTGGCACACAAAGCCAGCTCTCAGGTGGATCTGATCACTTTCTAAAGCTCACTATTAAAACCACTCTTTCTTGCCCTAAGATCAATATCTTAATTTTTTTAAACCCACACAGGACAGCATCTGTGCCTACTACATTTCATCCTGTTGCTCTGAACCAGAAATAAGAACAGGAGGATCTGCTGGTCAGCTGGCTTCACCCGCTCAGCAGCGACCTAGACAGGGCTACAGGAGCAGCTCCCAGGGCTGACAATGGTGGCCGCACGGTCAGGGCCTCAGCTAGCTTGGCCCTTGGTTCAACACTGGGACACAAGAGGCAGCTCTACTACAAGGGACAGCACTTCGCTTTGGAAGGACAGCCATGCCAGCAGGCTGCTGCCAGGCCCCCGGCCCCTCACGGTCTCTACAGCATTCTCCCACAGGAGTCTTCAGAGTTCCTACTTCTCAGTAGTGCTTCTAGAGAATACTGTGCTTCCAGGGAAGGAACGGTACTTGTGCTTAAGTGTGCAAATGAGAACAAAAAGGCAGAAGGAATCTTCTAGCCTCTGGGCCACAGTGGTCCACCTTACTGCTGAAGGCAGGACAATTCAGGACTTGAGCCTGATCAAGTGTCCTAGGACTTGACCATTACTGGCAGAGGATTTCCACACCTTCCAAAGAACATCTTCCCACAGCCCCAAAATTCAACTCCATGAATGTTTCTGTCTGTCCTTAGGAGACTGTGTGTGTGTGTGTGTGTGTGTGTGTGTGTGTGTGTCCCTTAAGTAGAGTACTATCCCTAGGGGATCATCACAGAAGCAGTGAGGGGCTGAGTTCTTGCTTAGACCCTCTGCTCTTCCTGTCTCTCCTGGGCTGCATGAGGCAGCAGCACTGAGGGATTCCTGAGGAATCCAGGCAGGAAGAGGAGGAAGTCAGGGGAAGAGCAGAAGAATCTGTCTATGAAGAAGGGAGGACTGGGAGCAGATGTCAGCGTGACGTCATGAGACAAGTATGAGCTGAAGGCTTGAGAGGCAGGCTCGGCACCCACCCTCGCCACCTGCCGTCCCCTCTCTGAGCTTTAGGGCCACATCCACAGTAGGGAGGGAACAAACGGAACCCCCTCTGGGGTTCTCCTGGCACAGACCGACACTTAAGAGTTCTCAGCCAAGATTCCTGGGCTTTTAACTTTGACACTTTTTTGGGTACATTCTATAGATTATGACACATAAGGCCACCTTTTTTCCTTTTACCCACCTGGGTCCTTGGCAAAGGCACAAGTCCTTATAAGACGCAGCAGGGACACTGACATGCTGCCACCTGCACACACCTTGGAGATCTACCTGAACTCCTGAAGCTCCAGGAGGCCCAGCTCCCGTCACTACCCTTGAGAGACTCAGAGACAGGCCGGCCCCAGGCGTGGGGGTGGGGGTGGGGAGATGTGTGTACAAGGGTGCCTGCAGCCTGTCGAACCCAGAGCCAAGCAGATGCCCTGGCCTCTGTGCAGATGGCCCAGTTCAGCAGCTTCTCAAAGTCAACAAAGGGCGGTTTTCAAATCCTAAAAGGCTTCTCAAGCCTCTTCTAATCTGTCTACCATTTTGTTTCATCTGCTCAGCGCAAGTCAAGGGGAATTTGACATTTGGAATACTCACTACAAATAATGCTGTGCCAGGGCCATGCACCCATGTACACACATACTCACACATTCATACAGCATACAACTGAACCAGAACCCAGAAGAACCCAGGACTGGGGAGGGGTCGTTTCTTTGACCCTTCTCTTCAACAACCCAGCCTGACCCGGCTGCCCATGAAGTAAAATGGCCTCAAGGTCCAAGGCTAGAAGAACGGCCCCAGCTCTGGCCACGTGGCGTCAAAGTGTGGCACTGGTACAAAGCTCTCCCTTTGGCTTTAGTCTTGTCTTTCTTCTCCTTTTTCACCAAGTGCAGGGGACTGAAACAAGACTTTGCTAGACAAGTGTCCTATCAGAGCAACATCCCCACACCTTTGCCTGGTTTTGAACTATATAGCCAAGGCTAGCCTAGAACTCATAGTGATCCTCCCTCCTGCCTCAGCCTGGAATCACAAGCATGAGATACCCCCCAACTTTTCAGTGTTAAAATTAAATTCCCAGGACATCACCCATAACAGCATTATGAACACATGATACTTAGTAGCCAACAATTCAACTGTGCACACTTGAAGCCTCTACCCTCAATTCTTTAAGGCAGTTCCTGCTACTCAACAGCTCCTGAAAGAGAAGCAGACTCTGACCATCCCGAATGACCTGGCTCTTCCTCTGCCCTGCCACACCTCCCTGTCCCCTCTACAGACAGCCACACCTTCCTGCAGAGCCCAGCATATCTGCCTGGCTTGTACATGATCAACTGTATAACATTGTTGAGCGATAATACTTTATTCCACTCTGAAAATACACACATCTAGCGTGTGTCTCAAACTGAAAGACTATGTGTTGAATAATAAGTCTGTGGCTGAGTCCTCTGCCTCCCCCACTGGCACCCCGGCCCGAGCAGCATACTGAAGAACCATGGACAACAGAAGCCTTAGTAAGACAACTCCCAATGACCCAGGGTAACTGCGGCCACTTTAGGGTCCTCTGTCTTCAGAACAACGCATATACCCAAGGGGTGGAGCTCAAGTTTCCATGCGGGAATGGGCAGCCGAGGGAGCGTTCTCACTGAGTGAGGCCAAACAGGGATCTAGCCACAAACATCTAGTAATTCTGAACATGACGTGAACAGTGTAAAAATAGCTCCCGTAGCTCTCCGCCCCCACCCTCCTCCCTGGTGACACAAAGGGCAGAACAAAGTGACACCCCTAACAAGCCTCAGCTTGTTCCCACATGGACGCCCCAGCCTCCTACACCTAAACCAGCTGCTGTGTGCCAGCAGGGAATTCCACATTACAACTGCCATTGCTTTCACAGGGACCTGAAATGAGATCATGACACCAGTGTGAGGAATCCCCACGTGGGATACGTAAGGTCCACACGCCACACTCGCCTCTGCACTCCGTTCCTGTGTCCTTCACTCACTCGGGGCCGACATTTAGAGTGCACACACGGAGCCAGGCCCCGTGTGTGTGCCCTTTAATCCCAGCACTCTGGGAGTTCGAGGACAGTCCGGTCTACAGAGTGAGTTCCATCACAGCCAGGGCTATACAGAGAAACCCTGTCTCAAACAAAACAATCAATCAACCAACCAACCAACCAACAAACAAACAAACAAAACCAGTGGGTACATGGACTTTCTCTCCCACAGGCTCTGGATGGACACAGCATGGTTCAAGCTGGACAGGACGGCACACACCTGTAGTCTCAGTACTAAGAGGCTGGCTGAGGGGAAAGCACTGCTTGAGTCAGGGGTAGGATACCAGCCTTGGGAACATAGCAAGACCTTGTACTATTATTAAAAATAGGTAAAAAGCACACAGGAGCAGAAGAGATGGCTCAGTAGGTAAAATATCTGCTCCACTAACCTAAGGATCTATAGAACCCACACAAAAGGCACACACCTCAAGTCCTGGTGCTCCTGCTGAGAGATAAAGCAGACCAGAGTTCCTGGAAGCTCACAGGCCAGCTACCCCAGCTTCACAGCAGTGAGGAGAAGAAACTGTCTCAAACAGTATGGAAGGCAAGGACCTACACCCAGGGCCGTCCTCTAACGTCCACAGGAATGCCGGGGCGCGCCCACATACGCACCTCATACACACAAAGATCTTTTTCTTTTTTTAATTCTTCTAAAAGCACGCATGCTGGCCTCTCCAGATATCAGCTAACACTCAGTTGCCACCATCTGGTATGACTGTTTGTTTTAAAGACTCTTATCCTTCAGGCTACTAATATTGTATGTATTAAATGGAAAGTATATTGAAGATTCTCGAAAGAAAGCGCTAAGGACTGACAGGTGGCTCCAAACACCTGCAAGAGTGAAATCTACTGCTTAGACCTCCGCATGTTTAGCTGTGGGGCTCTAAGAAAGTTTAGTAATCTTTTTGAGGGGTTGGGGTTGGGGGCTCCAGTTTCATCATTAGAAAATGGGTAAAAAAGACCAATGTGAATGCTTAGCCCAGAAAATAAATGCAAGTTAAGTATTAGTCCAGTCTAATAGATAGCTCTACACTCAGTACAAGACTACATTGTTTCCTTCTCCCTCAACCTCTCCCCCCCCCCCACACACACACACCGAGAACTGAAGGCAGCTACCCTTCTAGCAATTTGGGTGGTGGCGTATACACCTTTCATCCCAGCACTTGGGAAGCAGACGCAGGTGGATCTCTGTGAGTTCGAGGCCAGCCTTGTCTACAGACACAGTTTCAGGACAGCTAGGGCTACACAGAAAAACCCCGTCTTGGAAAAACAAAATAAAACAAACCAAGAAAGAGACACAGCCAAGTTGCTTTTCAGTCAGAGCTTAGGTCCCCATCATACAACTTGGCATAAAACATCTCCTCAGTCAGTTAATTATACAAAATTAACTAACTTCTTCTGTCTTGCTTCTGTATTCTAGGTATCAAAGACAAAGCACCCAACACTGAGGAAGCTTCTGAAGGTACCTCGCTCCTTTGCAGTCATATGGGCAAAGGGAGTCTCTGTCCCATCTTACGCATAACCACCCACTCTCCAAAGCCACTTCTGAAGCTACAGAAGTTTCCTCAGAGGCCTGAAGCTCAAGGCCAGTGAGCAGAACCAAGCCCATTGTATCCCCACAGTAGTGGGACTCTCCACACCTGTGAAGGACAGGAGGAGCTAATGATCCCTTCAAAGCCCAAAAAGAAAACCCATCTGCTGCAAAGAGAAGCAAGCGCAGGCGTTATTTTTAGCTACAAATGACCGGAATGTGATTCTGAGAAAGGTGGAGACTGTGCCCCATCACTCTCAGTACCTTTCCAGAATCCCCTGCGGCTCCATGGGGACGAGGGGGGGACAGAGACAGGGAGCAAAGATATACAGAGGGAGGGGACGGGGAGCCGGCGGAGGGGGCAGAGGGGACGGGGAGCCGGCGGAGGGGGCAGAGGGGACGGGGAGCCGGCGGAGGCTCACACAGTCCCTGGAACTCCTCTAAGTGGAAGCCCAGTGCCCGCCATGGCCCTCACAAGAAATGGCAGCTGTCACACTAGCCCAGCCCAGTGGGAGCTGGGGCACAACCATCCTATGAACAGAAGGGCTGCGCTCCGGTGTCACTGCCTTGCCAGGGTGCCCTGAAGCAGCAAGCTGAGTCTCTTGGCTGCCTTGTGAGTCAACACGTTGAGACTGAGCCCAAGAGCATGTGCCCACCCCTGCCACCTGACATCATCTTTCCGCAGTGGAGGTCGGGATACAGATCTGGGTCCTTGGCTAAGTCCTTTCCCATCTCTGGACTTCATGTCTTTCCATCCAGAGGGAGCAAGCTGACACAGACTCGGGTGAGGCGGCAGTTACTGCGGGAGACGCAAAACCCGGCCTTACTGGCAATGCCTACTTGAAACTTCCTGAAACCTCGCCGTTTGCCTACCCTTAAAACCAAGGAACTGGGTATGGAAGTGGTCTCCTTTAATTCCAGTACTCGAGCGGCAGAGGCAGGAGGATCACTATGAGTTTGAAGACAGCCTGATCTACAAAGCGAGTTCCAGGACAGCCATAGTGAGACTCTTGTCGCAAAAAAAAAAAAAAAAAGAATCCACACACAAGAGTAGACCTTGGCCACCACCCCTGCAGGCCATAATGATGTCCTGCCTCAGAGGGGAGGTATGCCGGCTAGTTTTATGTCAACTTGACATAAGCTAGAGTTATCTAAAAGGAGAAAACCTCAGCTGAGAGACCGCCTCCAGAAGACCGGCCTGTGGAGTGTTTTATCAATTAGTGAGGGATGGGGGAGGGCCCAGCCACTGTCCCTGGTGCTGTCCCTGGCTGGTGGTGCTGGGTTCTCTAAGAAAGCACCGAGGAGGCCATGAGGGGCAAGGGCAAGGGTCACTCGGCAATCATCACTCGATGACCTCGGTACCAGCTCCTGCCTTGAGGCTCCCGCCCTGCTGTCGCTGCTGTCCTGACTTCCTTTCCAGCGAACAGTGCTATGAGAGTCTGACAAATGCATACACCCTTCTCCTCCCAAGCTGCCTCAGCCATGGGGTTTCGTCGCAGCAACAAATACCCCAAGTCAGGGGGACAGGTCTTCCCTGAGTTTAGCCTCCATGCTAGTCCTGGAAAGCACCGGAGCAAGAAGGAAGCACGGCCCAGCAGAAGGGAGCCCCGTTCCCGGGAGACCGGAGAGGCGGGGACGCCCGCTGAGGAGAGCCACATGTGCAGAGGCTGGAGCTAGGAACAGTGGGAGACAAAGAGGGTGGCCAGGGGGCCGTGGCAGGGCCCAGACAGGCTCTCATGGCAAACTGTCTCCACACTCTGGGAGGCCCGTTGGGCTAAGGTTTGAAGAGATTCCACTGCACAGACTAAGTCGAAGAAAGCCAAGCAACACAGGAAAGGAAGCAGAGCCGCGGGGGGGCCTAGAGCCAACCAGCATGACGCTCAAAGGCCCCTGAGGAAGAGCCCCCAGCCCTTCACATCTCTACACCCCACCACCACCCCCACTTGTTTAGCCTCTTACTAAACTGCTTACGGTCAGGTCAATACATTTTTAAAAAGAAAGCCTTGAGTGTGCTGTGGCCTCCCCCAAGGGGGCAGGGCGGCCCAATGGCCCTTCGGTTCTCTCACTGACACCAGCAGAGGCCAGAGGGACGGGTGTGGACCAGGGCCGTCAGCATCCTTGAGTGGGCCTGAGGAGGGCTCCTGCCTCTGTTTCTGTGGCTCCCAGGCCAGTCTCCCTCTCACAACACCTAGTAGAGAATTCCAGACAGCCTAGACACGGATGGTTCAGTCCCTGAACAGCCTTGAACCTGGTTGAAAAAGAACACTCCCTTCCCCTCGCCCTGCCTGGCAGCTTATCTGATAGACAGAGAGACATCCTAAGGAAAGTGACCTGCAACATCTTATATATGTGGGAACCTGACCTGTATCTCCCACTTTCCAGTATGCCTAAGCCCCCAACCACAGACCCTCACCCCATCATGGAGTGTTGAGGGGCCCCCAAACGTCCCCTCAGGGGCAACCTCTCTGACACTGACAGATGGGGAATCCTAAAATACAGTGTATGGATCATGTTTCCTGACCAGCAGGCGAGCCAGCCAGGACACAGGAGACCTGGCCGGCTCAGGGACAGGGTCGCACGCATTGTGCAGAGCAGGGGACCTGCTCTCCTCCACCAGCTTGTAGGCTCCTCAGGAGACACCAAGCAGGTGCAAACCTGGGGGAGGAAATGGTGTCTTAACCCTCCACACTTGCAAGGTTGGAGTCCTCGTTTCCTGAGCAAGGGTACTTTAAGAGGGAGTGAAATGTCTGGGCAGGTCTCATGGAAAGTTCTGGACACACAGTTCAACAAAGTGGGCTATCCCAGCAGAGTCCAAGGTTAGAAAGGAAGGAGGAATAGAGGCAGGAGACTGGGGAAATACAGAAAAAAGAGGCCTAGGGGCTGAGCTGCACATCTGACTAGACTCTTCGGAAGGACATAGCTATGAGCAGCACTACTATCTGTGGTTGTGAAGGCCTGAGGGGCAGTGGCTACTTTACCTTATCTATCTATCTATCTATCTATCTATCTATCTATCTATCTATCTATCTATCTTCTTTTACAAAGAGCATACACCCACATATACTATGGGAATGGAAAGCAAACTTTAAGACTGTGGATGAACTGAATCTGTCACTCTTGAGGTAACAAAGTTTCTGTCCAAAATGTGACAGCCGCCACTCCCAGAAAGGCAGAGAGTCAAGTATGCTCAAGAGCGTTCCGGACCCTCCAGGACTTGCTTTGTTACAAGCATAGAGACGTGCTCTGGCCAGTGCCGCCTGTTGGGGTGGACTCCTCCGCACAGACGTGGGGACGGTCTTGGAAAGCGGAGGAAGCACAAAGGCAGGACCAATGCATGTTCTTCTCCTTCCTGCTTTGTGCGGTTGCAGGAGCAGAGGCATGATGAATAACCAAGAGAGGCACCAGGGTTCCTCAGTGCCCGAGCCCTGCCGCCTGCACACAGTGCTCTCGGGTTACAGGCACATGGTGGAAAATTTCATTTGGCATGTATGGTTTTCAGCTGTAGTGTTTTGAGGACACATATAATCCAGATTTCCTATTTATGCTACATTGGTTTCACCAACTCAAAAGCTACAAATGCCTCTATTCCACTCCAGTCATCTGAGTGTGCTCTTCTGGGACAGACAGCCTGCAAGGTTCTAAGAAGTTTCGACTGGTTCTATGCAATGGGAAACTTCCGTATGGGAAGAAAGCTGGCTCTCTCTTCACAGCCACTACTCGCTAGCACACACCTGGCTCTTCATGTTTCTCCACAGCAAAAAAAACACATGCATACTGACACTGCACAGTATTTGCCCTTCCAATAAAAGTTACCAGCTACAAAAGCTGCCTGAGACAGACCAAACACTTGCCAAAGTGCCAGAGTCCTCCTGCCTTCCTGCAGGGAAGAGCCAGGTGACCCTCCCCTTCCCCACCACACTAAGAAAAGGGAGCCAACGCAGCCTCAAAGTGAACAGGGAACCTGTCCACTTTCTAAGGCCATCTCCCAGGACATGCACAAACAGTCTCTTTATGCTTTCCTTAAAAATCTCTAGAAATAACTTCTCACCCCAAATGCCGGGTGATGTCTCACTCCTACTGCTGGCTGAGACCAGACTGGGACCATGGCAAGGATGAAAGGGTCCCTTATGGCAGTAATTTAAATACTCCTCTGAGGTTACAGATCTCTGGGAAGGTTGGCTTGTGTTCTCACACCCCTTCACATCATGCAAAAAACAAACAAACAAACAAACAAACAAACAAACATGTGGGGTCTCCCCACTCCAGGTACCGATGAATGTGAACCTGTCTATAGAGAGGTCCTTTGCAGGTGTAATCAAGCTAGTGTGAAGTCATACTGGATGCGAACGGGCCTTATTCCAATTAGAAAACGTGGGCACACAGACACAGGAAGAATGCCAAGTCATGAGAGGCCGAGACTGGAATGACGTGGGTCAAAGAATGCCAAGGACCGCCAACACCACAAGAAGAGAAAGTCATGGAACAGGCTCCCTAGGCTGTACGAGAGAGCATGGCCCTACTGGTCCTTGATCCTAGACTTCAGTCTGCACTCACTTACGGTTCTTTGTTTGTGGAACTCTGGAAATATGTAGACCTCTATCTCAGCTCTCTCAGCTACTCGTCAACTGCCCTCCTCCTCTGCACCATTCCCACTTCAAAAATACATGACCCAAGATGATGGCGACGCCACTGTGCAACCAACCTTGAAGGGTCACCAAGACCACCAGGGAGAGGCCCGAGAAAGACCAGGACCATCCGGAGCACAACAAAAAAAGTCAACTAACCTCACCAGGTGGCACTCTGGCCCCTAGCCTGCCAGCTGAAAACAGCCGAGCAGAATCTCAAACAACTCCAGTTTCAGAAACACAGAGAATGTGGAAAGGGTGGGTAGGGAAGTGGTAATTGGGAAAGTCAAAAGAAACACATGGAGAAAGTCCAAATAGGAACCTGAAGGTCAAGGAGACAGACCTGAGGTAAAAAAGATAAACGCTTTCCCTGTCCACAGCCCACCACATATATGTGACTCCACTGCCCTACTAGAAGTTCCTGGAACCTCACTAACAGCCTGCGCCCAGGAGATCACTGGGTGCTGCCTACCCATGCAGTTGTTGTACTCTGAGCTTCCACAGGGAGAAAGCCAGCCTGCTTCCGTCCAGGAGCTAGGCTTATTTATTTTGGATTTCCAATACTGGACCGCGATAGGGCCAAGACAACATGGGCAGGCCAAGCAGCTGCTGGACAGATGGCTGGCTGGAGAGTCCGCACTCTGTCCTACCTGTGCTGGCTTACAGTCACCCGTGCTCCCATTCTCCATTCCCCGCCACACTCAGCGTTCAAAGCCTAACACCAGGATGCCTCAGCAGTCACGTGAGACTCACACGCACGCACACACACAAATCTTTTCAGGTATCCAGGGACTCCACAGCTAAATATGCAAAAACCTACTTGGGAACAGAAGTACAGAATCTAGCAAGGCACGGTGGCTCATGCCAATAATCCCAATAGGAAGACTACCACAAGTCTGAGGCCAACCAGACAGAATATCTGAGGTTCTAAAACAAGCAACCTTGGCCCCAGAGAGGGTGAAAAAGGAGGCAGAGGCAGGTGGATTTCTGAGTTTGAGGCCAGCCTGGTCTACAAAGTGAGTTCCAGGACAGCCAGAGCTACACAGAGAAACCCTGTCTTGAAAAACAAGAAAGAAAGAAAGAAAGAAAGAGAGAGAGAGAGAGAGAGAGAGAGAGAGAGAGAGAGAGAGAAGAAACAATGAAACTCTTAGAGAAATGGATGGAGCTGGAGAACATCATACTAAGTGAGGTAACCCAGTCTCAAAAGAATACCCATGGTATGCACTCACTGATAAGTAGATATTAGCCTAGAATCTTGGGACACCAAAGACACAATCCACATACCAAATGATGTCCGACAAGAAGGAAGGAGTGGATCCTGGTTCTAGAAAGGCTCAAAGCATCAGTGTAAGGGAATGCCAGAAGAACAGGGAAGTGGGAAGGGGTGGATAGGGGAACACGGGGAGGGAAAAGGGCATATAGGACCTTTGGGAGGCAGGAAACCAGAAAAAGGGAAATGAAATGTAAATATAGAATATATCCAATAAAAAAAATTTTTTTTAAAAAGCCACAAAGCCAAGAATCCCAGTCCATCCTCCCAATACCCCATGTATCCAAATTAACTGAGGAGCCCAGCAAAGAGCTGCCTCAGGCTCCAGCCTTAGACAGGCATGCTGGCTTTTCCAGGCAAGACCTGGTAAAGGTCTCAGTTAAACATATTTCAGAGCTCTGGAGGTAGGGAGACCACTGCAAACTGGTATGGAACAGAGAAATATACCATAATCGTTATTTTCACAATTGCCTTTTTCAAAGCTGGCCCTGACCTCAGTTGAGATTCATAACAATCTCAATCCTTTGACCCTTCCCATGCCCCCTCCAGCTCCAGCACCCAGCGGGTGCCCTGCAGTGTCACACTACACGCCGGAGCGTCAGCCACTGGCTGTCCTTCCAACTGTCTG
Source organism: Apodemus agrarius (assembly GCA_964023405.1). NCBI lineage: Eukaryota > Metazoa > Chordata > Mammalia > Rodentia > Muridae > Apodemus > Apodemus agrarius. Next base: position 46,968,809 of record OZ030009.1, read on the forward strand.
TCCCAAGTAAAACCGCACCAAACGGCAACCCCAGATACTTAACCAAATCACCTTTGCCACCTCGCCAGGCTGTTCCGCACCTGCAACCCCCAACCTGGGACTGTGAAGACCCCTAACAGAGCAAGGGATTCCATTTAGAACGGCCTTCAGCACAGGGCTGTTAGACATGTCTGTAGGCTCCGGTTCTGCCTTAAAGAGATGGCCTTAGTTCATGCTGCTTGCACCTTCTGAGTCCATGCTACCTCTCATAAAGGCATATGTCTCCCTGCTGCTGCTGTGGGGACAAAGAAAAGGACACAGAGTGCTTCTGGGTGACCCCACACCAAGACTGTTACACAGGACTGAAACGGCCTTCCTCACCAACGCTGGGACAAATGGAGACACAAGCTAGAAACCTGTGCCAGACACAAGGCAGCCTGACAAAGAAGTCCTGCTTTGCTCAAGTGATGAACAGGCCCAAGAAAGGCTGTGGTGCGATTTCCGAGGGCCGTGGCCAAGAAAGACTTATCCGTGGATGGCCTTCCGATGGCCTGTCAGGCTCTCGAGCTGCTCCAGGTTGGCTAAGGAGCTCAGCAGAGAGTAATTTTCTAATTGATTCATCAGCACTCCATCACCAACGCCTTAGACACAAAGGGTCTTGTTCAAGTCTGGATGCCCAAGTCCAGGATGCTGAGCTGCAAGAACCTTCCAGCAGCAGCAGCCTGGGATCGGCATTCTAGAGGCACCCCACACAGAGACTTCCCAAAAGTCACTCATTAAGGAAAAAACTCAGAGCCTGGAAACAGAAACTGAGCCTCCATGGTTTCTGAGGAGCTGCAGGTTTATCTGTTATTAAATATTTGTTTTACTTTCAGTAAAACAGTGTGGAGGCAGGGGTGCGCTGTGATCAACTCGGAGGTCAGCAGCACAGGACGCCATGAAGCTGGCGTTCCAGGCTGCTGTGACCCTGATACGATGCTGAGCACCAAATTCAGGGCCTCTGCAAGAGCAGTGTGTGCTGCTAACTGCTGCACTCGCTCTCCAGCTCTAGATCGCGTTGAATCGGTAATATTCTGAAGAGAGCCCCATGGGAAACATTGGGAAGAGGGAAGTACTCACGAACCTGTTTGCACAAAACAAGCCTTGGTACTGGACTGACAGGCGACGTGTTCCTGCGACTTCCAGGGCTGAGGTTGGACCCACCCGCACGCCCATAAGTAAGTACTGCCCCACTGGGCCACCCTCCCACCCTCTCCCTGCTGCCCTAATGCGTGTATAGAACATACAGTTCCTTTGGCTCTCCTGAGAGGAGCAAAGCAACAGTGGTCCACATCAGTGTAATAATTAAGACTGCACACAAACCCCAGACTGAATGAGAGGGCCCACCGGCCTCTGAGAAAGTGTCTGCAGTTATACTCAGAAAGGTTATAAAGCACTCCTGTCACACCTATGAACGGCCGAAGCTCAGTAATGGACCTCCAGAGCCACACTGTAATAACCTAAGTAGAGAATAACTTTAAGAACACTTTCAGCTGGGCAGCAGCGCCATGTGCTTGCAGTCCTGAGCACACCAGCGAGGCTGTAAATCTAAGTCCAGCCTGGGCTACTTAGCAAGGCCATGCGGCATGCCAATCTTTCCTCATTTCGAGTTCCTCTTAAAATGTGAACTGTTTACCAGAAGACGGGTCTAGGACAGTGCGAGCTGACAGAAAGGGACCATGGGCATCCTCGAAGAAAGGCTCAGAAACCCGAGTGGGTCCTCTGAGAACCCTCTGGGGGCCAGGGTGCTATGTACACACCCAGTTGTGGCAAAGTCCTTGTGAATGCTCACATGGGTGTAATGGTGCTTTGGAAGGTTCTTGACCAGCCTGCCTGCCTCAGCACATCCCTCTGCTTACCACCTACCCTGCTAGCCATGGGGTAAGTTCCCCTCCCAGATAGGTCTGCTAAGCCACAGGGCAATGTGCTCCCCAACTACGCAACAAGCTCCCACAGTACAAAAGGAAAAACTTTGATCGCATGAGGCACCTCAGTCTGCACAGCCCTGGGCTAGGCAGAACTCGGGACACACAAAGGAGCAGACGCCGGCATCACAGAACTAGCACACAATGCCTGAGGATGTATGGGACAGGACACAGTTCACTCATACAGAGAATCTATCTGGCCGGCTAAATCTCCGGGAAAGCCAAAGGGTTCAGATTTCCTGATATATAGAGAAGATGACTTCTTCAAATGGCACTGCAACAGAGCCATGCTTCTTCTCCACAAACTATCTGTGCAGAACCTTTGTCAGACACAGTCTCTCTGGGTCACCTCACTTCCTGTCAGACAATGTCTTCCCTGGGTCACCTCACTTCCTGTCAGACACTGTCTCCTGAGTCACCTCACTTCCTGTCAGACAGTCTTTATGGATCACCTCACTTCCTGTCAGACAGTCTTTATGGATCACCTCACTTCCTGTCAGGTTTCATCTCTTCTCAAAACCTTCTTTCCCTTAGCCTCACCTCCATTCTATCTCAAGTCTCATGATGAAGACAATATGGTGGCTGGTCCTTCTGGGTCCAGTTCTCACCAGTTTCCTGACCATTATGGCATCTCCCATGACAGCACTGTCCTTAATGCTGTGACCAACACAAATTTAAGAGCTGCAAGATTTAAGAGCTAATAATCAACACAGGCTCCTCTGCCATTTCCCCTTCTCCAGCCCAGAGGATGATTGACAATAAAAACACTCATATAAACACCCACATAGCTTGAATGAGGTGTACCCACCACAGAGCACAACCCCCACCTAACTCCACAAAGCATTAGAGACACTGGGCCCTGGAGTCTGTAGGCCCCATGAATGGCCTTCCCAAGGCCGAGGCTAGTGGTTCCCCTGACACACTCCTAAGGTGCGGAGGTGGAGTAGGGTGGGTGGCTCTCTCCTCCCCCCCTTGATCCTAAGGTTCTTCCTGCATGAACTGGGAGGCCCAGGTCAGTACTGCCTTCACTCTGCTGTGCCTTCAACATGCTACAGACATCTATGAGAGAATGGTAGAAACCAGGTGCTCTGTCTGGCACTGGTGGACAGCTACCTGACAAACATGAGGAACACTTACAGGCCCAAGTGAACCAAATGTCTGCACAAAAATCCATGTAGAGGTGACACAAGATGAGGCCAGAACACAAACATGACAACTGGGACCTTCTCCATGTCAAACAAGCCCCCAAATTTAAGGGAGATTCTTGGCAAACTAGAGGAAGACCTTTCGAGTTTCCTTAAAGAGCTAGTCCCTTCTCAGGGCAATTACAAAACAAAAACATTAAAGGGGATTCAGGATCTGGGAAGATATTTCAGTCAGTAAACTTCAGAACCCAAGTTTGAGCCTCAGAATCCATTTGAAAGTGTTAACCTGGAGATGTTCACATGGGACCACAAGGCTAGAGAGGCAGAGAGACAGGAGTCCCTGAGGACTGCCGGCCAGCCGGCTTCCCTAACTAATGAGCCTCTAAGTGATGAACTGGTGAGCCACATGGGCCAATGAGAGGGCCTGACTCAAGTAGGAAGTTAACAGTTTAACAGTTCTTCTTCTTCTTTTTTTTTTCTTTTCTTTTCTTTTCTTTTCCTTTTTTTTTTTTTTTTGGAGACAGGGTTTCTCTGTCAGCCCTGGCTGTCCTGGAACTCACTCTGTAGACCAGGCTGGCCTCGAACTCAGAAATCCGTCTGCCTCTGCCTCCCAAGTGCTGGGATTAAAGGCGTGCGCCGCCACCACCCGGCAGAATTAACAGTTCTAAAGACGACACAAGGTTGTGCCCTGGTCTCCATACATGTACACACATGTATACATACCAGCACAGACAGAAACACATGTTAAAAACAAATCCATTTATAGACGTGCTGTTTCATGGGGCTACTGGGTGGGGAGAGTGAGCCAGGCACAGCCACTGTCCAGGCTGTCTTTGTATGGAGGGCTATCCCACACAAAGACTCCCCTCCCCAGAGCCTGGCCAACCCCCATGAACACTGCTCACGCCATCCGAACTGTTGTTTTGGAATGTGCCAGCAATTCTGGCGGCAGGCACAGCAAGCTTTAGCTCAGCACAGGAACCAGCTGGAGAGGCAGCCTCACGAAATGATGAAATGCCAAGCCAGCCCCACATCTTCTCCAGTCTCTCGGGTCACCTACCAGATTAGAAGGCCTGTTGCTACGGCAACCATATCTTGCAAGTGTCGACTGAACCTCCCCATAATTTTTAACCCGTTAAGTAGCTGGAAGAGGGGTAGTGTACAGCACAACCCGAACCCAAGTGCTAGCCTGCGTTGGCTATACTCCTACAATTAAAGCAAGTGAATCAGAAAGCGGCACGCAGCCAGGCAAGGACCAGAGTCCACAGTTGGGCAAACAGTGAGTGAACAGGCCGCTCACACATGCACCCTTTTCTCCCACCAGCTACCCACCAAGAGGCTGGCTCACAGCAACCTGTAAACTTTCCACACACCCGGCAACACCAAAGCACCAGGATCTACAAGGAGGACAGAACTAAACAAAAGCAAAATGGAAAGCTGTCTGCCCCTCCCAGCAGGCGCCTCGCCCTTGTGCTGAGGAACTGCCGGGCCCTTCTGTGGTAAGCAGAAGGTGGCTGGGAGTTAGGCGCAGGGGACAGATGGCCCGCAAGCACTGGCACTTTCCAGTTGTCTGATAGGCGCCGGCTGCCAAACAAGCCCCCAGTCTCCTTGCAGGCGCTCCCACTCCACAGGCAGACCCTGGGCACAGTGACGCCCATTCCAACCTGAGGCGGGGCTGTGGTATGGCCATAGCCACATGCCTCTCCTCCTGCACTCCACGACATCTGCAAGTCATCCTCAGCATCCTCCCGGACAGCCCTGCCACCTGGCCACGCCCTCCTCCACAGCAGGGCAACCTTCCTCTACCCGCAGCCACGGTGGTCTGTACATAGGTCTCCGAGGAACCAATTGTACAAGGACTTTCCTCAGCCCTCCGTAGCTGAAGGGAGGCCTTCACAAACGGACGAAAGTGAGAAGAGGTCCCACAGCCTTTATGCTCCAAGGATGGAGTCAGGCCTACGGATGAACCAGTGCACCAAACAGTCCCCAGGAAGGAGAAAAAAATGGAGCTCCCAGTAAGAGAGAGAGCAGAAAAGATAAGGAACAAAATGCAGTGGGATCAAGGAAAGTGGCTGGCAACCGGGGACTACAGCTTGAGTCTGTATCTGAGAGGGAGACCTGCCCAAGTCTTCTCGGTGTGCCTGGCACACTGTGCTGACCAGGGGAGACCACGGTGCTAGTGCAGATCTACACCATGCCCAGAAAGCAGGGACTTGCCTTAACCGTGGGGGTGGGCTCTGCTTCAGCAAGCTCGCTTCTCTGGAGCAAAGGCTCAGGACCGGGAGGCTTAACCACCCTGTGCCTCATCCTCCGGCCAGCCTCTGGGTCCTATACAGACGGACACCTGGGGCAGAGTCCAGGCCAGTGAAGGAAGATGCTAATGTCCTTGCTGGGGAAGAGGCTGGCCTAGCACCTAGAGAAGGGATGATAGATCAGAAGGTCCACCGTCACCCAGCCCTTCCCTGCAGACCGTTCCATCAAGTTCCGAGAGATCTTAAACCGAGACGACGGCTGAGGGGAAGGGTGACGGAACGCTACGGCCCTCCCTCCCTGGCACAGTTGGCTGTCAGACACCAAGAGGCAGCTTTCAAGGAAGGACTCCCCTCAAGGCAGAACAGAGAGTTGGCCATCTAGGAATGGGGGTGGTCGGTCCTTAGGGAGGAGCTCTAAGAATGTCTTTGAGATTTTAAAAAATAAAACAAAAATGAGGGGGTTTTTTGTTGTTGTTTTTTTACATTTTTTTAATTTTTTTTAAATTTTAGCCCACCAGCTGGGTAGGGTTACCACCAAGCTTGTCTGTTGTTAGGTCTTATTATCCAAATCCTTTAGCTCACTGAACAGATCCTTGCTGAGCACTCAGTATATGCCAGACACCGTAAACTCGAGAATGAAGACCCTCCCCTGTCTACCCGTAGGGAGCTGCTTACTGGGCAGGGCCTCTGCCGACCGGCTCCATCTCTGCCTTGTTGACAGATCCTCAGCCTCTGCATACAGCGGCCTTGAGCCCAAGGGTGCCCACGTGGCCCGGGCAAAGTGAGGGCAGTTTCAGAGCTTCTGTGCAGACCACTCCCCAGAGACTGTGGTCTCTCTAAGGCAGGAAGCTCTGGCACGAGAAACCTGGGACTACCTACTAACTCTGACAGGAAACCTGGGACTACCTACTAACTCTGACAGGAAACCTGGGACTACCTACTAACTCTGACTGACAGGAAAAGCGAGGAGGGAGAAGTCTGCCCTCGTGCTAGAGGCCTCAGTTTCTCCTGCTGGTAAATGAAGGGTTTGTTCAGTCTAACCTCTAACGACACACGAGTCACCCCGACAGACCCTCAGCAGCCTGGAGCCACCCTGGCTGGCTGGCTGCTAGCAGGAAGGCTGCAGGGGAACAGAGCAGACTGCATCCCCACCACAGGCTCCACAGAAGGCACAGTCAGCCTCTCCGCTATCAGTGCTGCAGGGGAACTCTGCCCACAGCTCTGAATAATAATAGAAGTAACATTTAGGTAAGGTTGGGGATTAAGTTAAACCTCACTTAAGAGGCAGGGATGTTGGCATCTGGGAGCAGGAAACAGGCCTGGGAACACAGTTAATACCTACCACCGAGCAAAGCGGATCACCGCAGCCGGACACGCACCTTCCGCTCCACCGTGCCTCTCCCTCTTGCCAACTGCAGACGCTTCAGGGCACCAGGCCAGAAAGTGGGCGCTAGAGGTCAGTTTTGGAAACTATATTTTCAGAAGAACAGAGACAAAGCAAAAACCAGCAAGATCCCATCTGAAGCCGAACTGAGGCTCTCTGGGATGGGAACCCACCGGTGAGCGTGGAAGAAGGCCTTTTGTGGCAAGAACAAAAGCCTGTGTGAGTTGGGATGATATTCACCACCCAGAAAGCAGCTATAGGGAGAGCTCTGTCCACTTGATGGTGGAACTACCTCAGACAGGACTCCGTTCACCCTTCCAAGTGGGACAAAGCAGGGACAAAGAAGAGGCTGTAGTGAGAATCAGAGCCAAAGACAAACTCTATGACTCCGAAGGACTTTAAAGGTGATCAATTGATAATATGCAGATGAGGAAATATAAAGGAGATTCCAGCCCTTCAGGTTTTAAAGTAGCCTTTCTTCTTTAAAAAAAAAAAAAAAAAAAAATATCCAGGATTCCTAAGGAGGGGCATGGAAAGGATTTGCCTGCCTCTCACTGACCTCAGAGGGCTTTTTATAAACACCAGGCCTCTCAGGGCAGCCTTGGCCAGGCCCCACCCCCTTCTCCCCAGCTGCAGAGGTCACTCTTTGGTGGTGACTGAGATGCTGGGTTGTGAGGAAGCCCCCGTGTGTAGGGTGCCTGTCCTGCAGAGCTGCAGCAGACTGCACAGGAAGTGCAACAGGGTGTCGCGGCAGCTTTGGAAAGTCTTGCTGCCATACTGGTGTCTCCAGGCAGTGTCCCCCAGCTTAGCAAGCTAAGAGACAGTGCCCTATGATTAGGTCACTCTTACCAGGCAGGAACCTGCAGGAACCTACAGGAACATTCAAATCAGACCAATCACAGAAGAGTAGATCTGAGCCTCCCACTGCTACTGGGTGTCAGTGTAACTCAAGGACCCTGCAACCCTTCAGGTCTGCTGAATTCTCTCAAGCACAGCGTGGCCAGCATATCACACATGCTCAAAGAACAGCTGGACAAAGACTGGGGCAAGGCAGTGTGGAAACACCAGTAATCACAGCACTTAGAAGTTCCAGGGTCAAGAGTTCAAGGCTGCCGGGCGGTGGTGGCGCACGCCTTTAATCCCAGCACTTGGGAGGCAGAGGCAGGTGGATTTCTGAGTTCGAGGCCAGCCTGGTCTACAGAGCTAGTTCCAGGACAGCCAGGGCTATAAAGAGAAACCCTGTCTCGAAAAACAAAACAAAACAAAAAAAAAAACAAAAGAGTTCAAGGCTAGACTAGACCATCAGAAAACCCCGTGGGATGTGTGTGTTTGTCTATGTATACACATGCCCCTGTAAACAAGTGCAGAAGTCCCCTCCCCCCAAGCAGTGCAGAGCTTCCGTAACATACCCATACTCTGTTGCTCTCTCTCTCTCTCTGTTGACTTGAGACAGGATCTCACACTTAACCTGAGCTCACTGGTTAGTTTGTCAATAAACTGGAATCCACCTGTCTCTGCCTCCGGATGCTGGGGTTACAGGCATATGCGATGATACCCAGCTTTTTATGTGGGTGCTGGAGACTCAAAGCTGGGTCCTCTGAGCTCTTCTAGCCATTCTGAGTCACCTCTCTAGACTACGTCTCAATTTTAGACTCAATTTTGTAACTTCTTTTCCCTAAACTAACTTATCTATCACTCTGTACTCAACTTTCCTTTGAGAAAGTTGCACCAAATTTCCTTTGTAGTGTTCAAATGCATCGTAAAATATAAGCTATGCAAAAGTGTAGTGAAGAAAAGCATCAGAATATAGAAACTTCACCTTGAGTCCACAAAATTAGGGGTATTTATGTTCTGTCCACCACTCTATCCCCAGCACTGAGACAGATACAGATACAGATACAGATACAGATACAGATACAGATACAGATACAGATACAGATACAGATAGCTAGTCACCACTCTGCTCAACAAATATCTTGAAATGAATCCAGCCAACAAATTCACTGTACGACCCTGGCAAAGTCATTTGTCCCTTGAGACCATGTTTTCTCAGCTATAAATCAACAATACCATGGAACTCAGGGTGATCCTTCAAAGTCAGCCAGCTTGGAATGGCTCTAAATTTACACAAGACTGCCCAGGCCCAGGTGTTTCCACAAGGAAGAGGCTAGGAGGCAGTGTGGGGCCATGTAAAGAGCCACGTGGTCTTAGGGAAATCACTGAACTACCTACCAGCTTTCAGCCTCAACTTCCTCATCTGCAAAATGGGGACCATGCCTCAGCTACCTTGGCAGAATGAATGTAAACCCTACCATATGCACTGGTGGGGAGGAGTGCTAACCATGAAACTCTGAAAATCCACCCTCAAACACCATCGTGATCAAGACCACACCACAAAACAACACTATGTAAAAATCACCCTCCAAACACCATCGCGGTGTGAAGGTGTAGATTTTGATAGTACAATTCACAAGGGTTTACCCTTCTCAGAAAACTGAACAAAAGAGGGGTCTGAAGGTCTCGACAACTGAACCATGCAGGTGACAGGGTGAGGCTGAGGTGAGGGTCAGTCACGGAGGTGTGAGGCAAGCAGGGAAACACTGCACTGCTTCACGCCCAGCCCGTCCTAGGCAGACTTTAGGAAGAACCTTTGCGCCGGGACTAAGTGGCTTAAAGAGGAGGGGCAGAGCCTGCTCCCACGAGTGAGGCCCCTCTCCTCCCTCTTGGAGGCCCAGCTAAACAAGCAAGTCTGTAATCAGTGGTGTGTGGCAACAGAGTAGCCATGAGCAGCAGTGACCAAAATCAAGACAAGTGGCCTTTCAAAACACTACAGATATCTTGGCCTCCAGTTCCACAGTGCCAGCAGCAGGCAACAGCTACATTGCCATCCGCAGGTAAAAGCCATCTCCCCCTACTCCGTGTGTGTGTGTGTGTGTGTGTGTGTGTGTGTGTGTCTGTCTGTCTGTCCGACAGTAAGGCCCCTCACCTTCCTACCTCAGCACTCCAATCTCATTGCCTCAAGAGGGAGGGAACCAGACGACGAGAGAGCTGGGCATCCCTTCAGAAGGAAGGAGGGAAAGGGGCTGAAGACCTAGGGACTTCCTAGCAGACATACACCTTCTCCTTCCCTGCCTGGTGTCCGCATCTCGTCTTCAGCCCTATCACCGCCTCCACCTCCACCTCCGTGGCAAGGACAAGCACAAGAATGATAATAAACACACCCTCACTGCATCCAGAAAGAGGTTCTTCCCCCCCTTCCCTCTCCCTCCCCCTCTTCACCACACATTCATTTCCTCACCCCACACCTGGAGCTCATGGGCAACAGCGGCTGCCAGCACTGAGAGTCCCTATACCAACCAGGGTACCACTTAGCAATGGGGGGGCCACTGTGCACCCCAGTCACTCTAACACTCTGGAGATTGAGAAACTATTTCAAAAGAACAACATGGCCTCATTCATAGCACACTCTGACCCTGTGGGACAGAGCAAATGTCCCTGGGTCACTCCCCCACAACTGTATTCTCTTCATCTGGGGAATGATCTCGCAGAGCAGGGACTACCTGGGCTTGACCTGCAACTGACAGACAACGAATGGAGGTGGGGGCCTGAGCTCAAGCCAGGCTCTTGGAAAGGCTACCCCAGAAGGCAGAAGCCTCCACCCAGCTCTGTCCCTTCACGTGTAGTTACACAGGTGTAGAACTGCAGTCCACGGAGGGAAGCCATAGGGAAGGCTGAGGGAGATTCCTCACTCTGTGAGCTCCAAAGCTTAAAAACCTCAGAAAACAGAAGGCCCCATACCTGACTTTTTCTTCATAACCAGGTAGCTGGTTTTATTTACTTAAGTTTTAGTTTATCTTCTTAAGCTGTCCAAACATTTGTCTGAGCAGCTGAGCCGCATGCAGGCAGCCCTAGGGGCTAGTCTTGCTTCAATGGTACACTCCTCAGTTCTCCCCACAAGGGCCTCCCCACCGTGTTTATAAAGCTGTGTTTTCCCTCAGGGCCACACGAAATGGAAGGGGCAGGGAGAAAATGAACGGTCTGAAAGCCGATGGCTCGGCTGCCTAGAAGATGCCCCAGACAGAGAGGGCTGTAACCCTCCCCACCTTCACAGTCTGGGCACTGTCTGGAAGGCCCGGGGAAGGAGGCGCCAGACCTGCAGGCCCGCTCCAGCACAGCACCAGGCCAGGTCAGGAATTACCTGGGAGTCCCACTTCAGTCTGTATGAACATGTGCAGTTTCTATCTAGAACTGCAATCTACCAATCTGAGAAATAGGAACAAGTTTTCCCTCACCTGCGGCAGCTCAGGAGGAGAAAACCACAGAGCCTGCAGCCTGTGCGTAACCAACATATCTCCATCAGCAGACAGCAGCCCAGTTCAGAGAAATGAGAGGAGCGGAACCAAACGAACCATCTGATGCCACAATGGGCAAAGTTACCAAAAGGAAAGGAGGCGCTGGAGGCGCCCGGCAGTTCAGAGCACGGCTGCTTTCCCACAGAGCCCGGGTTCAGATCCCAGCACCACACAGTTCAGAGCACGGCTGCTCTTCCACAGAACCCGGGTTCAGATCCCAGCACCACACAGTTCAGAGCACGGCTGCTTTCCCACAGAACCCGGGTTCAGATCCCAGCACCACACAGTTCAGAGCACGGCTGCTCTTCCACAGAACCCGGGTTTAGACCCCAGCACCACACAGTTCAGAGCACGGCTGCTCTTCCACAGAACCCGGGTTCAGATCCCAGCACCACACAGTTCAGAGCACGGCTGCTTTCCCACAGAGCCCGGGTTCAGATCCCAGCACCACACAGTTCAGAGCACGGCTGCTCTTCCACAGAACCCGGGTTCAGATCCCAGCACCACACAGTTCAGAGCACGGGCTGCTTTCCCACAGAACCCAGGTTTAGATCCCAGCACCACACAGCAGTTCAAAACTGTCTATGATTCCAGTTCCAGAGGCTCTGACACCCTCACATAGACATACATGCAGGCAAAACACCAAGGTACATGGAATGAAAATAAACTTAAGAAAAAGAAAAATAAGCCGGGCATGGTGGCACACGCCTGTAATCCCAGCACTTGGGAGGCAGAGGCAGGCGGATTTCTGAGTTCGAGGCCAGCCTGGTCTACAGAGTGAGTTCCAGGACAGCCCGGGCTACACAGAGAAACCCTGTCTCGAAAAACCAAAAAAAAAAAAAAAAAAAAAAAAAAAAAGAAAGAAAGAAAGAAAAAGAAAAAGAAAGAAAAAGAAAAATACAAAACAAAAACAAAAACGGGTGGCCACATTAGTCTTTCTTTTATCCTTTAGCTCCTCCCTGCCCACCACTGCCTGCCTTCTCTGGCCCTCAACCAAACATCATCATACAAATCAAGAAGGGGGTGGGAGTGTCAATGAGAACACAAGAATGCAACACTGTTAACCCTGGAACCATCCTCTGGGCCACAGTTACTGAAGAGAATACAAACAGAAGACCAAATCCCTGAAGTCACCAAGGCCTGCCTCCCTTCTCCACTTAGACCAACTGCTCCCGCTGCAGGGAGGTCTTACCAGACTGGGAATGAGATCCCCAAATGTGACGGCACTCTGGGAGGTAGGTGACTTGCACTGCAGTAGCACACCTGCTCCCTGGGGAGCGCTGGACAGGACACCGTCCAGCTGCCAGAAGAAGTGTGTGTGTGTGTGTGTGTGTGTGTGTGTGTGTGTGTGTTGCAGACTCTTGGCAAGGTGGGACCTCAGGAGAGTTCATGGTTCAGGTGTTGCCCTATGTCAAATAGGAATTCTGCCACACAGGCTAACCGTGTGCACAGCCCGCAGCAGTGTGGAAAACTAGCATTTCTCTGCAGCAGCCAATGAGGGTAAGGAGTTCCAGAGCTAGAGACTGCAAGCACAGGTTAACTGCAGCACGTCTGAGTAAGCTTGGCAGGACAGACATGCGTTGGTGTCCCCATCACCTGTGGAGGATTCTGTTTCAGCGGGAGGGCTGGGCTGCAAGACCGCACTCATGACCCACACTCTACAGGAGAGCATGCTATTACAAAGGCCAAGTTCAAAGAATAAGGACCACTAGAGTTCAGCACCTCCACTTCACAGATGGAAAAACTGAGGCCCAAGCAGAGGGGGTATCCTGCTAAAGGATAAGTTCCCAGCTGACTTCAAATCCCATATGCTATTATATAAAATAAGGGGTAGTGTTCTTGAAACAAAAACTCAGTAAGAAGACATTGAAACAGACAAATCCCACGAGCATAATGCTTAGCCCAAGGTTTACATCAAACATGGAAAATGGGGAAAGGAGGGGGGTGCTATGATGGTCTACCCAAATTAATAATCAAAAGCACAGGCTAACCGCCTTTTACCAACAACCCTCTGCACACAGAAAAAATTCCTGCTCCTTACAAGTTCTAGCCCCTCCCTGCCCAGGCGCGTCACTTCCTTCTCGACACTGAAGGAGAACCTGGCAATACAAGACGCAGCTTCGTTTCACCAGCTGCAAGCAATGCCATTTTTTCAGGTCTCACACAATCCTGCCTTTGAGGAGTCCAAACTGGTGGGATTTGTGCTAAATTTAAAGCCTCCAGTAATTAAGACCTCTCCCAAAAGGAGCACCCAACACTTCCCTGGAAACAGTGGTAGAAATCAGCTGAGGTTATGCAGATGGGGAGGGGCATGAGGGACAGATCATTCCAGCAATAAATGGCACCAAGAGCTTCGGCGGGCACTCGCCAGGAGGACATCGGCAATATGAACAGAGCGTGGAGATGAGGCAACACTGCAGAGTTAAAGTTAATTAGAGGGCACGTGGGCAGAGGCTCTACTGTGCTGCAAATGCAGTAAGGACATCACACACCGTGTCAGAAGGCCCCGGGCGGCCCAGGTTTGTCAGTGTATGTTTTCTAGGGAGACGCACCAGGGGGTCAGGTTTCTTATATCAACCTCAAGAAAGCAGTAACCAAAATACCAGTAAGGGTACCATTTCAGGCCTGCAGTGAAAAGCACCGGTGGAGAGCTGAACAGCAGATCACTGGCTTACGAGCTGCCCGTGGGAAAGCAGGAGGGTGGACACCTTAGCATCCATCTCGGACCTCTGCCTCTGACGCCTCTAGCCTTCTCCTTGCCCAGAGACTCCCGTCACTCCTCCCACCAGTCTTCCGTGAGATCTGACAGGCTTCACCTACAATGCTAGGAGTGCCTGTCTGTATTCGAACCCTGCCTGGGCTCCGCCCGAGCTGTGCCACTGTGGCGCAGTACCTGGCCACTCTGCTTGCTCCCTGGAATACTAATCCCAATTCCAACTTCAGAGCCACTGGTGTGAGATAGAATGTGCTTTGACAGAGTACTCGGAACTCTGAAGTAGTCTGAGAAGGTCTCTACGCCTCCTTGGGTAAAGGTCTCTACCCCTCCTTGGAAGGCACTTCCTCCAGAAAGTCTTTTGACCTCTTTGGATTACCTGCTTCCCCAGAGCCTTGGAGGCCACCGCAGCCATCGCCTCTGAGATGCCCCTGCAGCTCGGGCTGTGTTTGTAGGTACCATGCCATCGCTGCCCAAACCACTCCGAGGGTAGAGCACTGCACACGGAAGGATCATGGCAACTCTCTCCGAAGCCCTCATGTGTCCCGCACCCTGGGCCGAGACATCATCGCCTTAGTAAGCAGCAGCTTTGTATCAGGACAAACCTGCTCCCAGTCTCACCGGCATCCATCCCCTCCCGGGCAGCAGAAAGACTGTGTTCGCTTATCATGATCCTAGTCTAGCACCTCAACTCTGTGCCAAAGGGATCCATGGCGCCTTTAACATCTCACAGGCTTTCCTAGGGATCCTGTAAAACAGCACAGAAGGTTCTGAGAGGCTGGCAGTGGGCTGCCCTCCTCTGCCACCTGATCACTCAGCTTCAGATGATAAACACTATCTAACCCCAAAGTCAGCCCTCCTCCAAAACCTTCAACACGGGCAGAAGGAAGGGGAATAAATCTTGCAGTCACTCTGGCCCCTACCTACCCTTCCCTACACCTCCTTCTGAGACCCCAGTCAGCAGTACCCAGGCAGTAAGAGTGGAGATAGAACTCTTTGTAAACCAAGACCCTGATGCCCCACTGTCTCTACATCCAATCTGTGCATCTCAAAAGGTTTCATCAACACAGATACATTCAAGTTAACAGGTCTCAGCTACAAAGCATGGACACAGGGGAAACATCTCTACCTAATCAATTAACATGTAGTAAGTCCCCACAGGGCCTGGAGTGAGTACAGAAGTGACACAGAGCGCTGCCCAGCTCTCTGGGGCCAGACCAGTCAGAGAAGGCAGCACAGCAAAAAGCAGCAGGCCTCTCTGCTGGCTTTCCAGGACTGGCTTTCATCTGTGGCAAAACTGCCTCTACAACTGGTCCTGTCCCTTCCTGCTCTATCAGGAACAATGTTAAGGATGTTCTAATGGACACGCACTATGCATGTGTGTTTGTGTGTGCAGCCAAGAGGGGCCATCAGATCCCCAGGAGCTGGAGTTCCGAGCACTTCTGAGCTGCCCGATGAGTGCCGAGAACTGAGCTCTAGTCCTCTTGAAGAGCTCAACTGGCTCAGACTTGCATTTCTAAGTACAAGACCCAGTGGTGCCACATCTAAGAGGACTACCATGCCTATGGGCTACCTGCAACATAAGAAACTTGCAGACAATCAAACTACCAAGTAACTCGACTGGAAGCCCAGAAAACAACAGTTCCAGAATGGTGAACTGTGGTGCAGCCAGCAGGGTACTGAAGATCACTGAAATATAGAAAACACTGACTGACATAGGAGCACACAGGAGCCCTTGACACCAGGTGCCCAGTGAAGCAACGAAGGTCAAAAGAACGACAAGGGTAGAACATTCTGGAAGTTTTAGGAGTGCTCCAACATGAAGGACTGCAGGCTAGTAAGCTAGAGGCCCTCGCTGATTGTTCAAACATGCCTGATCCCAGCTCTCTAATGGCTCTGCAGCACATCCCAATGAACAGGAACTTCCTCCATTTCTCAGAACTCTGGATACACTCCAGAAAGGAGTTCCTAAAGCACCCCAGTATGAAGAGAAGGTCTGGCTCCCTTGGTCATATAAGCCATTGCCTCCTTAGCTAGGATCCCCCCCACACACTGGAAATCCAACTGAATCTAGAATATCTTTGTTGCTTTTTTTTAACCACGGAACTCAGCTTTGCACATGCTAGGCAAGTGCCCTAGCCCTGAGTCACAGCCCCAGCCCAATCAGAGGAATCTTAAACATCACTCCCTCAAAGGTGAGCCCTCCCGGAAACAGGTGCACAAGGGGACACGGGAAGAAGAGCGGCGTGCTGGCAGGAGTCCCTGATTGCCCTAACTCACAGCAGTCCGTTTAATTTCTTTATTTGGGCTTCCCTGTAAGACTAGGTTTAAAGAAAAGGCTCTGTTACAAAGGAAACAGCAGCAACTGAAGCCCACATCATACAGCATCCCTACTTGCCGTTACAGTGGACTGTCCTTACATCTGTATTTCAGGGACAACAGTTCTCAAATTTGGGACAGCTGGAACTCTGCCAGCAGCTCCTTGGGTCAAAGCAGGAATGACTAGATAGGACGTCCTGTAAGTGCCAAGTCAGATGACCATGACTTTATGACTGAAAGGGACAGGCAGCCAGGTGGACAGATGAAAAGCACCTTGAAACCCAAGGTCAAGAAAACTAACATGTAGGCTGACGGCAAGAAACTAGCTGATTTTTGAAGAGTTATATGATCCAAAAAGGACAGGCATGAGGTAAGTGTGCACAGCAGATGTCCCCATGTCTGCACAGAGGAAAGACGAGGACAAAGGGACAGGCGTGCTCCTCAAGGTCCAACTTCAAGCCTGATGCATGGAGATGCGCTGAGCTAGACCATGTTCTCAGAAGCAGGTGGGACTCCCCCGAGCATTTGTCAACTTCTTCACCCAACCGTCTTCAGAGCCCCGCATCCTAAGGGTCATGTATAGTATAAAGAGCCATTCCGGGGACATCCCAAGGGAAACCTATACGCAGAGCGGAGCCCACGGTTCAGGAGGGTGGTTTATGTTCACTTCTTTCAACTAGCACGGTCCAAGTATGTCTCCACGCTGCTCCTGCCCCTCCCCCACCCTGTCCCCTCTCATGCCCTTCTGGATCACCATCTGGTGTTCCAAATCCAACAGCCCTCCTTTCCTCAAACACTGTGCGGCCTTCTAAGAGTCTCTGGGGCCTTCCTGGAGGTTGGTAAGACTGTCTCTGCCAGGCAGGTACAGGTCTTCCAACTAGATTCCATTCTCAGCAACAGCTCCCTTACCTAGAAATCCAAACAAGTGGAAAAGGGGGTACACACCCCCAGCCAACTTCCAGCGCAGCATGGGACACCCATGATGTGACAATGAAGCCATGCTGAATAGGCATGTTGTCTGAATGATAGTGACTGAATGAAATACTGAAATTTTCTGAACCCAAGGTTGGCAGGAAAAGAGTTACCAAGATCAGCTTGCAACATCTGACTCAAGCAGGGGTGTGTGTGTGTGTGTGTGTGTGTGTGTGTGTGTGTGTGTGTACACGCTCCAGAGTGTGCCAAGCACTTGCCATATGCCCTGTACACCTTGACTAGCCCTGACAGTGGATTTTCCTCTGAGCTTCACCATCACCTGTACATGGACATGTGACTCTGGGAAGTCACTAAAGCCACGTGCCTTTTCATCAGCAAACAAGGTAATACGCCTTGTCTGTCACTGCCCCGGGACTGCTGGAGGGCAGTGCCAACGAGCTGGTATACAGGAGACCACTGTATAAAGTGCCCGTGCAGGGGGTTATTTTATCTAAAGATTATAGTCCTTCCCCCACAAAAGTGGCCCTGAGGCATGACATGAGCCGAGAGAGGCTTCCAGATCACCAAGATTAGCCAAGTGTGGGCCTGAGTGGCCCTCAGTTCCCATGACACAGAGCCAGATGAGAGCTGGGTTTCCTGTCCTGTCATTAGGGACAAAGGTGAATATCCCACGTCTTTCTGATCTTTCTCAGCACAATGCCATACACAACACAGCCCTGACACCTGAACTTTCAAATACCGCCAAATGGGCTTCCTAAGTGACAATGACATGGCCAACCACTTGTTCCAACATGCCCCACACCCAGCCAGGAAGACACCCTGCCCTCAAGTCTGACCACTTTCACCTTCTGCCTGTATTCCCTCTGGTGCTGACCATTATCCGCCGTTATGATACTCAGCACATTCTCACTGCATTCTGGGGGGGGGGGGTAGACGCGGCAGGGAGAAGGTTGAAGTCACTGCTGCCAGGGATGCCACCCACAGGGAGCATGCCAGCTGGCAAAGAAAGGGTCTGCAGGTAGTCTTTCTATGACCTCATCAGGCCACCATTTATACTCTCCAGATCGCCAGGCTCTGTGCAGAGCTAAGCCTGGGCTGTAGGGGCATTAGCACAGCAGCGCACCCAGGAGACCAGCAGAAGCAGCAGCCAGTGCAGATGCCGTGTCCTAGGCATCTCACCCACGTGCTTGGAAGGCTATCTCAGGATGCCCCACTAGCCTGGGGCCATTCTAGGCGGGAATTTTTTACCTGTAGGGCAGCCTCTGGCACTTCCCTGTTTTGCGGCACATCCCCTGTGGTGGCTTACCTTGCCTGCCACTCACTAACTCCAAATGCATTTCTCCCCTTTAAGTTGCTTCCAATCCTAAGGCAAGGGCTGAAGAGGGGACCTTCGATACTAAGTATTCATACTGAGAGAAAACGAAAACCCCTGCCTACTGGTGCTGGGCACACACTTGTGCGCTGGTGGCGATCTGCCCACACTGTGTCTAAGTCTAAAAAGCCTGGCTTCCAAAATTAAGACATGACGCAGACAGGGGAGCCTCCACCTTATGCACCAAAACCTTTCTACATATACTCACTACCTGGTAAAAGACGTGGGGGTGATCAGTTACCCCACAACCCAAATCACTCATACACCACAGAGCGGGCTGCACTCACAATCAGCACTGCGTTTCACAGACATGGGCATGTGGGGTTGATACATTCATGTCACAGGTAAGAAACCTGAAGCAAAAAGGAGGTCATCAACTCTACCCCCACCAACCAGCACTGGTCTCGAGAGTCTGGCTCTTGAAGCTGGGCCCACTGGGCTATGAGAGACAGTGCAGCCTCTCCTCTCGGTAGCGGAGAGTACCAAGGATTCACTGCTTCAAACGTACAGCGCCGGGATCCTCTCAAGGCCAGCCACTAGCAAAGGTCCCGCCTCAGAACTGCACTCTTCTCCCCTGCCCTTCCTCACTCCTTCGCTGGGAGCAGCTACAACACGCCCCACACCCAGCCAGGAAGACACCCTGCCCTCAAGTCTGACCACTTTCACCTTCTGCCTGTGTCCTCAAATACTACCTGCAGGCGATACTCAGCACAATTCTCACTGCATTCTCCGTGGTCTGCTAAACTCTAGAACCTGACTAGCAGTAACCACACGACTGAGGCCTCAAGGGGCCTGGGCCTCTGAGCACCTCTGGACAGCTTATGGGCACCTCTTCCATTACCACCCCTTTAGAAATAGGTAAACTGGCCGGGCGGCGGTGGCGCACGCCTGTAATCCCAGCACTTGGGAGGCAGAGGCAGGCAGATCTCTGAGTTCGAGGCCAGCCTGGTCTACAGAGTGAGTTCCAGGACAGCCAGGGCTATACAGAGAAACCCTGTCTCGAAAGAGAGAGAGAGAGAGAGAGAGAGAGAGAGAGAGAGAGAGAGAGAGAGAGAGAAAGAAAGAAAGAAAGAAAGAAAGAAAGAGGTAAACTGGCTCGCTAAACTAAAGAACTACTGGCTTACCACAGAAAGTCAAGTTGGAATGTCTCCCACAGACACGCTGCCTAGCCGACCTTTTCCCTTTGTTTCTTCCATTTCTGTCCTGTAGGGTACAGAGTCAGGATACACGCCTGCGCACACAGTCGAAGGCCCCTGTCTCTGAGCGCCCAGGACTGGGAACCATCAGAAGCCAACAGGCTTTACTTACGCTGAGCGCTCCATGTAGCCTGTTCCTCCTTCCCGGCGTCACCAGCCTGCTCTACTACCACCTCCTCTTCCCCTCAAGGGCCCCCAGAACCAAGAGAAGCAGGTTGCTAATGGCAACGGCCTTGGGAGCAAGGTGAGACCTCGCCAGTAAGCTGCTGAAGCTGAGGAGAAACTCTGAACAGCCTCCGGGGCCCTTTTCTGTCAGTCAAGGTAAGCTCTTCCCTGCCCAGGACTCAGTTTCCTTGTCTGCAGAGAAAGGAACCATCCCATGATTCTAGTTAAAGGCTCAGCAGGAAAGGGGGGGGGTCCGACAGATCAGGCCTCTGGAGTGAGGGTGAGGGGAGACTATGAGGGCTCAGCAGAGGACTGTTTGGAAAACCAGGAAGGGCCTTCTCAATGCCCAGCTCAGCAAAGTCCCCATCCTCTCGCTACCCACAAGAATGTCTGAAGCTGAGGGCAGTCCGACAACCCTGCTGGAGGAGGGACAGGCTGCTCCAAAGTTGCCCACAGGTTCGTACACCGTGAGTTCATCAGAAATGTTGACAGGGCACAAAGAGCCACGGAGCTGAGGAGCCAGCCCCACAGAGGTCGAGGCTGAGGAGCCAGCCCCACAGAGGAGTGGAGCGACTCAGGAGGCCACCTACACTGGCAAATGCTGGTGGGCCTGGGTGATGAGACAGAGTCCAGGCTAGAGAACGACAAGCAGGTAGACCGGAGGCTGGAGCCCCATGGCCGCTCACAAGGGGGCAGCAGCTCTGGGATGTGGCTATGCACCCCTACAACGGAAGGGCCATCTATTATTATTCTCTTCAGCAAAGCACAAAAGATGCCTGTCTCCTACCTGGTTTCTGAGACTATGGCCAGCACTCACGGTAGAGTGAGAGCACCGTCCATCCAGGTCCAGCTGTGAGCAGCATGGCCTCCACTGCATAGGTAAGAAGGCCAAGATCCAGAGAGCCAATGAAGGAAGCCTGCACCATGCTTGCCTTGACCCCTTCTTCCACACCCAGGAGCAGGGTGGGCGTGAAGGAGAGCCACATCCCCTGCCCTGGTGTGATGAAGTCTGTGTATCAACCCCACTCCATCCAGCTCAGTAAGGCACAGGCTGGCTTTGAAACACTTCCTTTATTCTGTCACGTGTGAGAAGACAACATCCTAAGCCCAAAAGTAACTCAGGTATGCAGGAGGCCAGACACTAGGGGCAGGGAGGATGGAAGCGGCCCTGGGAGAGGCAGCTGGTGGCAGTGTGACCCAGCCCTCTCTAAAGAGAGACTGACCCTGTCCTGCAGCCTGACATGGCCGAGGACACGAGCTGCCCATCCGCTGTCTCCACTGGCCTGCCTGCTCTGACACCAAGCCAGACAGACTCAACAAGTATGCACAGGGATGGCAATGCCCACAAACAGCCCAGAAATCGGAGAAAACCCTTTGGGAGAACTGTCTCCTGCCTGGAGTACAGAGCACACAGCTACCCAGAAGACATGACAGGCCGGCCAGCCGGCACGTTTAGGATCTGTTCTTGCCCATGCCAGCCCCCTGGCCCCTCTCTCCCACAGCCCCACTGTGAGAAGAACTCACACTGCCTTGGGCTCTTCATTCCCAGCAGCCATCCTTGGCTACTTGCTTTGAAGGAAGTGTTAAGCTGGAGACAAGCTCCAGAAAACCATCTCAGGAGTGAGCATCTGCCAGTCTCTCTCCTGGAGCCTCCAGTTTCCAGACAGAAGAGACGGTTATGAGAAGAAAACAGCTGGTAGCACACAAAACTGTACCAGCTCTGAGAGAAAAGCTCCGGCCAGAGCCTTCCTCTGCACCCCAGTACAACAGGCAGTACCAGTGGCAAAGAGCCGAGCAGCATTCAGGGACTGCAGGGAGGCAGAGCAATGGAGGGAGGGAGGGAGGGAGGGAGGGAGGGAGGGAGGGAGGGAGGGAGGGAGGGAGACAGTAAACTGAAGACAGTAGGAAGGAGGGGCAGGAAGGGACAGGGAATGAAAGAACCTTCCTGCCAACCAAGCCCCACCCCCAATAATGCAAATAGGCCCTCCTCCCACCTGCTCTCCTCTACACCCCTCCCCCTCCGTCTTATCATCCACACCCTACCCCCACCCAGCCCCTGCAGCACTGCAAAAAGAAACTTGCCCTGCACCCCAGCCCCTTCCTCAGGTCCTGATCCGGTTTCCCTCACCCCACTCTAGGACCCAGACACTGGGCTCAGCAGTAGAGAAGACTAGGAGATCAAGAGGAGAGGGAGAGCTCCAGCACCCAGAACAATCTCATCACAGTCTCTCATGGCACTTCAGTAGTTGAGGGCCACATGGTCAGTATCTGGTCAGCCTGGGATTCCTGCAAACCACTTGGAAGTCTCAGCCAGGTGACAACACTGGGCTCTTCTGAGATACACTGTTAACCCTTTCACTTTCCGGTTGTGTCAAGCATCTAAATTGGGAATCCCAGCTCCCTCACCACAGGCATATCAAAGGTGGGTATTCAAAGCAGCACTTATTTAAAAGAGCAATGCAAATCGTCCCACAGACCCAGGCACTGACACACACCTCAGCCATAGTCTACCACAGACCCAGGCGCTGACACACACCCTAGCCATAGTCTACCACAGACCCAGGCACTGACACACACCTCAGCCATAGCCTACCACAGACCCAGGCACTGACACACACCTCAGCCATAGTCTACCACAGACCCAGGCACTGACACACACCTCAGCCATAGTCTACCACAGACCCAGGCACTGACACACACCTCAGCCATAGTCTACCACAGACCCAGGCACTGACACACACCCTAGCCATAGTCTACCACAGACCCAGGCACTGACACACACCTCAGCCATAGTCTACCACAGACCCAGGCGCTGACACACACCTCAGCCATAGTCTACCACAGACCCAGGCGCTGACACACACCTCAGCCATAGTCTACCACAGACCCAGGCGCTGACACACACCCTAGCCATAGTCTACCACAGACCCAGGCACTGACACACACCTCAGCCATAGCCTACCACAGACCCAGGCACTGACACACACCTCAGCCATAGTCTACCACAGACCCAGGCACTGACACACACCTCAGCCATAGCCTACCACAGACCCAGGCACTGACACACACCTCAGCCATAGTCTACCACAGACCCAGGCACTGACACACACCCTAGCCATAGTCTACCACAGACCCAGGCACTGACACACACCTCAGCCATAGTCTACCACAGACCCAGGCGCTGACACACACCTCAGCCATAGTCTACCACAGACCCAGGCGCTGACACACACCTCAGCCATAGTCTACCACAGACCCAGGCGCTGACACACACCCTAGCCATAGTCTACCACAGACCCAGGCACTGACACACACCTCAGCCATAGCCTACCACAGACCCAGGCACTGACACACACCTCAGCCATAGTCTACCACAGACCCAGGCACTGACACACACCTCAGCCATAGCCTACCACAGACCCAGGCACTGACACACACCTCAGCCATAGTCTACCACAGACCCAGGCACTGACACACACCTCAGCCATAGTCTACCACAGACCCAGGCACTGACACACACCTCAGCCATAGCCTACCACAGACCCAGGCGCTGACACACACCTCAGCCATAGTCTACCACAGACCCAGGCACTGACACACACCCTAGCCATAGTCTACCACAGACCCAGGCACTGACACACACCTCAGCCATAGTCTACCACAGACCCAGGCGCTGACACACACCTCAGCCATAGTCTACCACAGACCCAGGCGCTGACACACACCTCAGCCATAGTCTACCACAACCAAGGACTGGGGTGTGAGGACCAGCTCTGAAATAAAACTGTTAAAAGACAAAGGCTCAAAGTTTCCTTTGCGTCCTTTCCACAGATTGGTAAGTCTTCTCTTGCCTCCTGGGCACAGGTCCCCAAACCCAGGGCATTTAAAAAGGTACTGTGGGAGGGGGTGCCAGCAGACAGGTCACAGGCACTGCAGTTAACAGGCAGGCAATCAATCAATGGCTCAGGGCCAAGGGCCTCACCTCAGCCCGTTCCTGATACTTACCTACTGAGAGCACAGGCCTACACCCAAATCCAAACAGGACCCACTGTGGTCCTCCTGGCTCCCCCCCCCCCACACACACACACAGGTCTGCCTTGGCCTGGCGTGACAAACCCACACGGTGACCCTGTGAACCAGAAGGCTGCATGCAGGGGGCCCTCTCAAGGCTGCAGAGCACCCTTCGGGATCCCTCACACTCAGCCCTGAGGCCCTGCTCAGGCTGCTTGCCGCTTGCTTCAAATGGCTGAGACACCAATGCTCGGAGAACTGTCAAGGTCACTCGGAAAGCAAGGAGCTGCCGCTCAGCACTGCCCAGACCCCAACGACAACGAGTGCTGAGGGACGGTGTGCAGCAGCCACGTTCACCTGTCACAAAGCCAGATTTCCTGCTAGTAATGGGTCTGTGCGACTGCAGACAATTTCTAGAGACCAAATCACACATAACAGCAGAGAGAAAACCCCAACAGCTCAGGCAGGGTGTCGGTGGTGAAGCAAAGCGGCTCCCGGCAGTGTCTGCAGGAACTGACAGAAGGAACACACGCACGAGGGTGAATTACAGTGTTTCCAAACGTGTGTGGCATCCTCCTTTGCTTAGTATTTGAAAATGGACAGCTCAATTAATAAATTACACGAGGTGAGCAGACAGACTGCAGACGGCAGCGAAGCCTGACTGGCCGCCGCACGGCTCAGCTCTACCCCTGTGGTACTGCACAGGCCCCAGGCTGTCAGGACAGCACAGGGCCAGGTCACGGGACAGCCAGAAGCTAAGGTCCTTGGATCTTTATAGAAATGAGGTGCCAGAGTTCACTCTGCATAAAGAACGGAACCAAGGCCAACTCCCCCATGTTCTTGTCAACAATTTCATTCTGATACATCTTCCCCAACTTTCTGTTTTCCCCCCTGAAGGTTTTTACTTCCGCTCTTGGGACTGGCTCTTGCTCATGATGAAGGCATGATCTTGTGGGGATGCGGTCCAAGTGCCCATGTGTGCCCAGCATTAGCAAGCTGAGGCCCAGGGTTCCCTGGCCTACAGAATACAAATTGGCATTAGAGGTAGTGGTGGGGGTGAGGTGGGGGTGGGGCAGTAATCCCAGCACTTGGGAGGTGGAGGCAGGAGGATCAGAAAAGTTCAAGGCCCTCCTCTACTGCATAGTGGGTTTCAAGCTAGCCCTTGAAAGTCTGCCTTAAAATTTTAAGAAGCAGGGGCTGGAGAGATGTCTTAGCAATTGGGAGCACTGCCTGCTCTTCCAAAGACCCAAGTTCAAATCCTAGCACCCAAATGGCAGCTCGCCACAGTCTGTAATTCCACGATCTGACGCCCTTCACAGGTATGCAGGCAAAACACCACATACATAAAATTAAAATAAAAAATTCTTCTGGAGTTCAGCACTTTGTGGTGTTTCACAGAGGGCTCAGGACCAGAAAGGCCCCAGAACCACTCCAAGCAGGAGTGGGCCACACTGAAAGCCAAGGAGGGGTCGTGAAGCCAGCTACAGCCTTGGTCCGGCGACCCCAACAGTACTGCTGAAGGGGCTGCAACCCCTCCAGCCAGAAACAACCTTCACTGGCTTTTGGAGGCTTGGGGAGAAGAACTGGGCCCACTTCGAGCTCATGGTGCTAAAAGCGGTCTGAATTCACTGCTCCTTGGGCCTTGCGGCTTCTCTGGAAGGCAGGCCTCAGCTAAGTTCCCCTGGTGAGTGGCCTGCTGGGCACAAAGGGAGGAACCGCTGGGGGAGGGGAGGCCACAGAGCTGGAGGGCTGGGACAAAGGGGACAAGAGACAAAGGAACAGGAAAGGAGCCTGCTTTCTCCTCTGAGGAAGGAACTCCTCACTCACTCTTCCCTCAGTCTAGCATTTCACTAGCACATCCCTGGGCAAGAAAACACAAGTACCACACGTAAGAGGCCGCCTCAGGTGTCCCACTGGCCCTCCCGGTCTAGGCCAGAAACTAAACTATCTCTTCGACTTTTTTTTGCCTGGTCAGGTCCCTTCTACCCTACTTGATCAGTCGGTCAGCTGCCTCTGATAGCTGCCTCTCCAGGCCCAATCTACCACCCAGAAAAGAGACAAAGAATTATTTATTTGAAAAGAAAACCCTCAAAGAGTCAGCCAGTGACAGACTTGTTAGCTGCTGCACAGGGAACGGTGGGGGGGGGGGGTGAGAGGGCTTGTGGGGGTTAGGGGGTTCACTAGCAACACACCCCCTACCAGACACTCTCTGAACCTAACCTGCTCACTCTGTCTGTCCTGAAACCTGCCGCCTGCTTCAGCACAAGGCTGTGATAAAGATACATCATTCCCAATGGGCCTTTGCCACAAAATCCAAGTGTGGGTGAGTTGGGCGGCCCGGGCTAGACCGAGGGCAGGACACCTCAATGGATGTCTTCACGGTGGCTCTCAATTTTTTGGTCTTGGTTCTGGTTTGGTTTTTACTTAATAAGGGCAAGACATCACATCCTGCATTAACAGAAAGCTGGCATCAGCACCCAAGACAATGCCAAAAAGGGAGACAGGCTGTCCTCACAAGCAAGAGAAATAGAAGACCCAGAGTCCCCTAGAGAAGGCCACACCCCTCGCTGCCTTACACCCACCTATGTAAAAGCCCTGCTTTCTCTGCCTCGTCCACTCAACGCAGTCCACAGCACTGGCCAAGCCGGGGGCTTCCCACGCAGGCCAGCACACCAGCGACTACTCACATGGAGGGTAAGAAAGCAGCATGCTTCGTCCCACAGAGGGGCAGGGGGGGCTTGAGGGACAGGGGGCTCACCAGCACAAAGAGCCTGAAAACCCAGGAGGGGATTCTCTGGTTGGAGGGGGAGCCTCCCCCCTCCCCTACTCCCACAGGGACCAGCTGGCCTCAGCCTCCACCTCAGATCAGAAGAGCCCCTCCCCTAGAGCAGCAGGCGGGTTGGTTTCAGATGGGAATGATGTGTCTGTGGTACTGACAGAGTCAAACCTAGACTGTCTCTCCCCTCCCCCTTCCTTTCCCCCTCCCCTCCCCTCCCTAGGACTCCTCTTCACCCCAGCCCCCACCAGACACTGAGGCCCAGCCTCTCCAAGGCGTGCAGTGACAGCTTCTGTCCGCAGGAAAAGAGTGCCATGAAGACACATGCTCAGCACTGCAAACACTTTCAAAGAACATTCAGAAGGGGAAGGAGCCATCTGTGCATCTTGAGTGCTCAGGGCCGCTCTGGACGGCCCACCGGCTTCCTGGGGAGCTGTGGCCCAGCCGGCCCAGCCTCGGCTCACCAGAGAGGGATACTGACTCACAGGAAAGGGGGTGCTGTGGCCAGCACCTGGGCCTCAGAGGTGGCTCCCAGGGTCTGACAATGCTCAGCCTGAATGCGAGACTGTTGTTGAGTAAGACCTAAGCCGGTCCATCTACAGTGTGAGAGACTGTGTGAGCCCTTAGAGCCTCCGGCATCCTTTCTACTCGGCCTCTCTAGCCTATCAGTTTCCAAAAGCCAGTTTTGGGGCTTTTTGGGTTTTTGTGGGTTTTGTTGTTTTCATCATTTCTAGAGTAACATGGCACTGCTGTTCTAACCACACCCCAATGTGGGTCTTTCTGAGAGCAGCCCCCATTTTCTCTGGGCTGACCAACTGCTTCTCAGCTCAGCTCTGCACCTGCATTGGGACCACAAAGGGCTCCTGGGCCACACTCCGGTCACCATGGCGATGAGCACTCACTCAGCAGTGGGAGCACCTAGCCCCCACCGCACTGCTGACCCACAGCACAGCCGGGCCCAGGACAGGCAAGAGGGAAAGATGGTCGGTCTCCTAGGAAATGCAGCAGTCAAGAAAGCAGGAAGGTATTGATCCTGTGCTTTTCTGGGAGACATGCCCAAATGACCCAAAAAGATGGCGCATAAGCCCTGAAGGAGGGACTAGAAGCCATGTGAGGGCAGACAGCATCCCCTCTCCAGTCTGTGAGCACACAGGGCGGCGGCGGGTACCTGAAGGAAACAAACATCGGGGATGACCCACAGGTATGGCTCTGGATAAAAAGTTCTCAACTGGGACAATTTTAATAAGAAACAGTTGTTTAAAGGAACATGTATTTCAAAGCTGGAGGAGGCCTGATCCAGCAGCTCAGAAATAGGCTTCTTTCTATGACAGGGTGTAGCTGAACCCCCTCCCAGAAAAACAGATAAGCTATTTACAATTAGAAGCAACCAGATGCATCCAAAGATCCAGGGCCCGTGTTAGGGCCAACCACTCTGGAATCTTCTTGCTTATCCTTGGCTAAGCAAACAGGAGTCTTTACAGATAAAGCAAAGGTCAACTGTAGACTCAAAGGCCTGATAAAAATCACCTGACTTACAGAGCCAAAGAATACAGTATTTCCGCACAGACCTTCGGGGAGTTGGATGATCAGAACCACAGCGCCTTCCATCATGCCAGGTCAGGCGCCCACTAAGACTCAGGCCAGGGAGAAGTGTGCTGGACTCCACACCACGTCCCTGCCCCCACCACTCCACAGTCCACCTAAAACAAGCAAAACCCGGGAAGAGGTTGCCATGAGTCTCAGGAGATAGGCCAGGTCAAGTGACGAATGAGCCTTTTACTACACAGCTCTGAGGGCACTTCAGGTAAAGTTCTGTCGATATGTCAAAGGCCTACTTCAGAGAAGAAAGGCAAACATCATGGCTAGGGCTCAGAGGGAGGGGCAAACCTGGACTGGCTCTGAAAGCTTCAGGCCCTCAGGGAGCCTACAAATATGACAGACTACACGCGGCCGCCCCTGGCAGGCAGGCAGCCTCAGCGAATACGAGCTGGGTATCCACTGTCCCTAAGAGCCAGTTTTCAGGTACTACTACTAAATCTACCTGCAGTCTCTGTCCCCAGCAACTCAAAGGGGACTTTAGTAAGTTCCATAAATTTAGTGACATTTATACTGAGACATGTAAAGAGAATCAGACTCCTCCAGACAGAGAAAGCACGGAAGAAAGTGATCCGAGCTAGACAGCATGTGCAAAGGTCCCGCGGCGAGGCTGGCCTGCCTGCCGTAACCAGGGCCTAGCGGCCTACCTACACCTCCAGAGGTCGATTCCAGCCAGCAACAAGAAAATCAGTTTTCGTTCAACACACAGAAACATCTCTCTCCTCGGGTTTATTTTTCCAACAGGTAAGTGCACTGCCCCCTGCCTGCTGCCTCCCTTTGTTTCCACGGTGTCTTCCCAGAGCAAGCGCCTGCTTCCTGAGCAGTTCACACAGACCTCCAGTGCAGGACACACCGTAGCTCGCCACTGGCCACTGCCAGCTGCCCTGTCTATGTCTCCAGAGCAGGTTGGACAAGGACAGGGGAGAACTTGTTTCCTGACTGAGAGAAAAGAGCAAACTCCAGGCCAGGAAGGAAGGAGGAAGTCATCCCAGTGCAGAGACCTTGCGTAGGCATCCATGTCACTGACCAGAGCCCTGGCCCATCAGCTAGCCTATCCTTCCCGGAGGGACGGGACGGCAGGCACCACGGAGGCAACATGAGGTCCCCATCCCTTAAGTACACAGAATGTTCTAGGGACACACAGCTGCTTCTGACCAGAAGGGACTTGGCCCCTGTGACTGTCCCCATTCTCCCTACTCGACCAAAACAAACTTCAGGAGAAAATGAATCAAGGTTTACAAGCTTCCCTATTTACACGGGGCCACAAATCTACCAGTGGTGAAGCCTTTAAAATAAACTGCCTCCTAATACTGTCACACTGTCACCTCTTTTCTTCTTCTGGACACCCCCTCCCCAATAAGTGCGCGCGTGTGCGCACACACACACACACACACACACACACACCACCTGTTAAGGGGGTTTAACCTCACCTGTGAAGCCTGGGCTTGAAGGAGGAATCCCAAGTTCAGCGCACACTCTTCTCACTCCCGCGCCTATCTGCTCTCCAACAGTTCTACCCAGCAGAAAAGAAGATCTTCCTAGGAACCATGCCTCCCTCTGCTCGTACTCTGACTCTAGAAATAGGCCCTACACACCTTCTCTGGTTCTCTCATTCCTTCTCCCAAGTAGCTGCTGCACACAGTGACCCCATGTTAGAGACGAGGACACAGGGAGAAACCAGAGCAAACAGTGTGCAGAGGCCCTGGTGGGGATGGAACCAGGCCGTGCCCCCCAGAAGCCTCCTCTGCTCCTACCTTAGTTCCCAAGCACCCCTTGTCCACCAGCCACGAATACCTTCTAGATCACTATGAACTGTAATTGTGAACTCCGGAAAGCTAAGGAGTGTTCTGACTGGCACTTCAAACCGCATCCCGACAGCTGGCAGAGTGGCTCAGCAGGGCAAGCCACTAGCCCTGCACACCTGGAGACCTCCGTATGAGCTGCAGAAAGAGTCAATGTGGGTGGAGAGCACCTATTCACAAACGTGTGCTCCAACTCCCACACCCGAGAATAAATAAAAGCATAACGAAGACCTGGCCACAAGAAACCCACTCCAAGCAGTGTCTGTGACTCTGGCCCCTGGTGTGGCACCAGAGGCCCAGGAGGCTGGTGCAGCCTTCAAGCCCCAAAGACCCACAATAGCAGCAGCTGCAGGATGCACAGGTCTCAGCCCCTCACTCCCACCAGGTCTTAGGACAGTAGGCGCCCTCCCACTTTAGCCTCTCTTAGAAGGCTTGAAGTACTCCATGAGAGGCTCAGCCCCAACAGCACGAACCCACGGGAGCAGAGCCAGCGGGACAGGGAGGTGTGCTCGGGCCCAGGAGCTCAGACCACCTTATCCCCTACATCCTAGGGACTCGCTCAGCATCCCCGGACACTGAGACGGAGTCTCCCTCCGCTAGCAAGTCAACCTACTACATTCTCCCCATATTCTCTGGCTTGAGTTTCTAGCTTCTAAGCCCATAATCTGCACCTGCTTTCTGATCCATCTTCTTCCCAAGCAAGAGGCTGTTCCTTCCCGCTGTGCATAGCCCCTGCCCTGCCTCATCCTCGGCCCCAATACCTGGCACCTCAATTCCTCAGCTCTCAGCTCCCCAAAGCCAAAAAAGGCAAAACTCAGTGTTCCACCCAGAACTTCCCATAGAGAAAAGCAGTCCCGTAACACTGAGCACCTGCAGACAGAAACACTATACAAATCTCCATCCTTTACACACAAACCGACGTCTCCAAGATGCCCGCTCCCAGTAATGCGCTCATGTTGCTTCCCTTCCCTGCTAGATTCACTCTATTAAACTACAGGACAGAAAAAAACTCCAAACAGTAAGGTATGGTTGCATACACAGCTCACATCCCA
This sequence comes from Apodemus agrarius, assembly GCA_964023405.1. Taxonomy (NCBI): domain Eukaryota; kingdom Metazoa; phylum Chordata; class Mammalia; order Rodentia; family Muridae; genus Apodemus; species Apodemus agrarius. Next base: position 46,999,820 of record OZ030009.1, read on the forward strand.
GAACCTGGGGGACTACGGCAGAAGAATCATACATCTGAGGAAAGCCTAGGCTACTCAGCAAGAACCTATCTCAAAATTAAGAGAGCTCGAGGCTGAAGAGACTGCTCAGAGGTCAAAAGCAATGGCGGCTCTTCTAGAGGATCCAGACTGAATTCCCAGCACACACATGGAGATTCCCAACTGTCTGTAATTCCAGTTCCAGAGAATCTGACAATCTCTCTTGGCCTTCCTGGGTACCAGGCGTGCACATGGTACATGGACATGTATATAGGCAAATCATTTACACATAAAGTACATTACACATAAAATAAAAATAAATCTTTTTCTAAAACACGAGAGAGCTGATTAGGCACTGAGAGACACCACCTTTAGTCCCAGCCCTTGGGACAGGAAAAGGCAAATCTCAGTAGGTTTGATGACAGCCTGATCTACACATCAAGTCTGAGGTGAGGCCAGCCAGTATTATACAGTAAGACCCTGAAGAGAGAGGAATGAACGGAAAACACCCCCACACCCAGTGTGCACACAGTACAACACTGGAGAAACCCTGAAAGAGAATTTACAGGTCAATCAACAACTTCCAAGACCCATACTCTCATAGCAGAAACGCCACACCTCCTTCAAGGAGGATGGATTTCCAGGCAACCCTTACAGAGATCCAACATGGGCTCTCCACCCAAATCCCTGCCACCCTGCATAGGCCATCTTGGATTATTTGCCTTCAAAAAATATAATTTAAACACTTAGTGCCTTCACTTTCCAAACCATTGAGAATTAGGGAAAGGGGGGAAACCACGTCTGTTTCTATTTGAAACTGTCAAAATTAGCATTCAGTAATTAAAAATCACACCCTTTCTCTTAATAACCTAAGCAGCATGATACAATCAGGTTGTGCCAACTCTTTAATCTAATTGACTAATTACAGATTTTAATTTAGTCAGTTACTGAACAACTGTTGACAATTTGTTTTCATTAGGGACAGAACAGAATAAATATTTAGGCTTTCCGTCACAAAGACTCCTGCGATGGGCTCTCCGTCATGACCCCAACTTCAGAGCGACAAGTCCCAGCTCTGCCCTCAGGCAGAGGCACCTTTGCTGCTCCCTAGCCCCTCCCAGCTACACCTGCACCCAACAAACCTAACTCAAGCCCCTTCAGAGAAAGGCGGACCCTAAGTGCATGAAGCAGCCTCCACTTCCAAAAAAGACAATTTCCAAATTCACACGCGTCATTCAAGAAGTGGCAAACACTTAACATCGTGAAGAAAAATAAATTCAATGCTACGTGTCACTGGCTTTTAAGCAACAAAATAAGTTAACAGTCAAAATAGGTTTATCTGCATTCATCTCACTGAGAAGTAAACTGTCACTGACATTTTTTCAAGACACTCATTTACACGTTTGTGCAATGAAATGTTCCAATTTTTTTCAAAGAATGGTTCTCCCCAAGGACCCATCTCCCAAAGCCATCCCGTAAGTTTGTCAATAGAGCAGTGGCTCAAAGGCTACCAGTAGAGCCCAGAGAGCAAGTCCTGACTCCTTTACTTAGTAAGACCATGGCCATGGGCTCCTGGCTTCTCTGGTGCCTTGATTTCCCTCATCCAAGAAAGGGATCACAACAGCCCCTGTCTTGGAGAGTGTTAATGGAATTAAATATTACCACTCCCCACATACATACATACACATACACATACACATACACACACACACACACACACACACACACACACAGTACTGGACCTGTGTAAATGCCAGTTCAGTAAATACCAGTCCCATTATTTCAGAGTCTGCCCTTATATCCCTCACTAGCCTCACGCTGTGGAAACCACAGCCTAGGAAGAAGACCATGACCCACTGACAGCTTCTCTGGAGGAAGGTCTGTTAAGAAAGCTGATCTGGGGACTTTGCTGTCCCGAGCCAGTTCCTCTGGGAGGAAACAGCTCAGGTCGGCAGGGGCATAGGCCCTCTAGCTCTCTCTGTGCACAGCCCTCGCTCAGCACCGAGCTCCCTTGGCTCGGAGGGTCAGTCAGGTGATCCCGTCAGAGACAATTGCGCATTCTGACTTTGCCGAGCCAGGACTGAGTTAGGCAGTGCCGCCAACACTGCAGGTCAGTGGGGAACACCCAGCAGAGCCAAGGTCCTCAGCCTGATGATTCCAACAGGCCTCCAGGGCCTCACTGGGAATGCTTGCGGCGTCACTACTAATCTCAGACTCAGGTCTGCTGTTTGCTGGAAGTGTTTTCTGCTCACTACAATTGTACCCGCCTGTAACTCAAGCTGGCTCCCTGGACCCACTAAGCCCTGACCAGTGTCAACATTTTATTTCATACTGCTTCATTAGAACCAAAGGTGACTGTAGCAGGGAGGGAGGCACACACCTGCATGCCGGGATGTGCAGGCAGAAGGCTCATGAATTCAGGGCCATCCTGGGCTACATAGAAACAAACACTCTGTCTCAAAAACTCAGACAAGTCAAATTAATAGTGCCTCTGGGTTGAGAGTAGTCATAGAACTTGCCTGGTTTATTCAAGGCCCTGAGTTCGAGCCCTGACACCACATTAACAATTAATTAATGATGACTTGATATGAGCAAATGTCCTCATGAATAAAGTATGTTCAAGCATGTAGTCTACAGAAGTGGCAAGGAACGAGGAAGGGGGCCGTCAGGAGACAGGACCCTCTGTGGGCTAGAGAGATGCTTCAGCCATTAAAGGCTGAGCTCAACAGAGACGTTAGAAAACCTTTACTGCAAGTGAGTCAGGCATTTACTTTTTAGATGAGGTTATTAAAAACCAGCCAGTCCCTCTTCCCACAGGGAATCCCAAACCTAGTGAGGAAACCTAGGCCCTCAGGAAGGACCTGGGTCTGCCCAAGGCTCTCAGGACTGTCCTAAGCCCAGTGTGGTTTCGGTAGGGTTTTGTTGTTGTTGTTGTTGTTTGGGGGTGGGGAGTTGGAGTTGTTTGCTTACTTGCAAGAGTTGTTTTGGCTCTTTGACATAGGGTTTCACTTTGTAGCCAGGATGGCCTAGAACTTACTATGTAGGCCAACCAGCCTCACACATGTGGAACTCTACCTATCTGAGCATCAGAAGTGCTATAGGAGCGCAGGAGTATGCCATCAGACACTTTGGCTAACTTGGGAGGGCAGCATGGCTCAGAAACAGCGCATTAGGAGAACAGAATCCGGGAGCAGGTAGTGGCCCAGGCGGGGAGTGTTTGCCTCACACACAAAGCCCTAGTTTTCATCCTCTGCACTTCAAAAGTCTGTGACCTAGCACTCAGGAGGTAGAGGCAGGGGGATCTGTAGTTCAAGGTCACCTTCAATACACAGCCAAGGTCAAGTCCAACCAAGGATACATGAGACTCTCTCCAAGAGGGAACTTAAGTTTAAGGCTATTTTTGACATTACTGAGTCACTCCAAATACTTCTATTTCCTCATGTACAAAATAAGAACGAAAACAAAATAATCCACCCGCAGGATCACTGAAAGATAGGAGACAAAACCTACCTGAAAATAGTATAAGGCACACAGTTAGCACTCAATAATTGGTTGCTACTATTAGCTCTCTGTTCATGAAATAAGAACCCATGTCCTACATTCTCAAGAGAATGGAATGTGAATACTTTTTCAGCTGGGTATGGTGGTGCATGAAGAGGCAGAGGTAGACTGAACTCTGAGTTCAAGGCCAGCCTGGTCTACATAGTAGTTATAGGCCAAAAAGGACTACCTGAGACTCACCACCACCACCACCACCACCACCACCACCACATGGTCCGGCACCATAGTGAGTACTCAGTAAGCACTTGTACCCTTCACTGAGTCGGGGATTATTAACAAACCATAATGCCATCATTCAGTAATGTGTCCCTCACCACAAAACCGCCATCTGGACTGCCTAGGGCTTCAGCACCCACAGAGGATTGCCTCTCTCTAAACTCAGGGGGTGCCGGAGGCCACCGCTGTGACTTCCACCTAGTTCCCTTTGATGAACGTGCTGCCAGCAAAGTAATGCCAAAGAAAGAATGTGGCGACCTTCAACTAGATTTAAGTTCATTTTCTGTAGCTCGGGGTCAGAATCGACCGGCGCACTCTGGTGATCAAGTTTTCTGCAATTCCCTATCCCACACATTAGCTCACTGACAGAAATTCACCGTGGTATTTAAAGTGGCAGCCATCACAGCTAACTCAAATTGTATTGGCTTCCCGGTTGCCGAAACGCTCTGCTGAAGCCATCAGTTGGCCAATTCGGAGATAACATGGTAGCTGAAATTCCCTGTCATGTTGTAAAATCCCTTTCAAAGCAGCTCATGGCTTGCGGACCCTCAGCAGAACCTGTGCCCAGAGCCTCGGCCAGGCCAGCACCACCTCACGTAACCCAAGCGGCAGGCAGGCAGGCGGGCAGAGTGGGAGCTGGCGGGTGGCTCTGCCAAAAAGAAAGGCCTCCAGAGAGAGGATAACATTTTCTACTGGACGCCGTCTAAAAGACAGGGAGAAAAGACCAGCCGCTCGCACACGCCTGACACCAGGCCGGCCCACTGGGCATCTGCCCCTCAGCACAGGCTGGGTAGCCAAAGCCACAGGCATTCCAGGAAGAAGGCTGCCAGATTCCTGAAGGATGGCACACTAGCCAGACTCGTAGGTACAGCGTCAGCCCGTGTCTACCACAGGCATCTGGGACTGGGCAGCCACAAACCAGCAGGGTTATCACCCGGCTCTGAGCCTCAGTTTCCCCATCTGGAAACTCAGCAGTGCCTTCTGGAACAGTATTCCATCATCTGATAGTTGATTCAAACTCGAAACAGAATTCTCAAAGAGATCCTCCAAGCCAGCAGAGGTAGGACTTCGTGAAGAGCCCACGGCCAGCCCCTGCCACACAGTAAGTTTAATGCCAGTCTCAGACCTTGTCCCAAAACATAAATATAAAAGAGGAGAGGGACAGGCCATTACAGTGACTCAGAAAGCTAGGGATAGAGAAAAGCCAGCCCTGACTTTACTCACCGTCTGCCTCCTACTGAAGAGCAAGCACCAGCTCAAAAGACACAAACTAGTCCCCCCAGGTCATGAGGAGGAATCCACCTTAGTCCAAAAGCTCGTACCACTCACAACAACGCAGTGTTTCCAATACCCAGGACAACCTGCCCACCAGCATCCACTAGGCAGTCGGCTGTTACCACAGAGACCCCCCTCTCAAGCAGCCTTCTGTGACTGCTTGAGAAGATGAGAGGAAAACTCCAGGGACTCAAGAGGCAGAGAACCAGGAAACAAACAAAATGTCAGTGCTTCCCCTAAAACACAAAGAGGACACAAAGCCTGCGGTCCCCAAGGGTGGGGACAGGGAACTGAGAGGCTGGGCCAGCCTGGGTCACAGGAGGCACCCTGAGTCTTCCAAGTCCCAACCTGGATACTGCTCAGCCACTCCTCTAGTGAGAGAAGGACACCCCTAACCTAAGGCGAGCAGGAGGAGCTGTCTGTGGCCGGCCACAGGCCACACTCGCGAGGCTTGCTCAAGAAGTCATTTGTGGGGCTGGAGAAAAGGCTCAGTGGTTAAGAGCACTGACTGCTCTTCCAGAGGTCTTGAAATCAAATCTCAGCAACCACATGGTGGCTCACAACCATCTGTAATGGGATCCAATGCCCTCTTCTGGTGTGTCTGAAGACAGCAACACTACACTCACACGCATAAACTAAATAACTCTCACCTCTGAGAAGTGAGACCACCGCCTCCTTCCAGACCTGCCACACCCTATCCCTCCAAGTAGGAGACATGCTTAGTCAGCACACATCGAGCATGTGCACTTAACATCCTGAGACTACAACAGCAAGCTGCAGAATCCAAGGACCCAAGCACCCAGTGCTTGACAAGCAGCCCCAGACCCGGGGCTCTCCTCAGCCCTCTGGTGTTGTCGCTCCTTCCTTATTGCAGATCTGGAACCCGGCTCAGCCGACCTGAGGGAGTGGCTCTCGCTGGGCATTGCTGTAGAACTTCAGGCGGGAGCTGCAGTGGGACAGCTTTCCACAATTAAGGCGGGGTGCACACACACTTGTGTTCACCCGTACATCACTGGACGGAGCTTGCCAGAAGCCGCTCGCATGCTCACTCTGTGATCCAACAGTTGCTTCTTGCTTTCTTTTTTTTAATTGCCAGCTATGACCCACTGAGTTCATTCAAGATCCACTAATGGGTCACAGCTCTGTCTACAAAACAATGCTTTGCCACTTCCTGCCACTTGTCACTCTTCATCAAAACACTAAAACACACTTAGTCCTGGGCAAAGATCAAATCCTCCTCACGGCAGTCTGCTCACTCACCACAGGCTTATTCAAGATGCTACAGTCAGCCCCGAGACCGGGGTGGCAGAGCGGGCGAGGATGAACTTCATCCCTCCGGGGTCTAGAAGGAGAGCAACTCCACCTTGACTAGATAATTCTCCTAGGCCACAAGTGACAAGTGACTCAGAGGATCTCCAGCTTCCTGGGAGAAGGAGAGGAAGCGGATGGTCCTGGCGGGCCGTGGGAGGCTGTCACATTCTAAAGCAGCACTGGCTATCAGAAGAATTAGCGCGCAGGGAAACAGTTTCCCAGGTGCTGTGGCATGGCACAGGACCACAGGGAAGAGCCAGAGGCAGGCTGGCAAAGAGCAGCAGAGGAAGCGGGTACCAGTGTGGGCTGGCACCAGCGAGGCAGCACTCTGCTACAGACCCTGTGCATGAGACCTCCGCCCCCATGTTCTGCAGATGCCTGGACCCCAGGGACCCTATAGCCATCGACAGGTGAGCAAGGAGACAAAGGGCAAGGCTCGCTGGACTCCACCCTCACACTGCGGTCCTTCTGCTCCCCATCCCATCGGCAACCACTCAACACCACCTGTCAGGAAGCAGGAATTCGCAGAGTCAGGAAGACCAGGAGCAGTACACACGCAGAGCTGCAGAACTTAGGATGTGCCCAGCATGAGTATGCAGTCTACGCGTGCGCACGCGTGTACACACACACACACACACACACACACACACACAAAGTCATTTATCCCACGTGGTAACCCTGAGAGGTATGTGGGCTTCATCTCTTCTTTACCAACTGGGAAAACTGAGGCACACAGGCTAATAAAGGCACTCGTGGTCCACACAGCTGGCAAGTCTCAGCCCCTGCTTGAGTGTGCAGATCTGAGACCCGCTGGAGATGCTATGAAGGGTCTGCACATCTTTGTTCTCTGGCTTTCCTGTCTGTTTTACTTGCTCATGACACCCAGTTCGACCATCTGCAGACCTGATGTTCCTCCTGACATGAACAGGAGATTGCACACAACCTTTGTAAACACTGACCACACTCTGGCTACCTCCAGCTCTTCAGCAAGCAGGGCAGGTGGGCAGGCGTCTGGCAACTGTGGACAATGAGTGTCACATGCTCCTGGTTCATGGTCACAAAGGGGTTTACCCCAGAAGTACAAAGAGACCAAACCAGCTCCTCAGCATCTCCCTCCCCAGCTTGCCGGCCACAATGGCCCCTTCTGAGACTCCTCACAGAGGCAGAAACTCAGGTGAGGCCTTAGCCCAGAGAACAGCCCAGGACCCAGGGACTTCCGTCTTTTCATACCTGTGCGTATGTGTGAACACATGGCACCACCACCTCCAGGGACAGTGGAGAAAGGCCCTGGCCATGGCCTACAGTGAGAAGGACCACAAAGCTAACCCAGGCATGAGACTAAAATTCAGATGGAGATCCTTGCCAGTGCCACCCACAAGCCCCTGGGCCTCCCCACTGGGCTCTCTGTAGCTGATCAAGCAGGCGTGGTCCAGGACACTGTCCAAGACAGATAAGCGGCAGGAACATCTCAGGGGAGTTTTTATCACTGCCAGTTGTGTATGGTAGGACCACCAGCTCTGCCCCATCCTGAGGGTGCAGGGAGTGAGGCGAGACAGCGCTGACGGAAGGAACCCGGGACACACAGAGGAGCCCTGGCGGGAAGGGCGGTACTGAGGTAGGTCAAGTACATAGGATTCTTCCGTAAGGGCCAACTTGTTCTCCAGAGACAGTACAGTAAGCGTTTTCTGAGCAAACATCAGGACAACAAAGAACAATCAAACTCGGCAAGCACTGGCTGGAGACATCCCACCTTCGCCTTATGTGGTACATGCCGTGGCCGTCACAGCCTGCAGGAACTACTGTTCCCTAGCCCCCAGATGGGACAACAGAGGAGCCCACAGGACATCTAGACAGGAAACAGCAACCATGCACGTGAAGTCAGGGGCGAGTCCAAGCCAGAGGCTTGGAGCCCAGGAAAAGGAAGGCATACTGTGGAAAGATCCAGCCCTAGGACTCACCTCGTCAAGGCCATGGAAAACCCCAACCCTGACAAATCATGGACAAACTACCAAGACTGTCTATTTGCTGTAAGCTCCCAATGACATATACTAAAGTTTATGTGACTCGCCTAATGTACTTTGCTGCAGTCAGAATTACTACCAAGCTAAAAGAAGATTAATTTTGCTAAATATTCTAAACCCTCAGACACTACTACAAAGACTACAGCTAGTATAACATTTCTGTTATCTTAGCTGACAAGCCTCAAGCACACGTGCACACCACCTACCCATCACCACACACACACAGACACACACAAAACACATACCCCACGACTCCTCGTAAGGGATAAATACACACTCAGAAGACAAGGGACCAGTGACACAGGACTCACTGGAGAGCCCTCCTCCCTCACAAAACAGAGCTGACCTAAGGGACATAGAACTGGGTGTCTCCCAGCTCTCTCCAAGTGTTGGCTGGCACAGAGCTAACTCTCAGTCCAAGTTTGCAAATGCCTAGCTAACAAAGATGGCATTATGCAAAGGCTGCTGCACGCTCTCGGGTCTGGGAGTTCAGATGAAGTGACCACTGCCAAAAACTTTGTTTGGGTCCCCACTGTCGCCGTCCCCTCCCCCGTCCCACCTCCTGCCTTAAATAAAGGGCAAGGATTTGCAATTTGGGGTCTTGCAGCCACTTGAAACCCATTACGGTGGCCACACTGCCTGGGTTCTGGCAAAATGCAATTCCAGCTCCTCATTTAATGTTTAATTAACTACTAACAGAGGAGTCTGGCAGCCTCTGGGGGCAAGAGGAACTCCAGAAGACAGGGTGGGAGCCCAAGGAGAGACTCAAGGCAAAGTATAAGCTGGGGGAGGGGCCACACAAGGGTGCCAAGGGTCAGAGCCAAAGACGAGCCTTAAACTTGCCAGGCCCTCTGGCCAGATAGCTAGGCTGGCTTATCACAGAAGCCAGCACTCCTTCAGCTCCAGGGAGCCCGGCTGCAGCACCCACTGCCACCCTCTCATCCCCCTCTCCCTAGGGGGCCCTGGCAAGCACTCCCCGCCCAGCAGGAACCTCAGCTCAGCATATCCAAGGAGAGCCCTCTCAAATATCACTTTGCTATTTCAAACCCACCAAGGACACTGGACCCCTGCCACGCGGCCACAAATACCCCAGCTGCTGTCCACACCCACAACTCAGGCACTTTCCCTCTGCTAACCTTACCTCTCCACAAGAATGGGGGCTGGGGCACACACTAAAAGGGGCTCGGGTCTTCGGAACAGTGAAACTGAGACAAGCAAGGAAATCTGGCCACGCTCACAGGAACCTGAGTCTACTATATTGCCCAAATTCTCCACTGTGGGAAATAGGGATCTGGGCTCTTTTAGAGCAATAATCCATGAACCTCCTAAAATCATAAAGAAAGTCTCCTTTATGAGGACATGGAATTTTCTAGAAAGGAAAGGCGATGGCTTCTATCACTTTACTTCTGGCAAAAGCAAAGCGCCACTTCACCACAACAGACTCCCCTCCCATAGGTCAGGTCTCACCCAGCCTGTGTCTGGGCACTTCTCCTTACAGGGGCTTCAGTTTGCTTCAGCTGTTTCGTCAGAGAATGGATACGGTCAGACTGAGCACTGAGCACACTCTGGTCAACTGCAGCATCTCCCATTTTGGGGAGACTGCACCAGGTGAGCACAGAAAACACTGTCAGGTAGAGCACAAGACTGTGTTGGCCTCAGCTCTACCACCTCTGAGGCTAGCAACCGAAATGCCTGGCAGTGGCTTCATCTGTAAGATGGAGTGAGACTCAGTAATAAAACCCAAGCAACAAGACAGCCATGAAGCCCACCCACAGCTGGACGTCTGAAGGTGTGCCATTCTCCAGCACCTGAGGGCCACTATGGGGCTAACCTACTTTGCTCTTTTCTTGTTACCAAACAGAAAATACAACAGCTACCACAGGAGGAAGAGGACACAAGAGGGAAAGAGAGCTTCTCTCTATCCACGGACCCATCCCACAGCCCCACACAGGGAAGGAGACACACACAAACACCTGGGAGTGTCCATTTACAAAGGACAATAACAGATCATTCTATCGGAGAAATCCCAGAGGGAGCCCCAGCGGGGGTCTGACGGGCTTTCCACATCTCTCTTAAGAGGCACTGCTAAGCCTGCGGGAGAACAGCAAAGAAATCACACAGGGACTCAGTCACTCCTCCTGTGGCCTCAGGTACTCAGAACAAACCCATTCTCAGAAAAGTCCACCCTAGACACAAAACCACTATCACTCGGTGCGCATGTGGCAAACATCAGGGCTTTCAGGCTTCTAAATGAGCTGGGAAAACCCAAGCGGCCAGGTGTGAGGCGGAAAAGAGACAATGACTCAAATAAAAACCCAGCAAATCAAGGACAGTTTAACCCCTCCCTGCTCGGTCACCTGGCTCACCCCAGGATCCACACATCCGGCTTTGATCCGGGAGGGACCCTCAAGATCACCCAACCTGACCCTTCCTTTTGGAAGAAGATGGCCTGCCAAGATGACAATATTACTCTGTACAAGAACCAGCGACCCACACCTTCTATTCGAACTGGAGAGCCTCCTCCCTGCCAAGAGGTGCCAGACACTTTTTCCATATTGTCCAAAGAGTTGACTCTCCTTGGTTGGTTAGGCACCCAGGGACAGTGAGCACCTCACACCAGCCATGTCTAAAAAGCTGCCACTTGCTCGAGATGACCCACAGAACCCAGCATCTGAAGAGCATCCCCCAGTAATCTGAGCTGTCCTTGTCCAGGGTACCCCTCCCCACACATCGCCTCTGTTCCTCCCCTATTTCCCTCCTCCTCCCATCAGTGTGTGCTTGACACGTATGTAGAAGGCTTTAGGTAAGCTACAGAGATAACTAGCTCCCAGCCTATGCCGTAGTACAAAGTTAGTGTGCTATACAGCCAAAAAGGCAAATCTAAAAAGCTAGCCAGGATGATGCCAGCAAGCGGTGCCTCCTGTGTGCCTATGCCAGGAGACGTTAGAAGCATGGACTCTGGTGCTAGCCGGGAGCTGCCTGTTCATTCTAACTCTCCCGCCATCATTAACCTCTCTGTGCCTCAGTTTCTTCATCTCCAGGACGGAGCCGGCAGCACGCCTGCTTTCTCTAACAGGGTCAACTGGCAGGGCGACTGAGCAAGTGCAGTAACAGCACCCAGCCAGACACTTGGTAAATGCTGACATACCACACAGACACTAGCATGAAATGATCACCAAGTGCAGAGACCAGTCATAGGTGTCCCTGAGACCTGTGCATGATGGCTGAGGCCTAGAACCCCCGAGGCAGGAGAATTGAAAATTACACCACAGTGAGAGCCAGGCTCTCCCAAATACAAAGAATCTTCCAAGGAGCTCTTAGAAAGACAGAAAGGATTAGAGTAGACAGAGAAAAATGCATTCTAGCCTAGGGGAGAACCTACTTGTGGGCCAGCAAGATGGGTCAGTAGATTCAGTCCCCAGAACTCAGGGTAAGAGAACCGATCCCTGAAAGCCACCCTCTGAAACCCCCCAAACACTGTCACACAGCCACCCACACTTACACATCTCACACACACACACACACACACACACACACACACAAAATGAATATAAGGCACTGAAATCTCAGGAAGAAGTCTAACTCAGTGAGAAACATGGGAATAAACTAGATGAAGAAATGCAAAGGAAAAACAGAATGACATCATTATCTTCAGTAGCTCTTCTTCGTTTCTTTCACAGTGTAGGGAAAATCCCAGGGCCTTGCAACAGCATACTTTTAATCCCAGCACTCAGGAGGCAGAGGCAGGCAGATCTCTTGAGTTCAAGGCCAGTCTGGTCTATATAACAAATTCTAGAGTAACCACTCCTACATAGTGAGACCCTGTCTGAAAGAGAACAGAAGAGGAAAGAGAAAAGAGGAGAGGGGAGGGGAGGGGAGGGGAGGGAAGGAGGAGAGAGGAGAGGGAAGGAGAAAAGGGGCAGGGAGGGGAGGAAAGGAGAAGGGAGGAGAGACAGAGCGGGAGGGAGGAGAAGAGATGAGTCCCCACTCAATCACATCACTCCTCCTCCCCTGTGACCTGACTTAGGTCACAAGACACATCAGTCCCAATTTAAGGGGAAAAGGCCTTGAGCTGCAAGCCTATGAATCATGGGCCCCCAACTACCATGACCTCATCTCTTAGCAGCATCTTCTAAATGTCACGCCAACCTCAGCAATCTGCCAGCTTTGACTGCCATTCCTTAGCAAGTCAACAGGCTGCAAACTGGCATACATTTCTACCACTGCCATCTTGCTTCAAGACCCAAAACCAAACCACACACTGCCAGAGAGAACCTCCACGCTACCTACTAGATAGAGCACCATGCTACAAGCCACCGCCTGCAGGCAGGAAGGCCAGCTCAGCAGTAAAGAGCACTGACTGCTTTGCAGAAGACCCGAGTTCAGGTCCAAGCACCCACCTCAGGAACTGCGAGACCCCCTGTAATTCCAGTTGTAAACAATTTAACCTGAGGCCCCTGACCCTTGGCACCTTTATGGGCATGGTGTACATTATTAGCTCATGCACGCATATAAGAAATAAATAGCCAAGTGTAGTGGTGCATGCCTTTAATCCTAGCACTCGGGAGGCAGGGTCCAGCCTGGTCTGGTGAATTCCAGGATAGTCAGACACTCACAGTGAGACTCTTGTCTCCAAACAAGTAAATAAATGAGTAAATCGCTAACTTTTTTTAAAAAAGAAATCATTAGCATAGGTGGTGTCCCGTGAAAGAACATCAATGTCTACCAGAGACTGGTCTAAGCAACAGGAAGGTATGGCTCCGTGCAGAGCGCTTGCCTGGCACGCATGGGGCCCTGAGTTTGATTCCTAGCATGGGGGCAGGGGATTCTGAAACAGACACTCCCATCCTACCTCCCCCTCTCTCTAAAATGAGCCATCTACACGGTAGTCAGAGACCAGCAAGGGAGGCTTGGCTCTGTGCAGTTACGTGAGAGGGTGACAGGTGGGGCCATTCTTTGCTAAGGGAAAGGGGAAGTTGGCGGGCTTCTTCACCTGACTGCCGCATAACTCCGCTTTGGGCAAGCGCCAGCTCAGGAAGTCCAGCCCCTCAGTCATCACCACCACTCACCTTCCCAGAACCACACCACGAGAATGACAGCAGCCAGCCATCCTTTTTAGTCCCTTCTACAACTAAAAGTCCACCAGGCTAGAAGTGCCACACCCAGTTTCTTTTTCTCAACCCTGGAGGGGACTGAGACCGAATTCCTGAGCATCTTAGTCCATGGGGAAAACAAAATCCCATCACAGTAGCCACCTGGGAAGCCAGTGAGCTCAGTCTCCCTGCAACTCCTGTTACAGGAGCCATTTCCCCATGGCAGCACCCACCTCGCTGAAACGGACCGCCTGAGAAACTCAGGGGTGGGATCTGGTCTCCTAGGCCAGTTCCAACTCAGCATGCAAAGGAGGCAGACCTGACTAAGAGGATGGGTCCGGACACCGGTCATCGGTTTCTACACCAAGAAAGGGAGGACTGTTCCCACCACGCAAGTCCAAACCTACATCTGTACAATCACCTGCAGTGCCCACTGGAAGCAAAGCCCACAAGGAGTGGAAGCTGGCCTGACACTTCCCTTTCCTCGCGCCACTCCTCCCTGACAGATCTCAGCCACCTGTTTCATCAAATCCTAAAGTCAGGCCACCCGGGCCCAGGTTGGTTCAATGCGCACTTAAGGCACACAACAGCACTGCCACGCGGACAACCTCTTTGTAATGGCTTCAGGACCTTAAACATATCCAGGGGATAGTCAGCAACAGGAAAGAAGACTCTACTGCCTGGCAAAATTTATCTATGCTTAAAGGAAAATGTTGAGCTGGCCATGGCGTCTACAAACTCAGCACTTAGGAGGCTGAGGTGGGATGGCTACAGATCCAGGGCCAACCTGATCCACATACCGAGTTCTAGGCCAGCCCGAGCTTCAGCAGGTATCTGGGTCCCATCCTTTTCCCTTCAACCCCTAGTAGGCTGGCAAGATTGGTGAGCCAGTAACAATGCCTGCCACCAAACCTGAGGACCTGGGTTTGAGCCCCAGGCCGCACATAGTAGGAAGACAGAACTGAGTCCCAAGTTGTCCTCTGATCTCCGTTCTCATGTTACATGTCACAACTACACCCAACTCAAATGTGCATATGCACGCAATATAAATATAATTAATATAGAGTGTCCTGGCAAAGACCAGTGGGTGAGCTTCACCTTAGAGCACACATTGCCTGAGAACAGTATAAGCCCCCACACAAGTGATCCCATAAACCCCAGTGTGTGACACACACACCCCACAGTATGCGTGCACATATACACCCCACACCGTGTGTGACACACACACCCCACACCGTGTGACACACACACCCCCACACCGCACACACTGAAAGGCTGCTCTCTGGAAAACAGAGCTAAATCCACTCAGCACTGCTGCTCAGCTGCCCCTTCCAGTCTAAAATACAAACTTCTCATTTACTTTCTTTTTGGTTGTGAACACTTTTTTCTTCAGCCAACACCAACTGGTCCCTTCCCAGCTATCTCTTAACACCCACATGATTCTGAGTCTTCAAACCCGCTCCACACAGGTATCTGCCTCTTTCGTGTAACTGCAAAGTGATGAAATACTGTTCCTCAACTTAAAACACCCAGGAAGGAGGCATAAGGCGGCAGGCAGCAGAGGCAGGTGGGCAGGAGACCAGGAGGGAAGGAAGGAGGGAAGGAAGGCGAGGAAGAAATAAAGACCACTGCCAGTTGGCTGTGCACTTGCTTTTGATACTAAAGAAGTTAGAGCTATCCAACCCTGTAATTATTGCCGGGATTAAAAATTTGTTACTCACATAATCATGAAAGGCTTTTGCTTCACTTGAATGTTCACAAGTGTCTCTCCTTTCAGGAGCTGCACAGTAAAGGTCCCAAAATACACTGCAAACAGAAAAACAAAGTAAGATCAGGTTACTAATCATGACTGTGTACACGACAGGGGAGTGCAGGGTACACAGTGCAGCACCAGTTCTCTCGAAGGCTCCGTCCTACCTTACAGCACTGGGCAAACTCAGCCCACAACCCAACTGGAAGCAACCTCTCCTGGCGAGCCAGGCAGCTGTCATATTCCCATGTAAGCAGCTCCTCTGCCTGGGTATCTCCCATCAGAGACACTGTCTGTGGTCAGTAGACACCAAAGCTTATAAAGGTCAGCACAGCCCGCCCATGGTTTGTCCACAGATGAACCGGGAAGGGGTGGGGGGATCTGCCCATCCCATCTCTGTCCTTATCACCACCCCAAAGCAAAATGGCTGCAGCATATTGTAAAAAGGTTAAGTTGTCAAAAGTCAGGACACAACTATGATTCATCCGCAGAGCAATCTGGGCGACTCCAGTAACGAAGGGAGCCTTATGGGTTCTTAATCCTTTAGCCTGCACCCCCAACCTGTCTGTGAGCCAACGAGGGGGGAGCTGTGACAACCAAGACCCTTCCCCTCTCGGGAAGCAGAAGGGCCTCTCCAGACAGCACCATCGAGCAGGGTGAGCACAGGGCCAGGGCACAGCACCCAAGACCCACAGGGAATCTGTATGATCGCTCCAACGCTCCACAGTCCGAAAACAAAAACCAGTGCCGTCCCAACCACGAGTGCTACCCAAACACAGGACCTTTGAGACGCCCTATGCCAGAACCAAGGTCCAGCCAGAACCAGCCTGAAGGGCACAGTGAACACTGAAACAGAGGTCTGATCTGACTTGTGGTCTAATGCCACTGCCCCATCACAGCAAGCTCCATTGTCACTGCCAAGCACCACTCTCAAGGTGTGCCTAGAACAAAATCCATTCTCACCACCCCCCCCAAAACAGCCGCAGAGGAAACATTCTACAAGCCAGACTACAACGACTGACAGCCTCCACAACCTGAGCCCCAGGACAGTTTCCACTCCTAGAACAAGGATGGAAAAGCTGCAAGAGCCACAGGAAAACCAGGTCTCTGCACAACTGCAGATGGAGGCTGGGGACCACTTTCCTCCTCCAAGACTGCTCCCAGGAAAACCCCACACAGCAAAGACTTCAAGACACCCTAATTTCCTGCACCATCAAAAAACCGTTTACTCACAAGCCCAAGTTTCTACAAGACCCACAGCAATCAGATCCCCCAAGCCCATCAGCACGCTCCCCTCCACCAGCCAACCTATCACCCACTCCCGCAGGGGGGGAGGTCCTTGCGCCACACCAGCCGCCGCCTCCGACCAGGCAGTTGGGAGGTAGGCAAAAGCCATTAAAAACTCATTCTCTCTGCACAAGTCAGAACAGACACTTCACCCTCCCGCTGTTCAAAGGGCCTTGAAACAGGAACCTGAGCTGGCAGTCAGGTAAGCACTAACATCCCAACAGACACTACACTTGACTCAACTCCACCAAAATATCAAAAGCCACCCCTCCTCCTTTCTCCTTTCTCCAAGACCGTGAAGGAGTCCACCAATCAGCCCCACGAGACATCCAGTCACTCACTCAAGACACTTGCTTAAGGCTCTGACCCTTCTCTTCCCTCCCGCCTGCAGAAAAGACCACAGGCTGCTCAGGCCTGGAGGGAGGGTCAAAGATAAGGAGAGGGCCGTCCTGAGGAGCTGCCGGCATCCTGCCAGGCCACCTCTGTCTGGTTACGGTTCTCTCGGTAAAATAAGGCTTTGTGGTTGCCGGGATGCTGGGGGTGGGGAGGCGGGGAAAGGAAGGTCCAGTCAGTCTGAATCAGTGTCTCTACAGGAAGTGCGGCCCTCCTTGCTTTTCTCAGGGTCCCTGGAAAAGGCCCAGTGGAGATCTCTTAAGGTTTGGTGTTTGTGGAAAAAAACATAAGGGACAGGCCAGTAGCAAAACGGACCTGGTGTCCCCTCCACCGGCCCTGCCCCCACTCCTCTAATTAAAGCAGCATGCAGGATTGACAAAAACCCTTCCAGCTCTTTCTGAGCCCCCTGCCTGGTGCCCCAGAGTGAGATGCAAAGGCATAGCCAAATCCAGTCAGTCCCCACAGGCGGAGAAAGGCCAGCAGAAACTTCTGCCCGTTCTTCCTTGCCAAGCCTGGTCAGATCACCCGGAGGGGCCTGCTCCTGGAGAGCGAGGCTCCCGGGCGGAGGGCCGGCTCTGGACCCCTTTCTTTGTTCCCTTGGACCCTAGCTTCAAAACAAAACACACACAAAACTATCACCCAAACTTACCACCACCAGGAGTGCAGAAACCCAGGCGGCTCACCCAGTGTGATGTTTTTTTCCCATCGAATCTAGAAAAGAGAGAGCGGAGGCAGCTTAGAGGGGCAGAAAGGAGGGGGCCGCAGGGCCTTCCCCAGCCAAAAGGCTGTGAAGACCAACTAACAATAAATGCCAAAAGGTGATAAAAATTCAAAATGGTGGCCACAGTGGCTGCTCCTGAAAACAAAGGCTCTAAGAATGGTGGGGAGGAGGGGGGTGTCAGGAAACTGGCTGCGGGGGAGCCCACTCACCTCTGACAAGAAGGTCTGTGCAGATTTCTGTGCTCCTACGTGCAGTAAATATTCGTAGACGTATAAAGCTAACCTGGAAAGTGAGGAGAGAGAGAGAGAGAGAGAGAGAGAGAGAGAGAGAGAGAGAAGGTCAGATCACACTAAGGCTCGCTCTGGACCTTACCAGTGACTGTGAGCCCCGTCTGTGCCATGCCCATTGTGGCCACGACAAGAGGTGAGTACCTACCACCCCAGACAGGATCCGAGTCAGCGCGGCTAGTGGGTGGGTACCACAGACCAGCTGCACCAAGCCGCGAGAGCTGGAGAACGGTCCCCAAACTTGAACTTCCAAGTGGCACTGGGACTAAACCCACCTAGGTCTCACAAACTCGCAAGCCGCTTCAAGAGCTCCTTTACCCAACCCACTTCAGCTCGCAGCTTTAGACCAGCTTTGGGGTCCGGACGGGCTCGGTCCCAGTCCGGGTACTTGGCGCGCTCTGGAGAGGGCAGCAAAGCGCCGCCCTCAGCATCTCCCCTCAAACAACTGTCCCCCAAGCCTGGGGCCAGGCCGGCGCCGCCAGCCCAGCCCAGCCCCGGCGCCCCGGAGCGCACCGGGCTGACGGGGAGGCCGCCGGCTGGGTAGGGTGAGCGCTCCCGGGCGAACAAAGCCCCCGGCACGCACTCCTCACGCCGCGGGCGGACAAAAGGAGCCTTAGGGGCTGCAGAAAGCCACGCGCCCCCTGCCCGCACTCGGTGGGCAAAGTAAGGCCCTCGTGCCCACCGAGCCGAGCGCACCGGCTCAGAGTGGGACCTCGCCCACCCTCGTCGCGGGCCCCCGAGCCCGCTCCGCCGCGCGCCTACCAACTACCCTCGCCCACCGCTGCCCTGCCACCCCTTCAGGGTGCCCCAGCCTCCGCCGGCGCCCAACAATGGGCTCTCCACGCTGCCGCCGTCGCCGCGGGGCAGAGACCGGGGCCCCAGGGGCACCAGGCGGCGCGACCCCCGCGCCCACCTGCCTCCCGCCGCCCGCGGCGCGACCCCACTCGCGAGAGGCTTACTTTTCCCGAGCCTGCCCGTCCGAGGGCACCGCCGAGCCTTTGCCTTTGGCAAACATGGCTTGCAGAGAAGAGGGCGCCGAGCCCGCCGCCGCTACCGTCCGGTCTCCCGAGCTGCCCTGTTCCCGGCCCCCTCCCGGCGCTCGCCCGCTCGCTCGCACTCCGCTCGCCGCGCTCCCTCCCTCCCCGGCGCTGGCTCCGCGCTCTTTCCAGCTGTCAAAGCGTCAGCCCCGGCCGCGGCCCCATCGCCCTGGAACTCCTCCCGCGCCGGCTCGGCCTGAGCTGCGCCGCCGCCCGCCCGAAGCCTGCAGCTCGCTTGCTCGCGGCCCGCGCGCCCGCCGCCCGGCTCCGCCTGCGCCGCCCTCTGCGCCTTCAGCACCGCTGCCGCTGCCGCCGCCGCCGCTGCTCTACTTGGAGCTCAACCGAACGTGGCTGCCCCGGCAGGAGCGCGGCGGGCGTCCACGCCCCGCGACGGACGGCCGCGGCGGCCAATCGGCGCGCGGGGGCGGGCCCGGAGGCCGGGAGGGACGCCTGTCAGCGCGGCCGCGCCAGTCCCGCTGCGCCTCCTCCGCGAGCCGCTGCCCGCTCGTGCCCCGGCCAGGGGAGCGGGGGGCGAGCCCTGGCGCTGGGGTGGGGCGGCGACTCGAGGGGCTCGGGCGTGGACTGGAGCCCCCGGCCGGAGCGGCGGGGACTGGGCGCTGCGACAGCGGACACGGACCCCGGCGCGCCCCTTTCCGCGTGGGCCTAGCCCCCAGCGCCCCCGCCTCCCCGCGCTGATCTTACCCTCATCGGGCCGGGACCCCAGCCGGCCCTACTCCCCTCTCCGTCCCACCCTAGGCTGCCTGTGCCCAGCCCTGCCTCCCGAGCCCCGGCCAGGGCTGCACGCGGAGCTGGGCGGCCGAAGCTGGCGCCAAAGCGCGCGGCTGCTGCTTTACTAGATCGTTAAAATACTTTGGGAAACCCCAAAGTGGAGCCGCGCGAAACTGGCCCTTGGCGTGCTCCAGGCAAGCCGTAGGAGGGGAAAGGGGTCTTGGACTAGAAGGAAAGAGAGTGATTTCTCTCAAATCTCCTAGGTTTGCTAGCCCTGGCAAGTTAGCCTCTCGCCTTTCCACGGGAAAGGGTTCCGTGTGGATGAGGGACGTCACCTGGACGCCTCGCGACTCGGAATGCACGCCGCAGAAATCACAAACTTCAAATAAATGGAGCTAAATTGGAGTATAGGGGACCAGAGTCGGGCGTGGGGGGAAGGGAAGCTTCCATTGTCAATGACCCAGGTGTACAATGGGAAATGGGGGGTTGGCAGAGTGACCAAGCTTTTTGCTCACGACTCCTTTCTGTCCACTCGAGGACCCCAAAAACCACCAGTGTACTTTCACTAGAGACACCGAATCAAAAACTGGTGAGATAAGGGATGGCTCCCCCATTTTCATACTGTTTCTAGAGCGCGGTTCTCTTTAAATGTGATAAAACATTGTCGGCACTGTCCCTTTAAAAGAGTCAAGCAGAAAAAGCTGTGTAAGCGCTGATTGGCTGCCTGTTTGGATACATCTTTAGGGGAGCCTTGAAACTGTTAGCCTAGGTTGATTTTTTTTTTTTTTTTAACTGCGCTGTTCCAATAAACAAGTAACGCCCCTCCCCCTAACATGCCTCGCTCCAAACAATTAAAGGATAGGTCAGTGTCCTGGGGAAAACACGTTTTAAGTAGGAAAACTCAGAACTAGATTTCAACAAAATAAACAATAATTCTCTGCCATTAAAGTTTGCTTATTTTGCTCTGAAGAAAAGAAAAAAGGGTTTTGTTTTTTTTTTAAGAAATGTCCCACAGCAAACGGATCTGCACTGGTTCAGGAAGGAGACTCCGGGTGCGTTTTTGGAATGATGTTCTACACTTGTAACAGCCTACCTAAATTAGAATATGGCCAAGCACCGTGGACCCCTCTGGACTCTGCTAGGAACCAGAGCTCAGGCAGATGAGGGACAGAAAAAGGGAAACACTGAGACCTAGTTTGGGGATGCCTGTGCCAGCCCCTAGTTTAAAGGTTGTCTTATCAAGAAGGGGAGACGCGTGGAGGTTGGGAGTTGAAATACAATGGTAGGAGAGAAAAGGAAATAATTACAGTTATTTTTCCCGTAGGCAGTTTAATTTAATAGGGCCAACTTGAGGTACCTTAGAGCCCGCGCTAATTAAATCGGTCTGCTCATACCCTTCCTTTGGACTTCCATTTTTGATGGGCTAGGAATGACCAGAGATGGCTTGTCTCTGGTCCCGCAGAGATTGGTGTCTGCTGGTCCCGCAGATGATGAGGACCAGTTGGGTCTTGGGGAGGGAAGGCACTGCCCTTCGCGGGCCCACTGCCAAAGCCCTCAGTCGGGGTTGGCCATGCCTAGCAGCCCAAGGGCTGAGACACCTCGGAGCCACTAGCTCATCCGCTTCCTCGCCTGTCAGCTGGCAAAGGTTTGGGGGGAGGGAGGGTTTTTTTTAAATCTCTTGATAGTCTAGGCTAGTATTCTCGCTTTTTCCCCTTTGCAAACGGACTGGCCCCTCCTTCCTGGGCAGGGGGTGGGGGGTGTTTGTTCGGAATCCCTGTGGTCTGCCTTTTGTGGAGGATTGAAAAAGTGAGGCTCCGAGAGGGTTGGTGGGTCCGTGGTGGAGCTAAAGGAAGCAGTGGGAGAACCTGGGCAGAGACCGGAGGGAGGTGTCTGAGCTCTTGGCGATGCAGAGGCGGCTAAAGGGTCCCCTAGAAGAGCGACCTTTCTCCAGCCCAGCTCGCACGCCGCAGCTGGCAACTCTCCAGAATCTTAGCTCATAAGCAAGCCCAAACACCCATAGGGGCCTTTCTGCTCCTAACTTCTTTTCCTACTGGGTTCCCCTACCTCCTGTAGAGCACATTGTTGGGCTGACACCTCTACCTGGAATGCCTCTCACCCTGGCCCCTTCTCTCAACTATCTTCAAAACCTAACACTCCTCCAGATAGCTCTTTCCAAAACTGCCTGCTCCGATCCTGTCGGCTTGGGTCTCATGTGTTCAACTGAACCTCCGCAGAAGTCCTCCCTCTATCCAGCCCATTGTGTAAGCCCCTTGTTTACCGTCTATCTCCCCCACCAGACAGAAAGGGAAGTCCTACATTTTAATCATCTGGGTGTCTCCTGAACCCAGCACAGGTTCCATACCTGTGTGTATTCGGACCCAACAGGACACCAGGAGACTCAGGGGAGAAAAAAAAAACAACACCCCAGGCCTGAAGTAGCTCTGGGCTGGGTGAAGAGATAAGAAAACGTGGCACCACCCACAATAGGATTAGATCAGGCCACGCCCTCTGCTGAGCCCCGCCCACCACAGCCTCTTCCACCTGGAAATACTATACTGTCACATCCCAGAGTGACCAAGCCATGTCTTTCAACTTCTCCTTCCCAATCCCTTTGTTTCAGAAGCTGTTTATTAAACACCTACTATGTAGCAAACGCTGCCCCAGCACTGAGTAGTAACAAACATAAACAAAACCACTTATTCTGTGAGGCTTACACTGTTGTAAAACCCTCTGCTGGGAGCCTCTTCCTGTGACACAGGACTTCCTTAGTCCAGCTGGATGGTCGAATCCCCTACTAGGGACTTCCTGTGCACCCACCCCGCCCCCCCAACCCCGAAGCTTCCAAGCTGCAGTAAGGTTTGCCTCCAGCTGACCAGATCTGAGTGCCATGAGGAAGGCTGCACCTTATTTGAGTGTGGTTCACTAAGCACACACACACACACACACACACACACACACACACACACATAGAAACATGACTCCACTCCTCGGGGTCAGGGAGCTTGTCACTCCACTGGGGACTGCCACATTCAGCAACAACGATGCTAAAAGAAACAAGGAACAAGACAGATGAAGAACTAGCCAGCTTCTTCCTCTCCCACAAACGGGAAGGTTGGAGAGGGCCAGGCCTTCAAAAGGTAGCAGTTGAAAGACAGAGACTTGAAGCCAGTGAGCTCAACCCAAGGAAGCTGTGCTTGCCAAGGACGCTGGGGTATCTGGTTTCCTCTGGCTGGTTCTCAGCTCTCTTGGTGTGGTGGGGTTCCTCCAGCTGCGGGAGGCTGGGCCCTCCTCCCCTTTGAGCCTTCTGGACAGAAGCTTAGCACGCAGCCCTTCCCCCTCCTGCCCCAGCACAGTCCAGGGAATCCTGGAGAGATTCTTCCATCAAACTCTGCACCAGCTCTGCAGGAAGCCTTGGCCAGCCCCTAGTCAGCCCGGGTTTGGGCAGGAATTTCCCCTAAGGGCATTAGGGGCTCCCTGGGAAGGGTGCAAATTCCAGCGTCCAAAGACCTGGTTTCCAGGTCTTTCTTCATTGCTTTGCTAAAAACCTTTAGGCAAGAGATAGCCCACGAGGAGCCTCCGTGTCCTGTCTGGGTAGTGAGGGTATTACTGTCCACCGCAAAGGCCTGAAGGCAGAATTAGGGGAAGGATAGGGAGTCACACCCCAGGCTATCTGGCAACGTGTCTGAGCCACAGCCCTGTGGATGGATCGGGAGCAAAGAGGCCAGGATTGGAGAAAGTTTCTGCAAACTGAAAAAACTGATGACCATTGGGGCTGGAGAGGTGGCAGGTAAGAAAGAGGAGTTGCAGAGAACTGACATTCAGTTCCCGGGGCCGTTAGGGCAGCTCCCAACAACCTGCAACCCCATCTCCAGGGGACCCGACACCACACAGACAGACATATACATATAATTTTTCAATAATAAAAAACACATATCAGCCGGGCGGTGGTGGCGCACGCCTTTAATCCCAGCACTTGGGAGGCAGAGGCAGGCGGATTTCTGAGTTTGAGGCCAGCCTGGTCTACAGAGTGAGTTCCAGGACAGCCAGGGCTACACAGAGAAACCCTGTCTCGAAAAAACAAAAACAAAAACAAAAAAAACCCCACATATCTTTGCCCAGGTGGTACTGGTGCACGCCTTTAATCCCAGGAGTCTGGAGGCAGAGCCAGGCAGATCTCTAAATTTGAGGCCAGCCTAACCTACAAAGTGAGTTCTAGGACAGCCAGGGCTACACAAAGAAACTGCCTCAGAAATACTTTTTTTTAAAGAGGTGGTCACTAGCTAGGCATTGCGCATGCCTGTAATTCCAGCACTGGGAAGTAAAGGCAAGAAGGTTCAGGAGTTAAAAGTCAACCTTGGCTAGGTTTCAGGTTCACTGTGCTACATAAAACCCTGCTTAAAAAAAAAAAAGTACTCCAAGCCAAAAGGTGGTGGCGCATGCCTTTAGATCCCAGCACTCAGGAGGCAGAGGCAAACAGGTTTTGCTAAAGAAGAAAAAAGTGGATTAGAGTTTAAAGTTAAACATGCTTTGGAATGCCTCTCAGGGGTAATTCAATGTTGTAGTAAAACACGTTTTAGGAAATGTATAGGATGAGCTAGAAGGCACCTACTACGTGTTCCCTGAGTACAGGAAACTATCAGAAGGCCTTGTCCAAGTGGCTTCTAGAAGTAGCCACTGACTAGAGTGGCTCCTCATTCCACTTGGCCTTCTGTGGTGTCTCTGTTCTCACTTCTGATCTCTTAACAGTTGTGCAGGGGTGCGTGTACACACACACACACACACACACACACACACACACACCAGCAGTGCCTTACTTCCTCTAGGTCAGCAGCCCCCAGCTCCCTCCCTGAGGAGCCCAAAGACACCTGGTCACTTCCAGTCTGCTTTTCTCCATAGCAACCATCACCACTTTGCCAGAGTAGGTATATATATAATATATATATTTATTTATTTATTTATTTATTTATTTATTTATTTATTTATTTTCTCACCTACCTCCCTTCTGGGTGGGGACACTCCAGAAGGCTTTATCTCAAAGTTGAATGATTCATTTAGCATGGGAATTCTGAACGGCTGGCCTTGGCAGGGCACTGATCAGCGATGGGTGTACACTGGTGACAGCAAGATGGTGTCTCAAGGACCCTTCCGCACGGAGTTGAGGGGCCGGCAGAGAAGACAGGTTACTTCAGCGGGCGCGCGGGTACTTTAGTCATTACAGACTGTGCCAAGTGCTAGGAGCACTCAAAACAGAGGGAGTCGGCCCAGACAGGAGCAAACATCAGATTGCGTGGACAAGGGCCCACGGGGAAGGAGGGCTTCCCCAGAGAGGGGACCTTAACTCTGTTCTAAAGGATGGGAGGAAGGAAAGGAAGAGACTATGGAGGCATGGGTGAGAGGACTGAGAGGGGAGTTTGCAGCAGGAATTGCTCTGCCAGGGAGAACTGTTGCTAGCTGGCCCTCATGGCGGCAGCAGAAGTTCCTGTGTTCTGCAGGTCTTTCCTGCTCTCAGGTCAGAGAGACGGTGCATGACAGAAGACAGGCACTGCCCAAGGGGGCACTGCCAGGTAACAGTGCAGGAAGCAGGCAGCTGAGCAGACTGGAGTGTACCTAGCAGGGTGGTGGTTACCATAAAGCAAGGCCACACACAGGAAACAGGAAGTGAGGAGTGCCGAGGATGTAGAGACGCAGGAGTCCGTCTGTACTGTTGGAGGGCCAGGTGACGGCCTCTGGGAAGACCACTACGGAAAGTGGCCCCGAGATCCATCCCTTCTGTTTCTGAGTACTAAAATCAGGAGTCCCCGCTGGACATCAGTGTCCACAACGATGCTGTCATAAGGGCCAGAGGATGCAAATGGCCCCCATGTCCACCTATGAATGGGTAAATCCAATGGTCCCTGGACTAGTATTCAGCCTTAAATAGGAAGGAAATGGAGGATGGATTGTAGAAGAAGCAGACTTTGAGGGAGCATGGTGGCATAGCCCTATAATAAAAAGGCCGAGGCAGGAAGATGATCATGAGCTACGGGAAGGGACATGTATTCAAAAGCAAAAGGGGAAAAAAATTAAAACATTTTCAAAAAGAGCTGAGTATAGAGGCAAACACTGATAATCCCAGCACTGGAGAGGTGGGAGTGGGAGTTCAAAACCATCCCTAGCTACATACGAAGTTCAAGGCCAGCCTGGGGTAGTTGAGACCCTGTATGGGGGTGGGGGGGAGATTATGCTAACAAAATGCTAAGGAGCAAACGCTGCGAGTCCACTGGTATAAGGAGTCACACTCAGGAGAATGTAGGGAGCAGGGCTCTCACGGCTGTCCGGTAGGACAACTGTGAAGATGAGGAGGCTGTGGATGGACACGGCGAGGCTCGCCCAGCCATGCGGAGGGCTCCGCCCTACCCACTGTTCTTAGTCAAGTCAGTTCCTTTCATGTGATGTGGATTTGACCATATTTTTTTCTTAACCTTTTTTAGTGGTTTATTTATTTTATTTTATGTGCATTGGTATTTTGCCTGCATGCATGTCTGTGTGAGAGTGTCCTTTCCCCTGGAACTAAAATTACAGACAGTTGTGAGCTGCCAGGTAGGTGATAGGAATTGAACCTGGGTCCTCTGGAAGAGCAACCAGAGCCCTTAAACTCTGAGCCATCTCTCTAGACCAACATTTTGGTTGGTTGGTTGGGTTTGGTTTTGGGGGAGGGGAATTGCTGTTATTGTTTATATAGGCTTTCTCTGTATGGCCCTGGCTGTCCTGAAAATCACTCTGTAGACCATATTGACCTCGAACTCACAGAGGTCTGCCTGCCTCTGCCTCCTGAGTGCTAGAACAAAAGGCATAAACCGCCACTGCCCAGCACCATGTTTTGGTTTTTCAGACAAGGTTTCTCTGTAATAGCCGCCCCCCCCCCATCCTGGACTCACTTTGTAGACCACACTGGCCTCAAACTCAACAGAGATCCACCTTTTGTGTTTATAAAAAGATAAAGGGGGGATTATGTTCTATGGGGGGGGTGAGATACGGGGGAAGGGGTGCCTCAGCGGGCCCATGCCAAGGCATCCCTTCCCCCTGAGGGACCAGCCACATGACAGTATAGTAGAGAATAGTTTATTCAGGGCATGGGGAGGGGGGTTAAGAGGATAACAGAGGCAGAGAGACAGACAGAGAGAGAGAGAGAGAGAGAGAGAGGGAGGGAGGGAGAGGAGAAGAGGAGGAGGAGGAGGAGGAGGAGGAGGAGGAGGAGGAGGAGGAGGAGAGGAGGAAGGAAGGAGAAGAGTAGAGAAGTGGAGGCTGGCCATGAGCACATGGAGAGAGGGAAAAAGCGAACAGGAAGGGAGGAGGAAAGGGACGAGCAAGGAAGCAAGAGCCCAAGAGCAAGGAAGGAACAAGAAGTCAAGAGAGGGAGGAGGGGCAAGCGTCCCTTTTATAATAGGTTAGGCCTGCTGGCTGTTGCCAGGTAACTGTGGGGTGGAGTTTAGACAGAATGCTCACACCACCTGCCTCGCCTCCAGAGTGCTGTGCTTAAAGGTGTGCACCCCACTCAGCTCACGGGTTGTTATTGTTTTTTTTTTTTTCTTTAAGATTTATTTATTTCATGTATGTGAGTACACTGATGCTATCTCAGACACACCAGAAAAGGGTATCGGATCTCTTACACACGGCGTAAGCCACCATGTGGTCATTGGGAATTGAACTCAGGATCTCTGGAAGAGCAGTCAGAACTCTTAACGGTTGAGCTGTCTCTCCAGCCCCCAAGCTCACTTTTTAATTCAGGCCTGAAATTAAAGCCTGAGCTGAGGCAAGGGCTACAAGAATTTCTTGCTTGGGGACATCTGAGGCTCATAGGTGCTACCTAAAATGGTTAAACTGGCCAGGGAGTGAGCTGGAAGACACAGAAAGGCCCTGGTAGGCGTTGGGAAGGTTGGACGAAAAGGACTCCATGAATTTGTGCATGCACCCACTGGACATTTAGGGCCATGGGTGTCAAGCTAAGAAGTTTAGTTTTGTCCTGCTGAAGCCCTGATGGTTTTACCCGGGATCCTCTGCAGGGAAGGAGCCAGGGGCCAGGGGAAAGAGAAAAGTACACAGGCAGTTAGAGCGCCCTGGTGCACCCAGGACGGAAGAGGTCCTGGGGCTAGAGTGAGAGATGGGCGAGCATTTCCTGAGCCTGTCAATCCAGGAAGGAGCATCGCGGACTCTGGCTTCTGGTACGGGCGCCCATAGCGCTTACTGCTCAGGGGAATCCAGGAAGGGCACAGTCTCCGAGGCAGGCTGCAAGGTCAATCCTGGGTGGGCTGAGTTTAGAAAACTCATTAAGGTCCAGGGGAGATGGAGACAGCTGAATGAAGGCAGAAGATGAGTCTGGAGGCCCAGGAAGAGGTCTAGAGTCACCGGTATCTAGAATGTAGATCAAGCCCTGGGGAACGGCTAGGCAAGCCCGTCATTCGGTAGAGGTAATGATTCTTGTCTTCACTCTGTAGCCCAGACTGGCCTGGAACTCAGTGCACTGCCCAAGCTGAACAATGCTACCGCCTCAGCCTCTGAGTGCTGGATTACAGACACAAACCACCATATCTTGCTTCTATATATGCAGATAGAGTACCTCTCCGTGTCTGAGCTCAAGGTTCCAAAACTCCGGAACTTGCCCTTCACCCTAATGCCAAGACCCTCCTCTCGCCATCCAATTCCTGTCGCTCATCTCCAAGTCTTTACAGAGCACCGACCTGGCCCCAGCCTCCAGGCCAGCAAGCTAGAGACTGGCTCTGCGCCTCTTCCTCCTGAGCCTGGGCAGCCACGCTGATGAGGGGACCTAGCGAGCGCTCCTCATCCTCTGGGCCCTCCGCCATTCCCTTGTCTCTGTGACCCTGGGCCCCTGCTTGCTTGCACTGCCCATGTTTGTAGCTTCTCTGCCCCTCCCTTGCCAGCAGAGACACGCACTGCAAGCCCTAGCCTGAGATCTTACCCTGCTCCTGCCTGGTCAGTGGCTCCCTACCTTACAGCATGAAGCCCACGCTCAGCACGAAGCCTGCGCAGCCTCTGCCTCTTTGCACCCGTTTCTTGCCACAGGTTGTTCTGTGTCCTGGGGACAGATGTGTAAATAGGAGAGCCTAGGCCCTTATGTGAGGAAGCAGACAGCTCCAGCAGCGTCTGTGCTCTAAGGTGACAAGGCAGTGACGGAGCACATGGGCCCCTGTGGACAGTGTGGAAATGCTAAACTGGACCGGGGGTCAGGGAAGATGACCTCGCCTGGACCATGGCGGGCACTGATGAACCCTCCCAGGCAGACGCCGGATCTCTGGCAGCTCTGAGGAGCACCAACAGGTCTGATGAGAGAGTAGCCAGTGGGGGACCAAGGAGGCTGTTCAGAGAGGTTGATGAGAGGGAACCAGAAGCGGGCAGTGGTGGCGCACGCCTTTAATCCCAGTGCTTGGGAGGCAAAGGCAGGCGGATTGCTGAGTGCAAGTCCAGCCTGGTCTACAAAGTGAGTTCCAGGACAGTTGGGGCTACACAGAGAAACCCTGTCTCAAAAAAAACCCTCCCCCAAAAGAAACCAGAAAGATGCACATCAGTTCAGGGAAAGAGTGGCTCAAAGAACGGGAAGCTGGGTGAAGGGCGTGGTCAGTCTGCCGAGGACAGTTCTGGGGAGCAGTGGCTGCAAACCATCCAGACGGTAGACAAGGTAGAGAGTGAGCAGGAGCGGAGATCACTCAGGACAGACTCCCTCCGTCCAGGAGTAAGTACTTGCTGATTTAGGCTGAGTACTGGAGAGGCTGGAGCCCTGTGGATGCTGGTCGGCAGGTGTCAATATGGAGGCTGGCGGTGTCAAAGGCAGAGAACATGTCACATGAAGTCTCTAAGACAGGGAAGCACCCCAAGGACAGTGCTTGCCTAGTGTGCACAAAGCTCTGCGCTCTCTCCCCACCGCTGCCTGCAATACCAGCAACACGGGGGAGGTAGAGGCCCAGACAGAAGTTCAAGGTCATCCTCAGCCACCTAGCGAGTAGCCAGGGTGGCTGGTTGTAACGACTCTGATGGTCAACAGGTAAAGGTGCCTGCTACCAGATCTGGTGCCCTGAGTTCTACCTCAATCCACACGGTGGGAAGGCAGACCAAAAAAAAATCATGGCAGTTAGGTAGCCTCAGCCTCCTAAGCCTCTGCATTGAGATCTTCCTGCTTCAGAGTCCCTGGTAGGCAGGCTCAGAGCTGTGGATTAGAGGAGAAGCCGGCATCTATCCCTAGGTAGTTCCAGCCTTCCCTGCTAGCCCACAGGAGAGAAGGGCGGGGCGAGAGACCACCACTCAAGAGGGTGCAGTCCACCCTCTCTCCCTCACTGTCTAGGGCACCTAGAGCTGAGCTCACAGGTTTCCTCTCTGCTTCTGATTGCCGTTTCCACGGAAACAGACATCGGCGACTGTCAAAGTCCCAGCTTTCAAACATAGGTCTCTTCCAAACTTACTCTCCGGTGACTTACACAACAGGGCTGTCGGGGCTGCAGGATACTAGAACACACCCCACACTCCATCTAGACCACACCCACCAGGCTCCCACTTCAACACTGCAACCTGCGGCTGACCCCACCCAGAACATCCCAGCAAGCAGTCTTAAGGTGGGCTTGGACCTTAATTTACCTCTGAGGTGACAGCGCCTGAAGTCAACAGATGTTTCCTTAGTGTCTCTGGGTGTGCCTGCTTCAGGGCTGGGGCCTCATCCTTTCAAGGTTCCCCTCACAAAGCTGAGGCCGTGGAACCCATTTCCTGGTCATAGAACCTGGGGCTCATGAGAAGCGAGACTGAGAGGGCTCAAGTCCTCCGCTGCCAGGCTGGCTGGCAGCACCAGGCAGGCTCACAGGGAAAGTTTCTTCAAGGAAAGCCAGCAGGCCTGCCCCTCCCGGGTCTCTGCTTCCGCCCCTGCCTGACCTGCCTTACCCTACACCCACCCCATCTCTGTCTGCCTCCTCCGGTCCTGCCGACCAGTCTGTCCTTCTGTCTTTCTGAGTCTTTCAGTGGGCTCCTCACTGGGTTGGTTGGTCGTTTTGTTTTGTTTTGTTCTGTTCTGTTTTTGTTTTTATCCCACCTGTCTCAAGATCTCTTTAGTATCCCACAAAGACAAAGATTTTACCTGTTCCGGCCATTACTGGAACCCTCCTGCCTATGGTGGTCCTTGACTTGGTAGAAAATGAACAGTGTTCGAGGGGGATTGTGCTTCCCTCCCTCCTACCCTCTCCCTTCCCCACCTTCCTCAGTCCTCCCTCTTAACCTCACCAGCAGTTTGGTTTGGTTTGGTCTGGTTTTGTGTGTGTGTGTGTTGTGTGTGTGTGTGTGTGTGTGTGTGTGTGTGTGTGTGTTGTAGCCATGAAAACACTACAGCATGGATTTCTTTCATCCTATGGGTCATGGAGATTGGACTCAGGTCTATGAGTTTCTCAGCAGTCCCCAGGTTTTCCCGCTGTATCTGCCAGGCCCCATCTGCCAGTTTTTTGTTGTTGTTTTTTTTTTGTTTGTTTGTTTGTTTGTTTTTGGTTTTTCGAGACAGGGTTTCTCTGTGTAGCCCTGGCTGTCCTGGAACTCACTCTGTAGACCAGGCTGGCCTCGAACTCAGAAATTCACCTGCCTCTGCCTCCCAAGTGCTGGGATT
Organism: Apodemus agrarius; assembly: GCA_964023405.1. Classification (NCBI taxonomy): domain Eukaryota; kingdom Metazoa; phylum Chordata; class Mammalia; order Rodentia; family Muridae; genus Apodemus; species Apodemus agrarius. The sequence continues at coordinate 47,031,127 of OZ030009.1, forward strand.
ACAGGCGTGCACCACCACGCCCGGCTTACCATCTGCCGGTTTTTGTATCTTTTGACATGGTCTTCACTCCCTCCCCCTAGTCCTGTCTCTTACCTCTTCTGTGCTCTGACTCTGTCTGTCCTCCCTCCCCCTCCCCCTCCCTCTCCTGTCCTCTCCTGTCCTCTCCTCTCCTCTCCTCTCTTCTCTCTCTCTCTCTCTCTCTCTCTCTCTCACACACACACACACACACACACACACACACACACACCTTCTTTTTGATGCCTTCCCTGGCTCCTGGCTCCTAAGATGTAGTTTTTCACAGCCCAGTGAGAGCCCCACTAAGGAGCCAACCCGGGGTGTGTGTGTGTGTGTGTGTGTGTGTGTGTGTGTGTGTGAAAGGAATGCCCTGTCCAAGAATCTGTGTCAGATACAGCTGCCCAGAGCAGTGACACCTTGTCTGAGGAGACCCAGTCATCATCCAGCTTCTCAGGGAGCCTCATTTCCTCTCTGGGCTAGGATGGACCAGAGTTCACATAAAGAGGCCGTACATCCCAGAGGCCACCCTCCAGCCAGTCCCCTAGAGGAGATCGCCGCCATTCTCTGGGCACAGCACTGAGCAACGGGCCAAGCCCTTCACTGTATGTGGTTGCTTCCGTTTCTCTGTGTGTGCAAGGGATTTGCCAGGGAAGATGGACAAAGGTGTGTAAACCCCCCATCATCCTGCTGTACAAGCACCGGAGGCTGGTCTCGGGGGTGGTCAGGCACCGGAGGCTGGTCTCGGGGGCGGTCAGGCACCGGAGGCTGGTCTCAGCGGCGGTCAGGCACCGGAGGCTGGTCTCGGGGGCGGTCAGGCACCGGAGGCTGGTCTCAGCGGTGGTAAAGTGCTCTGAGGCCCTATTCCTCCACCTACTGCCATGCTGTTGGCCTGCACGCTATAAAATGAGGGCAACCTCACACGTTTGGGGCCTGCACCCACTTAAGTGGATAACAGCTGAAGCTCGGAGAGTAAGAGTGATGTCCAAGTCTCCCCATCAATCCCACCCCACCCCCACCACTACCGCACTATGTGGCTGTAAGGTAAGGCTGGACTCTGGACACCCTAATTCCAGTATCATCACAGTTACATAAAATTTATACTTACATAAAATATAAATGTATAGTTTGTCCTCAGAGCTAGTGAGATGGCTCAGTGGATAAAGCTAGGAGCCTGCTGCTAAAGTCCATATCCTGAGCTTAAGCCACAGGACCCCCACGGCGGAAGGAGAGACCTGGCTCCCACACCTTGTCCTCTGACCTTCGAACTCACAGCAGTGCATGCACATGCCCACGTACATACAAGGTAAATAAAACGTAAAAGAAAAGGAAATAGGCAGTGGTGGCGCACGCCTGTAATCCCAGCACTTGGGAGGCAGAGGCAGGCAGACCTCTTAAGTTTGAGGCCAGCCTGGTCGACAGAGTGAGTTCCAGGACAGGCAAGGCTGGCTACACAAAGAAATCTTGTCTCAAAAAAGAAGAGGAGAAGGAGGAGGAGAGGAAGAAGAGGAGGGGAGGAGGAGGATAAAAGGAGAGAGAGGGAAGGACAGGAAGAGGAAAGGGGGGAGGAAGAGAGAGAGAGAGAGAGAGAGAGAGAGAGGTCTTTCACACCTAGAACTTTCACCATACTCACACCATAAGCCAAAGGCCTGCTCATAACCTTCCTTGAGTACAAGCAACTCCCTGGCCAATGGTGTGCTTGCAAGAGGAAGCACTTGTCAGAGGAGCCCAGATCCGGGGAGGCTGAGGCCCGACAGACATGAGGAAGGCTGGAAGCAGCTAGAGCTGTGGGGGATGGGGCTGGAGACACCTCCGCAGGAGTGTCTGCTATTTGCAAGCAAGTGTTATTCCTGAGTGCGGCTCATCGTATACATGGAAACAGTGGGAGGGCGGCACGCAGCGGCTTCCCCGGGCAGGGAGGTGGCAGCTCAATGACCAGACTCTCCTGGGACAGCCAAGGGTAGAGAGATGCCTGGGTGGCTGACGACCGCTGGAGTCCAGCCGATTCCTAGACCAAGTCACACAGGTGCCTCCAGGTGGGGGCCAAACTCATGGGCGGCGTGCTGGGAGAGACCCCGCTGGGGCTCCATTCTGTCTCCTGTGTGTTTGGATTTCAGTGGTAGGGTGGGACTGTTAACTGAGCAGCCTGAGATGGCCAGAGACAGGGCTGGCATGTGAGGGAAGAGGCAGGAAAGAGGCTCCCGAGCAGGGCCCTCTGGCCGCTGGACTGCATGATAACGCTAACCCCCACCCCCATTTTTGGAACCTGTTTTTTATTTCTCGAACTTGTCAGAGCTGTGTGAGTCACACTGAATTCCTACGCCTAGCTGCCAGTGGTTGGTAGGTTGGCTGGTTCATGTCAAAACAAATCAAGGTAAGGTTTGAGCAAGATGTTGGGGCTGGCTTCTAGGTAAGGGTGAAAGATAGCACATCAAAGGGGGAGCTGTGTTCACAACACCAACTTCCTCCACCAGGCATTGCCTTGGGACTCTATAAGCATGATTCAGATGCAAAGAGAGGCTTGGAAACAAAGGAATTGGGCTCAAGCTTACTGAGAAGAGGAAAAAAATATCAGGAAAAGGGCAGGAGAGATAGCGTAGTGGTTGGGAGAGTCTACTGCTCTTCCACAGGTCCTGAGTTCAATTCCCAGCAGCCACATGGTGGCTCACAACCATCTGTAATGGGATCCAATGCCCTCTTCTGGTGTGTCTGATGACAGCAACAGTGTACTCACATAAAATAAATAAATCTTTAAAAAAAAGAAAAAAGAAAAATATCAGGAAACAAAAACCAAGACAATGAAAAATGGATCTAGTCATCCTATGACTAGGCACAAGAAGTCCCTGCTGGGCAAAATAAACAGGGAACCAGGATCCCATACAGAGCTTGTGATATAAAGAGAATAGAGGGAACTGGAAAGACAGATGAGCTGTTAAGAACATTTACTGCCCATAATGAGGAATGGGGTTTGATATCCAGCACTCAATATTACACAGTTCACAACTCCTGTTCCAGGGGATCCAATCCCCTGGATTCTGTGGGCATCCACATGCGTGCGGTGCACATAAACTCATGCAGAAATGCACACATACATATAAATGAAAATAACCAATAAGTACTTTTGAAAGAGAATAGAAACTCATGTTCACAGAGTGCAATTTCAGGGTTTAAACCTGCATCGCCTCCTTTCCTTTCTAAAATCTACGCCAATAAGCTATGTGATCCCCGCTCAAAGGAGGGAAAGTAAATCTGTGATGTTTCCACCGGTGACAGTGCTGGCACCTCCAGCACACTTTTCAGATTCTGGAGATGTCGGCTGCTGGGGAGAACTCCCCCGGAACTGCCTTTGCCATAAGCCAAAGCTTCACCACACTTCACACTGAGGCCCATTACTTTAAGGAGAGGTCTCTCCCTGCAGCACGAACTCAGCAGATCTAGTTCAGGCTTACTTAACCTCCTCCCCTATGTGTGGACTTTCCCTCCAAGAATGTTTCATGCAGCATTGAGTACACAGGTGTATAAAATAAATACACATGATGGCCAGAGCAACAGCTCAGCGCGAGGTGGAAACTCAAGGGCTCTCTGGAAAGTCAGTTGGGTTGGACGGTGCTTTGCTGGAGCAAGCATGTGAAGGGACGTTTCATTAGAGCAGAGGCGGGGTGAAAGGGTCAGGCCGACTGGTGAAGGAATGGTTCACGGAGCAGACACAGGAGATGCTCTGCTAAAGCACGCACGTGAAAGGTCACGTGATGAAGGAGTCTTTCTTAGCTAACAACACACATGTATTGGTCCGCCTTACACTGCATAGTTGAGCTGCATTTGTTGGGACTCCATAGAGAGAAACACAGCAAAAAAACTTCTGGTGGCGTGCTGCAGTTTGTCGCTGCTTCCAAGGACTCGGGCTGATTGGATGAACGTGCTCAGGCACGACCTGCGCAGAGGCAGGGCACGTGGAGGAGACGTGATGTTTGGAGGGTGTAAATAGGACTCCACCGAGTGACAGAGACAAAGCTAGGCTTGGCGGTACAGCCAGCTGTGCAAGGACCGTGGGTCTCTCTTCTTCACTGAGCTTTGCTTCCCTGAGAGAGGCACAACGAAGAACTTCTGGTGTCCCTCCAGGCTCCTCCTGCTAACTGGACCCAAGGCTGAGGCCTAGCTGTCTTTGCTAGGTGATGTCACCACTGTTGCTAACCCGAACCGGATTGCTAATGTATCTGTGAAGTGTTCGAGAGTGGATCGAGCTGCCACTGCCTGCTGACCTGTGAACCGAACTGCTGATGTCCAGACAAAACAGATGGGAGTTGCTCCAAAGAACCTTTCTAAACAGGTCCACTTCCCCCATATTCTTTCTTTTTTACTACCACTGGTGGGTGGGGGGCCACAAGGGACATTAAGCATTTAAGAACCATCATTATAAATAAGGTTTGAAACAATAATTACACTTAGTGCTTGAGAGAACTTGCAGGTTTTCATAGGACAAGAGTTCAAATCCCAGCACCCAGATACATTGGTGGCTCATAATTCCCTGTACCTCCAGAGATGGCGGAAGGATAGAACTAACTTCTTCCAATTGTCTTCTTGGTTTTTTGTTTGTTTGTTTTGTTTTTGTTTTTTTGAGATAGGGTTTCTCTGTGTAGTCCTGGCTGTCCTGGAACTCACTCTGTAGACCAGGCTGGCCTTGAACTCAGAAATCTGCCTGCCTCTGCCTCCCAACTGCTGGAATTAAAGGCGTGCACCAGCAACGCCTGGCCCAATTGTCTTCTATAGCCAGAAGTGCACTATGGCACTAACACACACACACACACACACACACACACACACACTAATATTTGGAATCATCATCATCATCATCATCATCTCTGAGTTTGAGGCCAGCCTGGATTATAGAGCGAGTTCCAGAACAGCCAGAGCTACACAAAGAAGCCCTGTCTTGAAACAAAAAAAGTTGGTGCTAAGCCAAGTGGATGTGGAGGTATATGTCTTTAATTCCAGCACTCAGAAGACAGAGGATGACAGCTTTTTGTGAGTTTGAGGCAAGTCTGCCTAGTGAGTTCCAGGTTTCTGTATAGAAAAACCATGTCTCAAAAAACAAAAACAAAAACAAAAACAAACAAACAAACAAAAAAACCAAAAAGCCGGGCAGTGGTGCCGCACGCCTTTAATCCCAGCACTTGGGAGGCAGAGGCAGAGGCAGGCAGATTTCTGAGTTTGAGGCCAGCCTGGTCTACAGAGTGAGTTCCAGGACAGCCAGGGCTATACACAGAGAAACCCTGTCTCGAAAAACAAAAAGGAAAAATAAATAAAAGTTGAAGTCTAGAGGTTTCAAGACAATGTTGTCACAGTTACCATATCTATTAAGCCCATTAAAACTATGACTACTTCAGGGCCATCTCTTAAAGTAAGCTAAGGGAATGTCAACAGTGAGAAATCCCCACGTGGGCAAAGGAGACCACCCTGCCATCACCAGGAGAAAGAAACATTTCTACAGAATGGGAACATAGTGCCCAAGTCCCACTCAGGTGACTCTGAGATGCCTCTGGAGTCCCTTACCTGGCGTCAGTGTCACATGAGCAAGCACAGCCACTGTGGTCTGAACAGGGCGCAGTAATCTAGGGCTCAGCGTGTTAAAGGTAACGGTCTCCATCTCCACCAGACAGGCTGTCCAGGTGAGAAGAAAATGCTTGCAAAAGCTCAGGGAAGCCAGGCGACATGGCACACAAGCTTTTAATCCCAGCACTCAGGAGGCAGAGGCAGGCAGATTTGTGTTAACTCAAGGCCAGCCTGGTCTACAAAGCAAGTCCAGGACACTGAGAAACCCTCTTTCAGAAAAAAAAAAAAAAAAAGCTCAAGGGTACTAGATGTGGTAGCATAAACCTTTGATCCCAGCACTCAGTAGGCAGAGGCTGGTGGATGTCTGAGTTCAAGGCCAGCCTGTCTTACAAATCAGTTTCCAAGAAAGCCAGGGGTACATAGAGAGACCCTGTCTCAGACAGAGAGATGGACGAGAAGACAGATGAACAGATGGACGGACAGATGGACAGATATAGTGAGAGGAGTCTGTTCGGGGTTGAAAGAGGTTAGCAGTGTCAGTTGCAGCTTGAAAAGGGACTTCTACTCCAATGTTGCAGCCAGGTCACTAACCCTTTCTGTAAGTGTCGCTGGAAGTTAGCCAGGTGGAGGCTAAGACAAGAGGATCGCAAGTTCAGCTAGCCTAGGCTATAGCGTGTGATTGCCTCAAAACACCCCCTGGAACAAAAACAAAAACTACAACCAAGCCCAAGATTTTACAGGAAGCAAAGCAAACACAAGCAGGAGCCTGAAGAAGATAGGTTAAACTTAAACAAGTGGAGAAGGGCGGGTCGGAGAGTGGGCTGTGTGTGTCCCTGTTCCCCTAGAGTCCCACTTCCGGGCTGACCACCTCTCCTGAGCTGTATAGCATGTGACTTTCCCCAGCTTACAGAGGTCTTCACACAGGCCCTCTGCTCTGGGGTGACCATGGCCTATGATTGGCTAACGGCAAGCTACACTGGTCACCCATTTCCCTGCTTCAATTGAAGGCACCTCTAAAGCGTCCTCCCGGCCTCAGGGCTCTTTGTGGGATGAGAGCCGAGACCTCTTCCAACCAGTCACTGTCTTGCTTTGGCTTCTGCCTCTCCCAACTTGGCTTCCTTGCCTTCTCTAAATCACATCCGCCACTGAACCCTCAGCTGCAACCGAATCAAGGTCGGGTCCCAGGAAATTCAACTGAATGCAGACCTAGTGGTAAACTTACACATGATAAGTGACCCGGCATAAACCTTCCCTACGGTGTCCCAGAGGGGACCTCTCAAAGTTGACAAATGTTTTCTTATGTTAAGCCATAAAAGTTTAATCCAGTATTTATTAAGGGACCAAAGGTTTAAAATATACATATGTCTGACAGTAATGGCACGCGCCTTTAATCCCAGCACTTGGGAGGCAGAGGCAGGAGGATCTCTGTTAGTTCAAGGCCAGCCTGTTTGACAGGAGTTCCAGGACAGCCAAGGCTGCACAGAGAAAGCTTGTCTTGAAAAACAAAAAATAAACAAACAAACAAACAAGAAGGGAGGGGACCACACCCATCACAGGAACAGATCCAAGATTTGAAACCCTCTGGTTTTGGTTTTGTCGTTGTTGTTGTTTGTTTGTTTGTTTGTTTGTTTGTTTTTTCAAGACAGGGTTTCTCTGTGTAGTAATGGCTGTCCTGGAACTTACTCTGTAGACCAGGCTGGCCTCAAACTCAGAGATCTGCCTGCCTCTGCCTCCCAAGTGCTGGGATTACAGGCGTGCACCACCAAACCCGGCTCTTCTGGTTTTTACTAATCAATCATTTATTTTAGTTATTTAAAAGTTATTTAGACTTCTTTTATGTGTGCTTGCCTCCATATATGTATGTACACCGTGCGCATGCATAGTGCCTTCAGGGGCCAGAAGAGGGTGCTGGAGTCCCTTAAACTGGGATTAGAGATGGTTGTGAGGCATTGTGTGTGTGTGTGGGGGGGGGGGGAGCCGAACTTAGGTCCTCTGCAAAATCAACAAGTGCTCTTAGCCAATGTGCCCTCTCTTAGCCTCCCTATTATTGTCTTTAAAGACTGGGACCAAACTCCTCACTAATGTGATTATCTGGCCTCAGCCTCCCAAACTGCTGAGACTATATCCAAGGGCCACTTAACCTGCTGGTTTTTTTGTTTTTTTTTTTTTGTTTTTTTTTTGTTTTTGTTTTTGTTTTTGTTTTTGTTTTTCGAGACAGGGTTTCTTTGTGTAGCCCTGGCTGTCCTGGAACCACCGCCCGGCTTCCTGCTGGGTTTTTTGATTGGTTGGTTTGGTTTTTTGTTTTTTCTCATATATACACTGCTTAAGAATCTATATCATGGCTGGGCGTGGTGGCGCACGCCTGTAATCCCAGCACTTGGGAGGCAGAGGCAGGCGGATCTCTGAGTTCGAGGCCAGCCTGGTCTACAGAGTGAGTTCCAGGACAGCCAGGGCTACACAGAGAAACCCTGTCTCGAAAAACCAAAAAAAACAAACAAACAAGAATCTATATCATAAGAAAAACAACAGTTTCTAAATTCAATGTAAAAGGAAATTGATTGTATTGTTGTTCATGACATTTGAAAACAAAATAATCCATGTGGGTAGAATAATCTTTGACATAGTGTATCGATATCATGTGATCCTATGTAAACTCTGGCTACAAGCCTATCCTAAGGACAGAATTCTGTTACCTCCCAGGCTGTTACCCTCTTGCAGGGCACTCAATAAACTATTTTTCCTAAAAACAGTAACAAACTATCTAGGCTTTCTGGTGTTTTCCTTTGCTCATCTTGCCTCAGCTGGTCGAGTACTATGATTACACGTGTGTGCCACCGTGCCTGGTTTAAAGATCTCACTATCTGTAAAAATATTTGATAAACTATAAATCAGTCATCCCAGCACTAGTGTTGGTGATCACGATTCTGATCACAGCAACAGCTCTGTGACACCAGAGTGCTCTAGTCTGGTCGGGTAGACGAGAGCTACTCCAGACTCTGAAATGCAGTGGTTTTCAACCTCCCTAGTTCTGCAACCCTTTATACAGTTCTTTGTGTTATGGTGACCCCCAACCATAAGATTAATTTTGTTACCACTTCATAACTGTAATTTTGCTACTGTTATGAATTGTAATATAAATCTCTATGTTTTCCAGTGGTCTTAGGTGATCCCTGTGAAAGGTTTGACAACCTGGGGTCACGACCTACAGGTTGAGAACCACTATTTCAGAAGCAATACCACTCTGGTGTGGGGTGGGAGGAGCTAGACTGGGGGCTAGAGAAATGGCTCTACAGATAAGAACTTCAGCTTCTCTTCCAGAGGACCCAGGTCTGCTTCCTTGCACTTATATGCAGCTGTATCTCCCACTCCAGAGGATCTGAACACCCTCTTCTGACCTATGTGGATACAACATACAGGTGGTGTAGGGGCTCATGGAGACGCAAAACACCCATACACATAAAATAAAAATGTCTTAAAGAGAGGAAAAAGCCCTGCCTGGACTACAGCATGAGTTCCAGGACAGCCAGAGCTACACGGAGAAACCCTGTCTTGAAAAACAGAAAGAGAGAAACAGAAAGAAATGAAGAGTGCGGGTGTGTAGGGGGAGGGGGTGCTTTTGCCAATCCTAATGGGGTTTCTCTTGCTACCGGTTGGTTTAGCAGCAGACCTGGGAGACCGAGGCGGCTGAGCATTTCTCGAATGTTTTGCAGGCAGACAGCAAAAAAGGGTCATTTTCCTCTGCGGGTGTTGTTGTGACTGGTGTGAGGTTCATATCTGCTGCCACATCTTCCACCCTTGAAAGGATCTGACTTCGGGGATGAGTCTGCCCCTGAGGGTGGCAGAGGCAGGGACAGAAAGCTGGTTCCTCTGCATTTTTCAGCCGCTGCTTGTCTAGAGCCGGCTCCCTTTCGGCTCCCTCCCGGAGCAAGATACTCTGTTTTCTGGTGGTTTCCTAGTTTGAGTCAGGACGACATGCTTAGTGTTGCCAACGGACATTCTGGGCCCTAGCTGCAGAAAGAGCAGGATCTCAGCACAGGACGGCAGAGGCAGAAGCTGGACCAGTGCAGGCCAAGCTGCCAGCTGCCGGGAAGAGGCCAGATGGACCAGGGCATGGCAGATTATGCCAAGAAGATGCCAGACCATTTCCGGGAGGGTAATGGGGGCAGGGCTGGTCTTTATTTTTTTATTTGATTTGGTCAAGAGTCCTGTGCAGCAAGGCGGATTTTTAAGATTTGTCTCTTAGATCATTCTATTAATTGGAACAATTGGAAGCTAGAGAGAAACAGGTAAAGAGGCCAACAGGGAGGGCTGTGGATAGATTACAGGCAGGGCCAGGCAGGAGATGGAAAGGAAGAGGAAGAGACCAGAAGAAGGAAGCCCAGCCTGATGGCACACACCAACAACACTAGCACCTGGCAAATGGGAGTAGGAGGACCAAGAGTTCAAGGCCAGCCTAGGATGCATAGCGAGTTTAAGGCCAGGCTAAGATATATGTAACCTTGTAAGAAGAGAAAGAGAGAGGCAGGGGCAGGGGAAGAGGCGTGAAGCTGTGGAGTTCTTGGGCTGGATGGTTAGCTGGCTCTGGGCGTGGCAAAAGATGAGGTTCCCACGGGGTTTCAGGCTTGGGTATCTGAAGGGCAGTGTGGTGAGAGGGGAACACACAGCAGTGTGTGGAAGACAAAGTTAGGGCTAGAGCAGATATGCTGTGGGAGACACCCCACTGCAAGGCCTCCAGCCCCTTCCAGATCACCGTCCAGGCTTGCTTCAGGGAACCATATTCTGTAGGAGGCCGTCTTGAGGTCACTACTGTAAGTCTCAGCAAATGGTGAACTATAGTCTGCACCAGGCCAATAATAGGGCAGGTTTTCCTCTGAAATAACTTTGTTTACTTATTTCCAAGTTTGGGTTTCTCTGTGTAGCTGGTCCTAGCTGTCCTGGAACTAAATCTATAAACAAGCTGGCCTAGAACGCACAGAGATCTGCCTGTCTCTGCCTCCTGAGTGCTGGGATTTAAGGTGTGTGCCACCACCACCTGGCTGCTTTGTGCTGGGATTTAAGGTGTGTGCCACCACCACCTGGCTGCTTTGTTTTATAAGATTTATTTATTTTATGTGTATTAGTGCCTTATCTGCACGTACACCTGTACACCAGAAAGAGGGCATCAGATCCCATTATAGATGGCTGTGAGCTACCATGTGGTTGCTGGGATTTGAACTCAGGACCTGAGCAGCCAGGTTGAAGGAGCAGCCAGTGCTCTTAACCGCTGAGCATCTCTCCAGCCCTTGGTTGCTTGGTTGATTGGTTGGTTTTTCGGGGCACCACCCCTGCCCAGTTTCCTTGTTTATTTTTTAAAAAGCTATTTAAAATTCATTTTTACATTTACTCGTGTGTGTGTGTGTGTGTGTGTGTGTGTGTGTACGTACACTAACAGTGCTGGAAGTCAGGACCACATTTGGGAATTACTATAGAGCTTCTGGGAATGAATTCAAGTTGTCAGCCTTGAGGGCAAGCCCCTTTATCCACAGAACCATCTCCAAAGCCCTTTTACAGCTTTTTTGAAATGAGATTTTGCCTTGCATCCCTGGCTGGCTTGAATTCACTCTATAGACCAGGCTGGGCTCAAACTTGCAATCCTTCTGCCTCAGCCTCCTGAGTCCTGGAATAACAGGACAGAGGGCCTAGCTCTCTTAGAATCTGCATCGTGGCCTACTGCATAAGGTAAGTAGTTCACCCCCGCGTGGAGCCTTGCTTTCCTCTGTCCTCTCTAAACAAACGCCCAAGGGAGGGCCTGAGTGAAGAAGTGCACCTGTGACTCAGGGAAGAAGAGAAACTGGGGAAGAGCCCTGGCGGACTATTCCTGGTGGGCATTCCATCCCACTCAGAGCTAAGGAGAGCCTTGACCTCGGACCAGAGTGGAAAGGCCCCATAGTGAAAGGGGGCGGGGCAGGGAGGGACGGTCCAGGGATGATGCCCACGGTAGACTGGGAAAGCCCTGGCTTAGGCTGGCGTGGGCTGGCTCCTGGAAGGCTATACCCTTCGTCCTCACGGAGTCCTGACGGCTGAAGGACAGCTACATCACAACCTTCCAGCGCGTTCTTAGGCTCATGACCGTCACTGGCAGTTGCTGTTGCTTAAGATCAAAAGCTTCTAGTGAATGGCTAGGGGAGGGCAAAGGCCGTGGGCAGAGCTCAGGGGGCAGAGCCTGCGATTGGCACAGATGAGGCTGGGGCTCCACATCCAACATTAAAACATAAACTGTTAAAGAACAGAGCAAACACTCCCTCCCTGTGGCATCTCTCCCCCGTCTTGTCTCTAAATCATTGGTATATTTCTTTTATGTTTTTGAGCTGCAGGCCTCAGGAGGTGGCTGGGCCAGTCTTGGATTCCCACACTTCAGCTTCCGGAGTGTCTGTGACCTCAGACTTGTGACATTTCATGAAAGGTCATGTTGTAAACTTGGAGGCAGAGCACACCTCTTCTTATTTTTTTGTATTTTATTTTGAGACTGGGTCTTGCTATGTCACTCTGGCTGGCCTGGAATTCACTCTGTAGACCAGGCTGGCCTGGAACTCACAGAGGTCCACCTGCTCTGCCTCCTGACTCCTGGGAGTAATGGCATGTCCCATTGGTTGGTTTTCTTTTTCTCCTCCTCCTCCTCTTCCTCCTCCTTTTCAACTTGACACAAGCTAGAGTCGTTTGAGAAGAGAGAATCTAAATTGATAAAACGCCCTAACCCAACTGCCCTGTAGAGAAGTAACAATTAATGCAGGAGGGCCTAGCCCACTATGAGTGTCCCTGCTCTTAAACAGGTAGTCCTGAATTGTTTAAGAAAGCAGGCCAGGCTAGAGAGATGGCTCAGCGGTTAAGAGCACTGACTGCTCTGCCAGATGTATTGAGTTCAAATCCCAGGAACCACATGGTGGTTCATAACCATCTGTAATGAGATCTGATACCCTCTTCTCGTGTGTCTAAAGACAGCTACAGTGTACTTATATATAATAAATACATTTTAGAAAGAAAGAAAGGAAGGAAGGAAGGAAGGAAGGAAGGAAGGAAGGAAGGAAGGAAAAACAGGCCAATACCTATATCCCAGAACCCTGAAAGTCCGAGGTTAGCCTAATCTGCATAGTGAGTTCCAGGATAGCCAGGGCTACATAGAGAGACCCTGCCTTTAAAAACAAAACAAACAAAAAAAGCGGGGTGGGCAGTGGGGGTAGCAAGCCGGGGAGAGAGGCAGACAGGGAAGTGCATATCTTCACGGGCTCTGCTGTAGTTCCTGCCCCAGGCTCCTGTCTGCTCTTGCACTGACTTCCACCAGTTGTGGATTGTGGTATGAAGTGTAACAAAATAAACCCTTTCCTTCCCAAATTGTTTTAGACGTGGTGTTTATCACAGCAATTAAAGCCCTAAGACACCCACCATACCCAGCCTGCCTGCCTCCTCTCTCTCTCCTTCCCTCCTTCCTTGTTTCCTTCCCTCCTTCCTTCCTTCCTTCTCTTTCTTACTCTTCCTCCCACTCTTCTCTCTTCCTGACCCTCTCCTGATAGAGTCTTACAAATTCTAAGCTGCCCTCAAATTCACTAGGGTGCTAAAGATCCGGGTGCAAGGATTACGGATATAAACTACCGTGCCTGGACGGTGTGGGTCAGGGGACTGATGAGGGCTTTGTGAATGCTAGACACCACCCTACCGGCTTAGCTGCGTTCCCACTCTCGCCCTTTCCACTCCACTCTAGGCATTTGTCATAACACATATAGATCCATGTCATCCTTTAATTATTTATAATTCCCCCGCCCCCAAGACTGTATTTCTATGTAGCCCTGACTATCCTGAAACTCACTCTGTAGGCCAGGCTGGCCTTGAACTCAGAAAGTGGAGGGCCTCGGCCTCCCAAACTCTGGGATTAAAGGGGTGCACCACCACTGGGCAGCCTGTCATTCTTTACATTCTCAAAATATCAAAATATGGGTTAAACAAATGACCTTCCAAGATTGGCTTTTTTTTTTTTTTTTTTTTTTTTTTTTTTTGGTTTTTCGAGACAGGGTTTCTCTGTGTGATCCTGGCTGTCCTGAAACCCCCCTGCCTCTGTCTCCCAAGTGCTGGGATTACAGGCGTGCGCCACCACGCCCGGCTCGGGTTTTGGCTTTGGTTTTTTGTTTTGTTTTGTTTTGTTTTCCTTGCCTTTTGTCTGTTTGGAGCAGCCTTACGTAGCTCAGGCTGGCGTACAAATTGTTATTTATCTGAGGACAACTTGTGATCCTCTGGTTTCCTCCATCTGCGTGCTGGGATTAAAGGTGTGTGCCACTCTCCTAGCTATCCTTGTCGCTGAGATAAAATACTATGACCAAAAGCAGTTTGTAGACAGAAGTGTTTACCTGGGCTCACAGTTCTCCAGGGCTGAGTGTCCTTCGCAGTGGGGAAGCACCGCAGTAAGCGCCTGGCTTCCGGCAGGAGTACGACGCTGAGAGATCACGTGTCCATCTACACACAGGAAGTGAAGAGCGGGAACCGGAAGTGGGGTGAGAGTGAACCCCTTCAGAGCCCACCCCTTAGTGATGTACTTCCTCCCGCAAGGCTGCGCCTCCTAACTTCTCCAAGCAAAGAGTCCAAGAGTCCAACAAGACCAAATATTCAAATACCTGAGCCTGTGGGGGACATTTCTCTTATCAAACTGTCACACTTACTCTGCCCGCTTTGCCGGGTTTGGTTATTTGGGTTTTTTTGTTTTTGTTTTTTTGGGTTGTTTGGGTTTGGGTTTGGTTTGGTTTAGTTTAGTTTTTCAAAGCAGGGTTTCTCTGTGTAGCCCCGGCTGTCCTGGAACTCTGTAGACCAGGCTGGCCTCGAACTCAGAAATCTGCCTGCCTCTGCCTCCCAAGTGCTGGGATTAAAGGCGTGTGCCACCACGCCCGGCTTGGCTATTTGTTTTAATTTGTCCGTTTAGTTGGTTTGAGTCACAATCTCACTTTCGGCCCCGGAGTTCTGATCGTCTTGCTAGACTGTAGCAAGATGAAAATCTGATAGGTCAAATGAGTTTCTCATTGACTTCACTTGCTTTTATTTAATTATAAGTGAGACTGTTCATAGTTTTAGCATGTTTTATTTTATTATTTTAGTATGTTTATTGTCTGAATTTATTCATCCATTTGTTTTTTGAGACCTCTTGGAACCTGGAGTTTACTATGTAGACCAGGCTGGTTTCAAACTGACAGAGATCCACCTAGATGTGAGCCACCTTACACAACATTTTGCATTTCCTAACCACGTCCTTTATCCACCTTGTGTTTGTCTGTGTATTTTGTTAATTAGCAGAGATTACCTCTACTTTAATAAAGTTAGGCTTTAGTCGGGCGGTGGTGGCCCACGCCTTTAATCCCAGCACTTGGGAGGCAGAGGCAGGCGGATTTCTGAGTTGAGGCCAGCCTGGACTACAGAGTGAGTTCCAGGACAGCCAGGGCTACACAGAGAAACCCTGTCTCGAAAAACCAAAAAACAAACAACAAACAAACAAAGTTAGGCTTTTGTTTATAAAAGAGCCTTCCCTGCCTTTCTGTGTATAATTATTTGCCACTTGCTTTTACAGTGCCTTTTGTTTTGTTTTGTTTTGTTTTTGTTTTTGTTTTTGTTTTTGTTTTCTGAGACAGGGTTTCTCTGTGTAGCCCTCGCTGTCCTGGAACTCACTCTGTAGACCAGGCTAGCCTCGAGCCCAGAAATCTACCTGCCTCTGCCTCCCAAGTGCTGGGATTAAAGGCGTTCGCCACCACTACCTGACGTAAAGATTTATTTATTTATTATATGTAAGTATACTATAGCTGTCTTCAGACATACCAGAGGAGGGCATCAGATCTTATTACCAATGGTTCTAAGCCAGCATGTGGTTGCTGGGGATTGAACTCAGGACCTTCAGAAGAGCAGTCGGTGCTCTTAACCACTGAGCCATCTCTCCAGCTACAGTACTTTCTTGTGATATGAAAAGAAATATGTTTTTTCAGAACATAGTGGAACCTGGCCTAGCACTCACTCTGTAGTTCATGCTTCCTTCAAACTCACATCAATCCTCCTGCCTCAGTTTCCTCAGTGCTGGGATTACAGGCATGAGCCACTGTGCTTGACTTAATGTATTCTTTATGCTCTCCAATGTCTTGCTATCTTTTTTTTTTCAGTTTCCAGGTTGCTGTCATGCCTGAGAGTGTGTGCTGGTTCCCAGGTAGTGAAATGTGAAGCTGCTCTCCTGAACTTTTATGATTTCACCATTTGTGCTAAAATCCTGGTTCTGTTTGAACCAAGCCCTGATTGTTAATGACTGGCTGTTTTAATTGCCGCTTACATTCCCATTATTTCAAGGCTGGGGGTGGAACCCAGAGCCTCACAGGTGCTGGCAAGTGCTGCCTTGTGCTTCTGGGTGGGGCTTCTTACAGGATCCACACCTAAATTCTAAGTGATAGGACAGAGGTAAGAGAAAGCACGAAGCCTGTGGGCCTGTCCACATGAGACCTCTTGCTTCTGTATGAGAGCAGAAAGAGCATGTGTGATACTTCCTTCCCAGAGAAGGGCAAATGCGATAGTGAGGTTGCCACAGCCGTCGGGCTTGGGCAGCTCCTGGCTACCGCTGGGTCTGTTCCTGGGACCAGCCCTTTTGAGAGAGCAGGCAGCAGCCTGTGTCAGGAGGGCTTCTGTGACCCATAAGTATACTTCCGGTAATTAAACACGGATGTTAACCGGGCATGTTCACATACTAAAAGGCTGACCAGTGCAAGGATCTTCCTGTCACTCACAACTCTTACAGAAACTGAGTTGAACGAGGTGCTGAGTCTTATCCTAGTAGTCAAGAGGCTGAGGCAGGAAAATTGTTGTGTAAGCAACTGAGCTTAACCCTGACTCAAAGCAAATGAAAGGCCAGCTGGGTGTGATGGTGCATGCTGGGAGAATCTCAGTTCCTGGAGGTGGAGACAGTGGGCTCAAGATCATTCTGAGGTAATCCCAGCACTTGGGAGGCAGAGGCAGGCAGATTTCTGAGTTCGAGGCCAGCCTGGTCTACAGAGTGAGTTCCAGGACAGCCAAAGCTACACAGAGAAACCCTGTCTCAAAAAAGCAAAAAAAAAAAAAAAAAAAAAAAAAAAAGCCGGGCGTTGGTGGCGCACGCTGTAATCCCAACACTTGGGAGGCAGAGGCAGGCGGATTTCTGAGTTCGAGGCCAGCCTGGTCTACAGAGTGAGTTCCAGGACAGCCAGGACTACACAGAGAAACCCTGTCTCGAAAAACCAAAAAAAAAAAAAAAAAAAAAAAAAGAAAAGAAAGAAAGAAAGAAAGAAAGAAGAAAAAAAGATCATTCTGAGCTGCACAGAGGGTTCATGGTCAACCTGGGTTATGAGTTCTAGCTTGGGGGCGGGGGGCGGGGGGGGAGGCAAACAATTTACATGGGATTTGACAGTTTTTGTTTTTGTTCTTTTTTTTTTTTTTCTTTTCGAGACAGGGTTTCTCTGTGTAGCCCTGGCTGTCCTGGAACTCACTCTGTAGACCAGGCTGGCCTCGAACTCAGAAATTCGCCTGCCTCTGCCTCCCAAGTGCTGGGATTACAGGCGAGTGCCACCACGCCCGGCTTGATTTGACAGTTTTTATCCAAATTATATACACATTGTGTCTGTCTGTGTGGGGAGAGAGAGAGAGAGAGAGAGAGAGAGAGAGAGAGAGAGAGTTGCAAACACATCTGTTAGTAGCCATGAATTTGAACAAGTCACTTTTCTGGTCAAAGTATTTTATTTTCTCCTCTGAAAAATCAAATACTATTGATACTGATCTCAGAGCATTGCTGGTAGGGATTAAAGAAAGGAGAATAAGGGCTGGAGAGATGGCTCAGCGGTTAAGAGCACTGACTGCTCTTCCAAAGGTCCTGAGTTCAATTCCCAGCAACCACATGGTGGCTTACGACCATCTATAATGGGATCCGATGCCCTCTTCTGGTGTGTCTAAAAACAGCTGCCGTGTACCCATACATAAAATAAATAAATCTTAAAAACAAAAATAAAAAACAAAAGCAAAAACCAAATACACAGACACCATGAAGAGCAACTGAAGATGGACCAGGAGGAATTCTCCGGAGAAGTCAAAGCTGGGCGGGTTATACAGATGCTTCTAATTTCCTCTTTACAATAGCTTGGTCTTTTTCAAATTTTCTAAAATGACATAACATAATTAGGAAATAAATAAATTTGTTTAGGTGAGTGAGGAAACTGTTTTTATTGTTCTTTAAATAACCAATTACATGGTTTGAATGTAAATGACTGGCTCTTTTGAAAAAGTATGGTCAAAAATTTTATACTGTATACCTACTTCCCAAGTGCCCCAGGGGACTGTGGAGCCTCCTGCTCTCCCGCTCTCCTCCCCTCCTGTCCTTCTCCTTGTCTCCCCTCTCCCTCCCTCCTCTCCTCTCCCTCCCTCCTCCCCTCTCCCTCCCTCCTCCCCTCTCACTCCTTACTGAGACAGTGCCATACTCTGTAGCCCACTTTGGCCTAATGCTCGCCACTTTCCTGCCTCACTCTTCCGATTGCTAAAACCAAAGGTACACACGTTGCTTCTGCTGTCTTGGAACTCACTCTGTAGAACAGGCTGGTTTTGAACTCACAGAAATCTGTTTGCCTCTGTCTTCTGAGTGCCTGGATTAATGGCGTAAACCACCACTGCCTGGCTCTGTTTTCTTTTTTTGTTTTTGTTTTTGTTTTGTTTTGTTTTGTTTTGTTTTTTCGAGACAGGGTTTCTCTGTATAGTCCTGGCTGTTCTGGAACTCACTCTGTAGACCAGACTGGCCTCGAACTCAGAACTGCCTGCCTCTGCCTCCCAAGTGCTGGGATTACAGGCATGCGCCACCACCGCCCAGCCCCGGCTCTGTTTTCTTATGTAACTTTTGAAACAGAAAATAAAAAGTCACCACTAGTGATTTAATATGAAAGAAACCTAACTTAAATTAGTTTAAACAATAGTTTACATAGTTGATAAACCTAGGGTAGTTGGGTTCTGGCTTCATGCTTAGCTGGGCCCATGGCCTCTAGCACCCCACTAGAGGGCTGGGCCTGATTCTTCTCTCTGTTTTCTTTCCTATTGGCTCCATTCTGAGATGGGCATTCCCCCGAGAGCCCCAAAGATGGCTACTGAGAACTCCAGCGTAGGCCAAGGCCCTACGTCTTTATGTTCCACAAGCTTTAGTAAGTTCCACAAAGGCTTTGCTTTCCCTGAAGCTGAGCCCAGAGTCGCAGGGGTTTTGTTCATTGGTCAGACTTGGATTATGTCTCTATCTCTGAGCCAATCACTGCATTCCGTGTGGTAAACACTCTGGTCAGCTAGGCCAGCCTGAGGTTGGTCCTGTTGGAACTGGCTATAAACCCACCATGGTAGTTCACACCTGTAATCTCAGAATTTTGAAAGCTGAGAGGGTGAAGCATTTAAGGCTAGCCTGTGCCACGAAGGGATACCCAGGGGGAGGGTTGTCATTGAAGAAGGGGAGACGTGTATGGACAGATGAAGTGATATAGCTGACCGTCTTCGTCTCCCACGCTCTTCCTAGAAAGTTCCATTATCACTGTGATCTTTCTTCTGCCTTTCTCTTCTTTCTTTTTTTAGAACTCCGTCTGTAGACCAGGCCTTGAACTTACAGAGATCCACCTGCCTCCACCTCCCAAGCGCTGGGCCTCCAAGCATGTGTCTCTCTGCCTGGTGTGGAGTGAGTAGCTTCTTAAACTCCTTCAAACATCATTTCAATTCACCGAAACACGAATTGAATACTACGTTTTCAGAAGCACGTGATCTGTGTCTTAAAGCAGGAAGAAGTCAGGACTACGTGACCTACAGCTGTGCAAGTAGAGATGGATTCTGGGTTACCAGACACATCCCAGACTCACTCCCAGTGGTCCTCACACCCAGCAGGGAGGTATGCCTGCTCTGGTCAGAGCTGTTGGAGGACTGTGGGACACTAGGCAGGGCTGAGTGTGGTGGAAGTCAGGGAAGGATTCCTTGGAGGTGATTCTTAGGATGCCTTAGAAAGAGAATTTCGGTTCATCGAGACTGAAAGGCTACTCCACGCCTGCCTTTGCTGTGGTGCAGACGGTCTAACATAGAGCCTGCACATGCTAGGCAAGCAAGAACCAAGCAACTGAACAACGGTCCCCAGCCAGTGGCCTCCCTGTATTTAAGGAGCTCTTCCCTCCCCAAGGTAGAAGCTAGAATTCCAGCTCCCATCCTCCTTTGCAGCAACAGAGACATTGCACTCAACGACAGAGGCTCTGCCAATCAGGTGCCCTTACCCTGAAGGGGACCTGTTCTAGAGGGGACTGGAGAGCAAGAGGAAGTGAACCCCAGCACACTCATCTCTCTGGGGCTGCTGGAGTGGAGCCGCACCCGTTTGGGACTCAGCACAGGTTGCATGGGTGAGTCCCTGTGTAGGAGTGACGTTGGCACTTGTGGAAGTCAGGCCTTTGCTCCCATGGCTGGGTTATAGCCCCAGGGGGTCCTGGCAGTGTGGAGGGAGGACCATGTGGAGGGAGGACCGTGTGCCTGGGAGTGCTGTCTGGAATTGAGTTCGTGCTGCTCTGCCTTCGATGGTTCTCCTCACTGTTTAACAACTTACAAGTGATAACTTCTGGCCCCACGGGCCTGAGTAGATTTTGCTCCTGGAAAGTCAAATCCCGTGTGCGCACGCGCGCACACACACACACACACACACACTCCAGGAGATAAAGTTCTATGCTGAGTGATGGAGTGAGGGGTGTGTCCTGGGCAGATCATGGAGACCTGGAGTCAGGTTAGAGCCTGCAGAAGCAATGGGGAACGACAGAAGGACCAGAGGGGAGAAGATGTGGATTTGAACATCACCTGGTGAGGACCTAGGAGTGGTTATGGACTCAAAAGTCGGGGCTGGAAAGTAAATTCCTATTTTTCTGATCCAGGAGGAGGGACAGCTTTCATTATTTGGGTGAGGGAACATAGAGAAATGCTTAAGAAGAGTATTCCAGCAGAGCGGTGGTGGCATACACCTTTGATCCCAGCACTCTGGAGGCAGAGGCAGGCAGATCTCTGTGAATGTGAGTCCAGCCTGGTCTACAGAGTGAAATCCAGGACAGTTAGGGCTCTCTAGAGAGGCCCTGCTCCAAAACAAACAACAAACAAGCTATACATAAATAAATAATAAACATGTATACTCTAGACAAATGTTCTGGGCTATATTCTCAGCCCATGTTATAACTAGATTACAATCCTAGGCTGGTTCCTCTTTGGAATCTGCCTACCAGCATGCAGCACTGCGGATGACCCCAGCTATTTCTGTTTGTTTGTTTGTTTGTTTGTTTGTTTGTATTTGGGTCCCCCCCCCCCGTCCCCCCGAGACAGGGTTTCTCTGTGTAATCCTGGCTGTCCTGGAACTCACTCCGTAGACCAGGCTGGTCTTGAACTCAGAGCGCTGGGATTACAGGCGTACGCCACCACTGCCCGGCTTGTTTGTTTGTTTAACTTTATGTATTTGGGTGTTTTGCCTACATGTAGGTCTGTGCACCCTGTGTATGTAGTACCCACAGAGGTCAGAAGAGGGCATATGATCACCTGGACCTGGAGTTATAGACACGTGAGCTACCAAGTGGGTGTTGGGAATTGAACCCACCCAGGTCCTCTAGAGGACTAACCTATGCTCTTAGCTACTGAGCCATCTCTCCAGCCCCTGGGGCTCTGTTTGTTTATTTTGAGACAAGGTCTCACTGTATTGCTCTGATAGACCTGAAATTCTGTGTAGACCAGGCTGGCCCGTAGTTCACGGCCATCTTGCCATCTCTGCCTCTGGACAGGCATCTGCCACCACACCTGGCCAGCCTCTTCTCTTCACTTTTCATCTTGAGAGGGTCTCAGTACGTTGCCTGTGCTAGCCCGGAACTTGAAATCCTCCTGGTTAGGTGTCCGAGTATCTGGGATTACAGGTCTGTACCTCAGGGTCGATAATGGTGCTGTTCCGTGCTTCAGTAAGCTCATCCGCAGGCTTTGAGGATTAAAGCAGTTGGCAAATGGAAAATGGTAAGGCTGGGTGGTGGTGGCGCATGCCTGTAATCCCAGAACTTGGGAGGCAGAGGCAAGAGGATTTCTGAGTCCGAGGCCAGCCTGGACTACAGAGTGAGTGCCAGGACTACACAGAGAAACCCTGTCTCCAAAAACCAAAAAGAAAAAAGAAAAAAGAAAAAAAAAGAAAAACCAAAAGAAAAAGAAAAGAGAAGAGAAGAGAAGAGAAGAGAAGAAAAGAAAAGAAAAGAAAAGAAAAGAAAAGAAAAGAAAAGAAAAGAAAAGAAAAGAAAAGAAAAAAATGCTTAGGACAGTGCCTGGCATTTGGCAAAAACTTTTTTTGTTGTTTGTTTTGTTTTTTGAGACAGGGTTTCTCTGTGTGGCCTTGGCTGTCCTGGAACTACCTCTTTAGACCAGGTAGGTCTCAAACTCAGAGATCTGCCTGACTCTGCCTCCTGACTGTTGGGATTAAAGCATGCACCCATGCCAGGTTTAGCACTGAAAGAACTTAGCTATTTCTCTCTCTCTCTCTCTCTCTCTCTCTCTCTCTCTCTCTCTCTCTCTCTCTCTGTGTGTGTGTGTGTGTGTGTGTGTGTGTGTGTGTGTGTCTGTGTGTGTGTGTGCCCGTTTATGCATTCATTTCTGTGTATGTCTAGGTCAGAGGAAACCAAATGGGAGTCAGTTCTCTTCTTTCATCTTGTGGGTCTCAGGATCAAGCACAATTCATCAGGCTTTGTAGCAACTGAGCCCTCTTGTTGGCCCCCTTGGCTGGGGTTTGGAGGACAGGATTCTGGTCCTTGTTTTGCTGTAGCTATGACATGTGACCATGAAGACATTCCTCTCACTCAGGCTCAGCTTCATGCGTGAGACCATGTCTAGTTCTGCACCCCCCTGGACCAGACCCCCTCTTTACCTTGGGCCACCCTCTGCCCCGCCTCTGCCTCTGCCTCTGCCTCTGCCTCTGTCCCCTCCCACCACCCAAACCAAGAGAGTGCCACTAAGTCCCAACTTGTCCATTCTTTTTATTTGTTTTGCTTGGTTTTCTGAAACAGGGTCACATATATAAACTGGCCTCAAATTTACTATGTAGCCAAGGCTGGCCTTTCTTCCTCCTCCTCTTCTTTCTCTTCCTCCCCCTCATCTTCTTCCTTCTCATTCTTTTTCTTCTTTTTGACACAGGGTCTGTCCAAATAACCCTGGCTATCTTGGAATTTATTATATAGACCAAGCTGGACCCAAACGTGGAGTGCCGCCTGCCTCTGCCTCCCAAGTGCTGGGATTAATGGCGAGTGCTACCATACTTGACTCTGCCTCTCACTGCGAGGATTATAGGGTGTGCCACTACACCCAGCTGTGCCTGCGCCTCCTGGCTCTTGGTTTCACAGCCAAGCCTCCCATCTTTCTCTGGAGGGATCTTCCTGGTTCTGGGATGCTTGGGCTCCTGGGCTCCTTCATCCTTTCTAGTTGGTGCTCTCTAACTTCTTCCCTACCTTCCAGTCCTCAGTCTTCCTCTTACATGTAGATCTGTTCTGGACCTCTCCTGGATACACTCTGTGTTCTGTCTCCAGGCCATGTCCTCTGGCCCCCAGGCCTCGATAATCTCTTCTAAGCAGAAGAGATGTATGTCAAGATCAGATCTTGTCTGAGCATTAGTCCTGTGTGGCCAGCTGTGGCTTAGCCACCCACACATATCTATCTCAACCAAAATTCATCAGCCAGCAGCCTTTACAGACTCCTTGCCTGAGGGCAACACCACCGCCACCCACATAGATGCTGTGTTGTCAGATTTCCATCGCTGTAACAAATTGCTTGAGATAATCAACATATAAAGACGAAAGGTTTTCTTTGGCTCATGGTTTCAGAACATGGTCTCCTAGTTCTGTTGCTTTGGGCTGTGGTGAAACAGAACGTCCTGGCAGGGTCTTAGTAGCCCTCTAAAGACACACCCCCAGTGGTATAACTTCCTTCCGCAAGGCCCCATGGTAATCTTAAAGTTTCTACATCTCCTAAGAGCTGAGGCCACGTCCTAACACATGAGCCCTTGGGGCAAACTTGAGTGGACCTGTGGATGTTGTTCAGTTGGCAGAGCACTCGCTTAGCACGGACAAGGCTCAGGGTTTGATCTCCAGCACTGAATAAGCCAGGCATGGCGGTCTATGCCTGCAGTCCTAGGACCTGTCTCTACACAACAACGAACCTCAAAAGGTCATATTTTATGTTGGCCAAATAACAATGAAAATTCCATGAAGATTTTATCTTTTTTTTTAAATAAAAGATTAAAAAAAACTAATTCCAAAATTTACATGAAAATACAAAGAAATTAATAAATTATAATGCTGAAAAAGTACAGTTAGGATGTGTACCACAGCATATGATGATTTGTTGCAATTGGGTATGGTGGCATGTGCCTAGAATTCTAAAACTCGAGAGGCTGATACAGAAGGATCACCACAAATTCAAGGCCAGCCTGATCTGCGTTATGAGTTTCTATCTCAAAGAAAAGAAAAAGAAAGGAAGGAAGGAAGGAAAGAAGAGAAGAGAAGAGAAGAGAAAAGAGAAAAGAAAAGAAAAGAAAAGAAAAGAAAAGAAAAGAAAAAGAAAGAACAGAAAGGAAGCGGTACTGGGGGTGTGACTCAGCTGGGAAGGAGCTGAGCTAGCGAGCACCAAGTCCTGAACGCCATCTCCAGCACCTCCTGAACCAGGCTTGGTGGTACCTGTCGGGAATTCCAACACTGCAGAGGCAGCAGGATTGGACGCTCAAGGTCATCTTTATCTACAGAAAGAGCTCCAGACCAACCTGGACCCCACAGATCCCTGACTCAAAGAAAAATACTTTTTCTTTATGAGGCGTCAGAAGCACAGGGTAGACAGATAGATTAGTAACACAGAGCAGGGACTCTAGAGACATCACACATATGTGAAAAGGACACTGCCATTCACCTGTAGGAAGAGTTTTACATACACACACACACACACACACACACACACACACACACACACACACATATATACATATGTAGGGTTAAGTGAGGTCCTGCATCCACTCATGGGCCGCTCAGGGAGGCAGGACACTGGAGTTTTGTGGCTGCGCTTACCCCATGCAGGTGCCAGCTGGGTGTCTGGCTGTGGGAAGCCATGGGACACTGCTCTGGGAGTGGGGGTGAGGGAGCACAGTCTGAGGTCCCAGGGACAGCTAGAGCTGACTTGGGGGTTCCGGGGCCTGCAGGGAGGCCGGGCGTCTGGTTCTCAGGCTCTTAAGGCGCCCAGGTGCCGCTGTGAGCTGCTGAGGACAGAGAGGAGGCCCGAGGGCTGGATCTAGCCCAGGGTCGAAGGGGAAAGGGGAACACTCAGGCTGGGTCCTGGGGGGGATGGTCCTTGGTTTGTCAGTGGCTGGCTGGCTTGGCTTGGTGGTCATGGCTGGGAGCACAGAGAGGCCTTCAGCGGGAGATTAGACGGCCAGCTCTTCAGGTGAAGGCCTGCTCCATTGCTCCCCATAGCGGATCCTGATGAAAAGGGACAGTCCGTAATTTTAAGACATTTATTGCCAGCCGGGCGTAGTGGCACATGCCTGTAATCCCAGCACTTGGGAGGCAGAGGCAGGCGGATTTCTGAGTTCAAGGCCAGCCTGGTCTACAGAGTGAGTTCCAGGACAGCCAGGGCTACACTGAGAAACCCTGTCTCGAAAAACCAAAAAAAAAAAAAAAAAAAAAAGACATTTATTGCCATGGCAGGCAAGTGGATGAGTAAAGCCGTACTCCACTTCAGAGGGTGGGTCTGAGGTTAAACACCTTTTGCAGGGAGGAGTGTCTGAGAAGGAGAGTGTATTGGCTAGGCCTTCAAGCCTTTGGGTATCTCATTAAAACAGAGATCTGTCTTGAGGCTACTTGACCACAGGTCACATCCTCTACCTGTGGAGGGGCTTGGAGCATTGCCACTAATGGCCACAAATCCATGGAGGGCTGTGGTCTCCTGTCAGGAGCCTAGTGTCTGGGAACCAGGTAAAACGCCTGCTGTCCCTCAAGGTCAACGTGGTTTCCAACCTTAGCTCAACTAGGAACCAGGATGCCTTTCATGGTCCTACACATACACACACAAAAGAAAAGGTTGCTGGGCAGTGGTGACACACACACCCTTTTTTTTTTTTTTTTTTTTTTTTTTTTGGTTTTTCGAGTCAGGGTTTCTCTGTGTAACTCTGGCTGTCCTGGAACTCACTCTGTAGACCAGGCTGGCCTCGAACTCAGAAATCTGCCTGCCTCTGCCTCCCAAGTGCTGGGATTACAGGTGTGCACCACCACCGCCTGGCGGCACACACCTTTAATCCCAGCACTTGGGAGGCAGAGGCAGGCAGATTTCTGAGTTCGAGGCCAGCCTGTGTGTGTATACAAGTTGGTGCTCTCCTACACGAATGTGAGAAAATCTAAGCTACTCAGGCTGCCGTGCTTATCTGCTGGTCCACACCAACAGCACCCGTGTTCTCACTGTCTGTGTGAGAAGGAGTTATAATTCAAAGGGTATTCTTTTGATTTAGGGAAGACGGGGCTAGAGAGTGGGCTCAGTTGTTAAGGGCGTGCACTTCCAGAGGATCCGAGCTCAGCTCCCTGCACCCAATCCAGTCGCTCAGAGCTGCTGTAATTCCAGCTCCGAGGGGTCCGGCACTGCAGTGCATGTGCAGAAGCCACGGAATGGACGACTTGCAGGAGTCCGTTCTCTTTCTCCGCCATGTGGGTTCTCGTGATTAAATCCAGATCAGCAACCTTGGTAGCAAGCACCTTCATCTCTGAGCCGTCTCACCAGCCCTCTTTTCCACTCCTCCGAGAGAAGGTGCCAGCTCCTTCCTGTGAGTTCTTCCCAAGCCCTTGGCTGACTCTTTCTATGCTCCTAGAACCTAAATGCATCATTTGAACTATCATTTTTCTCTGTTTCTGTGGACTTTGAGAGTACAGGTGCACTACCTACCTCTGGGCAGGCCGGATGCTCTCAATTTCACCCCCTTCCCCAAGCCTGTTTCCTGTCACTGTTTATCAATTCCATGTCCTGGAAGGGTGGTTTCCATGAACCTAGGAAACCTGGCCTCTGGTTCAACTATCAGGCGGCCCCAGCAGGAGAGAGGAATTGTCACCCATCCCCATCGCTCTCCTTCTCCCCTCCAGGGTCAGGGCTCTGTTAGGTGGCCCCCCTCTGTAGCCCACTTCCAGGCTCCAGCGCTCATCTGGTTCTCTGATAATCTTCTCACCCAGGCAGAACTTACAGGGAAGGACGCCCCCTGCCTCAGGGGCCTCACCATTTCCTGTAGGCTTTCTTAGCTCTCCTCATCTCTGTTAAGGGCAGTGGTCCCTTGGCACCCACGAGGGATTGTTTTTCAGGACCCCAGGCAGACCCACAGATGCTCAAGTCCTTAATTATAGACAACCTTCACATTCTCTTGTGTAACTTGGCCATTACAAGATTCCTTTCAATAGCCAATACAATGAAATGCTGTAGAAATAATCTGTGGGCCAGGCAGTGGTGGCACACGCCTTTTTTTTTTTTTTTCCGAGACAGGGTTTCTCTGTGTAGTCCTGGCTGTCCTGGAACTCACTTTGTAGACCAGGCTGGCCTCGAACTCAGAAATCCGCCTGCCTCTGCCTCCCAAGTGCTGGGATTACAGGCGTGCGCCACGCCCGACCGGCACACGCCTTTAATCCCAGCACCTGGGAGGCAGGGGCAGGCAGATTGTGTTCAAGGCCAGCCTGGTCTACAGAGTGAGTTCCAGGACAGCCAGGGAGACACAGAGAAACCCTGTCTTGAAAAACCAAAAAGAGAGAGAGAGAGAGAGAGAGAGAGAGAGAGAGAGAGAGAGAGACAGAACACAAAAGACTGTGTGTGGTCTGGAGACTAGAAAGTAATCACAAAGGATCTCTCTCTCTCTCTCTCTCTCTCTCTCTCTCTCTCTCACCATTTGTCTTTTTTTTTTCTTTTTGGTTTTTCCAGACAGGGTTTCTCTGTGTAGCCCTGGCTGTCCTGGAACTCACTCTGTAGACCAGGCTGGCCTCGAACTCAGAAATCTGCCTGCCTCTGCCTCCCCAGTGCTGGGATTGAAGGCGTGTGCCACCACTGCCCGACTACCATTTGTCTTTTTTTGTTTGTTTGTTTGTTTGTTTTTATTTTTGTTTTTTGAGGCAGGGTTTCTTTGTTTAGTCCTGGATGCCCCAAAACTAGCTCTGTTAACCAGGCTGGCCTTGAACTCAGAGATCTGCCTGTCTCTGCCTCCTGAGAGTTGGTATTAAAGGTGTGCACCACAACAACTTAGCCTTTGTTGTTGTTGTTGTTGTTGTTGTTGTTGTTGTTGTTTTGAGACAGGATTTCATGTAGCCCAGGCTGGCCTTAAACTTCCAGCCCTAGCCCTCCCCCCTCCGTCGTCTACCGCCTGAAGGATATGAATATAGACACGGTTTTATGCAGAGCTGGGAATTGAACTCGGCTTCATGCTTACCCAGCAAGCATGCCACTAACCGAGCTATGCCCCTGGCACTTACTTCCTGTACATTTTGCTCTGTGGTTGGCTCCATCTCTAGATGCAGAGCCCAAGAGCACAGAGGGCCTCCTGCGGAGCCTCCGTTAAACTCTCTCCCTGGAGCCTCCGTTAAACTCTCTCCGTGGAGCCCTTCCCACTGCTGCCCATTCCCTGCCGGCAGCCCGGCCACACCCTCTCCACCCTCAACCTGCTCCTTGTCTGTTTCTCCATCATTTGGCTGTGAAAGCCCATTTGATGGAGACTGAGCAGTAACAGGGTGGAGATGGAGACAGGGCCCATGTGCTCACTCTTGTGGAACTGACAGAGCAGAACAGATCAGTCAGGGTGGAGTATAACGGGAGACCCTAGAGGCAGCTCCAAGGAGGCAGCTGTGGGGGAACATTCTAGAAGAAGGATCAAAACTCAGAGGCCTCCTTCCCTCGGGGCACACAGGAGCCTTGTCGCCAAGGTTTAGGGATGAGATAACTGCCCACTGGAAAGAGTAGAGCTGGTTTGAGGTTTCTTCTCAAACACTCAACAGGCTAGAATCTTCTAAGGTTGGGAAAAAAAAAAAATCTAACACTCCCATGGGAGGTTAGAAACATCTCTGCAATACACCATGGCAGTCTAACAAGAGAGAGCCTCTCCCTGGGCCCCTCACCAGCTCTCATGCCTCATGTCCTAAGTCATGGCTGTTCACACCCTCCACATGCTCTGCCCACGGCTCCACCCAGGGTCTTTCCCCATGAGGTCATCGGCAGATTACTGTCTAGTGCTCAGCAGGAAGTTCCCCCGGGTGGGCTCTGCCCACCGCTCTGCTTGCTGTGCGAACACTGCTCCCGACTCAGTGTCCCCTAGCCCTGGCTTCTTGCTGTGCCTCCATCAGCTAAGCACATTTCTGCTTGGGAGATTGTCTCAGAGGGGACACTCTCCCTACAAATGTCAGAATGTATCGTGGCTGCTTTACTGTGTCACCCAAATCTCCCCTTTGGGGGCAGGTTCTCGTTCCTGCAGTGGCAGAGGGCACTCACAGCAACAGGTGTCGTGACTGTCCATCAACAGACAGCTGGCCCCTTCGCCCGCGGCTGTTCAAGAGTGGTTCATAGTCCCAGCCCCGTGGCCTCAAGTCGGAGCAAAGCAAGGTTCTCACAAAGGGCACTTCCCGCTCCAGAGCCTGTGGGTGAGAGCAAAGCCTTCTGTGGTGCCTGTAGCCCAGTCCACCTTTTCCCTTAAACGAACCTCTTCCCTCTCTGACTCACAGGCAGTCACAAATGCTTTAAATAAATCCCCCAGCAGTTCCTGACTGGCAGCACAGCGCCAGTACCCTCCTTGTCTCTGCCATATGCAATGTTTCGCAGGCATCCTATCAGCCTTCGCTCTGTGTATGTGGTATGTGTGTGTGTGTGTGTGGGGTGGGGAGTGGTATGTATGTGATGTGTACAGAGAGGCAAAAAAAAAGGATGTTAAGTATCCTGCTCTATCATTCTGTGTCTTATTTTCACAAGACAAGGTCTCTCATTGAACCTGGAGGTAGGCAGGTGGCCAGCAAAACCCAGTGGTCGGTCCTCTGTCTCATGGGTTTACAGATATGTCTGCTTCCTCCACCCCCAACCCCATCGGAACAGGGTTTCCCTGTGTATGGCTATTTCTAGAACTTACCCTGAGAAACTGCTCACCGTGGGAGGCACCATTCCCCGGGAAGGGGAATCTAACCGTATATGGCTGGAGAGAGCCAGCTGAGCACTAGACTGGAGATAGCAGTCCACTGTTCTCTGCGCGTGAGAATGGATGTAAGGTGACCAGATCTTTCCGACTTCTACAGCTGTGGCTTCCCTGCCGGGATGGGCTGGAATCTGGACTCGTCAGCCAAATAAATGCCTTCTCCCTTAGGTTGCCTTTGCCAGGATAGTTTATCACAGCAAAGGAAAACCTAAGCAACTGGATATCGTTTATTTTAAGTTTTATTTTGTTTATTATTGTATATGATGTATATGTGGGGTGTGTGTGTGTGTGTGTGTGTGTGTACACGACTGTGCATGTAAAGGGCAAAGGACAACTTTTGGACGTCAATTCTCTCTTCACACTATGAATTTCTGGGATAAAACCTCATTTCATGCTTTTTTTTTTCCTTTCCATGACAGAATTTCACAGTGTAGGCCAGGCTGTCCTGGAACTCACAGAGACTGTCTACATCTGCCTCCTGCGTGCTGGGACTAGAGGTATGTGCCACCATGTCCAGCTGTCATTTCCTGTTTATTCATTAAACAACAGCAACAACAAAAAAAAGAATCTAGCCAGGTATGGTGGTATATGCCTTTAATTCCAGCAGTCAGGAGGCAGAGATAGGCAGAACTCTGTGAGGTGGAGACAGCCTGGTCTACATTAGATTTCCAGGACAGCCAGGACTACATAGAGAGCTCCTGTCTCAAATGAACAAACCAACTATCCATCTCTCTCTCTCTCTCTCTCCATCTATCTATCTATCTATCTATCCACCTACCTACCTATCTACCTATCTATCTATCTTCTACCTATCTACCTATCTATCTATCTATCTATCTATCTATCTAGGCAGAGTCTATGCTGTGCAGCTCAGCCTAGACTTGAACTCGCGATTCTCTGTCCTATGCCTGCCATGTTGTGGGATTACAGGTGGGCACCACCACGCCCATCTTTTGCCACCTTTTGGAACTACTCTTTCTGTCGTTTCGTTCACGCTTTTTGTCTCTTCTCAGTGTGTTTCCAGAGAGCTGCTCCTTGCGATGTCACCGTGCTGGGGCTTGGTACCTAGCTCTTGCTCACTGAACAGACCACTGAGCAGCCACGGAGTACAAGGCTGTGGGCGAGGCTCTCCCTCTCTGTTCCCCCTACCCTGCCCCCAGCCCCCGAGTTGGGCGTCAGCCCCTCCCCGCTGTGACCCTGGCTGAGCCAGGGCCTCCTGGGAGGATGAAGCCTGCAGCCGCCTTGGCGGCCTGCCCTGTATTGATCAAAGCTGGGAGGCCTGCTGGCTGAGGGCTGTCCCGGTGTGGGGGCGGGGCGGGGCAGGAGATTTGTCCGAGGCTTGCCTGGGGCCTTTCGATGCTGCTGAAGACCCATCTGGTGCAGGGACTGGCTATATTCCTTCCTCATACTTCCCAGGGGAAGCCGACACCACCCCAGGGGGATGGATGCGCGGTAGGAGTGAGCACTGTACAGGGGCAGGGCTGTGTCTTGCAAAACCATGCATCAGTCACAGTGTCCAGGGCTGTCCTCCTTTGCACAGGAGTCCCCTCCTCTTTTTTTGTTTTGTTTTTTTGTTTTGTTTTTAAACAGGGTTTCTCTGTATAGCACTGGCTGTCCTGGAACTCACTCTGTAGACCAGGCTGGCCTCGAACTCAGAAATCCGCCTGCCTCTGCCTCCCAAGTGCTGGGATTAAAGGCGTGTGCCACCACCGCCCGGCTAGATAAGTCTTAAAATTTTTTTTTTTAAAAATAACATTTATTTGTGGAAATGGTGAGGGTAAGGGTGTGCATGACACATAGATGAAGATCGGAAAACGATCTGTGGGAGTCGGTTCTCTCCTTCCTGCGTGTGGGCTGCAATGCTTGACCTCAGATCATCAAGCGAAACAGTGAACTATCTTGCTTACACTTGAGAGGTCTCTTGTAGCTCAGGCTAGCCTGGAGCTCATTCTGCAGCTGAGCAGCTGAGCTTCTGAGCCTCCTGCTTCCACTTCGCAAATGCTGGAGTTAGAGGTGCGCATTGCCTGGCGTCTACACGTTGGGCCCGGGCTTGTGTATACTACAGAAGAGAGCTACGGTCTCCGCTCCACCCACCGCTCTCCGTGTGCAAGCGTTCCTATATAACCGCACCTCCCCCCACCCCCACCCCCCCGAGAGACAGGCAAGCTAAAAGTCACACTTGTTTGACAGAGGAGACGACTCAAGCCCCCACAGCACCCTGATGGCTTGTCTGCTGATTCTTCTATACACAGGTCACCCTTCTCCCTGGCAGGCCCAAATTCAGGACGCAGCAGAGGCCCAGACCTTGGCCATCCTGAGCTGAAAAAGGAGCAGGCATTCGTGGCAGCTCAGGGGGTGCGGGGGGGGGGGGGGAGCCCTGGGACCTCTAGGCAGGGCCTAGGCTAGCCTCAAACTTGCATTCTGTCAACCCAAGCCCCTTCCTGGAGGATTTAAGACTGTGTTGAGCAGTTGTTTTAAATTTCCGGGCAGGGGGCTGCGAGGGGGCAGGGGAGGGGCGCAGCAGGCTGTCTAGGGTGTGGGCTGCTATTTACCAGGGCCTTCTGCGGGATGCAGAGTCTAGGCTGGGGGCGCCTACAATTGCTTCCAGCTGGGCTGTCAGCCAGGCAGAGGCCTGGGGATAGGTGGAGGGGGTAGAAAGAGAGGACCGCAGTGCTTAAGGGGTCCCTTCCGACCCACTTCTCCATCCTCCCACCCCCACCCCCTCTCCCGCCACGATGGGTGAATGTTCTCGCCGGGGCCAGCAGGCCTGGTGCTGCATCTCTGAACATAAAAATGTATCTATAAACTGGGAATCCGGCCGGCCGGGCCGCACTGAGCTTTATGGCCCTTATGCACTTAATCTTTCATTTCCTCTCCCTGCTCCATCTCCCAGCTCACTTCCCCTCTTTCCCTGGAGGACTTGCTCAGCAACACCGGGAGCCCCTTCCCTGCCCCTCCCCCACGCGTCCCTTTGTCAGAAGGTACCTGTATGTGTGTACAGCTGTCCCAGACGCCCCCCGCGCTCTTTCTCTAGCTTGCATTCACTCTGCGTGGCAACCGGAGTGAATAAACCCTGCCTGGCATGCAACGAGCCCCGGTGCTCTCTGCACCCACAGAACAGGCCCCTTAGCCAGCTGCTGAGCCCCCAGCCTCCCCCTCAAACCAACCAAGACTCCGAACTAAGCTACAGCGGAGTCCATATTTCTGCCTTGGTCCTGGAGCCTACGGCCTGTCTAATGCCGGCTGTGTGGTTCCATCTTTTTCCACCCCACAGACATCATCAGGTCCTAGACACTACCCCAGGCTGGGACAGGGTCTAGCCTCTGTGACGGCAGCCTTGGTTTTCTAGGGGGAAAAGGGAGGAGGGTAGGGGCTGGAGAGATGATGATGCAGTCAGCGTGTGTGCCTGGCATACAAACGCGAGACTCTTGAGTCTGAGCCCCAGGCTCTGTTTGGACAGTGACATAGTCTGCAATCCGAGAGCTAGGGAGATATCTGTGGGGCTAACTGGCTAGCCAGAACACCCTAATCAGTGAGTTCCAGGTCCCAGGGAGAGAGCTCCTTTCAAAAAACTGGCCTATCGCCAGGTGTGGTGGCACACGCCTATAAACCCAGCACTTGGGAGGCAGAGGCAGGCGGATTTCTGAGTTTGAGGTCAGCCTGGTCTACAGAGTAAGCTCCAGGACAGCCAGGACAACACAGAGAAACCCTGTCTCGAAAAACCAAACCAACCAAACAACCTAACAACAACAACAACAACAACAACAACAACAACAACTGGCCTAGCAAGATAGTATAGAGGAAAGACTCTTGCCAGACAAGCCTGGTGGCGAGTTCAACTGCCCTGTCACCCTAACCTATGTAAAGGTCGAAGAGAACCAACTCTATAATGTTGTCCTCTGACCTCCACACACATGTGTACCCTCACACAGGCACCTTGCCCACATGTGAGCAAACATAAACACACTCAA
The DNA here is from genome assembly GCA_964023405.1 of Apodemus agrarius. Taxonomy (NCBI): domain Eukaryota; kingdom Metazoa; phylum Chordata; class Mammalia; order Rodentia; family Muridae; genus Apodemus; species Apodemus agrarius. Next base: position 47,064,901 of record OZ030009.1, read on the forward strand.
GCATACTAATAATACTTTTTTTTTTTGTTTTGTTTTTTGTTTTTTGGAGATAGGGTTTCTCTGTATAGCCCTGGCTGTCCTGGAACTCACTCTGTAGACCAGGCTGGCCTTGAATTTAGAAATCTGCCTGCCTCTGCCTCCCTAGTGCTGGGATTACAGGCGTGCGCCACCACTGTCCAGCCTAATAATACTTTTTAAATTAAAAAAAAAAAAGCCAATAAAGATGTGGAAGTTGTGGTGTATGCCTTTGATCCTAGCATGGAGAGGCAAAGGCTGGTGGATCTCTGTGAGTTCGAGGCCAGCCTGGTCTACAGAGCAAGTTCCAGGACAGCCAGAGCTATACAGTGAGATTTTCTCTCAAAAACAAAATAAATAAATGAACAAAATCCCAATGTGGGCCAACTCCTGAGAAATGACATCTAAAAATGACCTCTAGCTTCCATAACGATAAGCAATTGCGCGCGCGCGCGCGCGCGCACACACACACACACACACACACACACACACGCAGCTGGGGGCATTGATGAGAGAGAGGTGGGTTACTGAGAGAACGTTGTGAGTTCTGGAAGACCACAGGACCACACCGGGAGAGATTGGGTTGCTCTGCGCTGGTTTAGGGATCCCAGTTTGTGTTTTCTATTGCAGTGGAAATGTTACCACAAACCCTTCTTGCCTTATCCGGATGGACTTGTAAAGCCAGGGAGCTGGCTTGTCCCAGTGTCACGCACCTACCGAGTGCCTGCCACAGAGACTTCTGGAATGCATGCTGTCTCTCGCTGTCCCCCTTCATTTTACACAAGAGACTCAAGTTCCGAGTGGGAAAAGATTTCACCCTGGAGCGCACAGCAGAAGAGAGCAGGATTGGGGTTAGTTTCTTGGGAGGCTGAAGCAGGAGGATCATGAATTCCAGGCCAGCCTGGGCTAAATAGAACATCACTGTCTCAAAATAGAGAAATAAACCATAACAAAACAAAACAAGAAAGAAAAAAATCTGGGCTGGAGAGATGGCTCAGCGGTTAAGAACACTGACTGTTGCTCCCGAAGTTCCTGAGTTCAAATCCCAGCAACCACGTGGTGGTTCACAACCATCCTTAATGAGATCTGACACCCTTTTCTGGTGTGTCTGAGGGTAGCTACAGTGTACTTACATATAACAATAAATAAATCTTTTTTTTTTTCTTTTTTGGATTTAGTTTTTTTTCGAGACAGGGTTTCTCTGTATAGCCCTGGCTGTCCTGGAACTCACTCTGTAGACCAGGCTGGCCTCGAACTCAGAAATCCACCTGCCTCTGCCTCCCAGAGTGCTGGGATTACAGGCATGCGCCACCACCTCCCGGCTCAATAAATAAATCTTTAAAAAAAAAAAAAAAAAGGAAGGAAGGAAAAGAAAAGAACGAACAAAATCCAACAACAGTAACCAAACAAAAACCAATCCTGAGATCCCAGTGGATGAGAACTGGAGGCTAAGAGCCCGGAGAGCCGGGGCTGACTGCAGTGCAGCCCTGCAACCCCCAGCCAAAGCCCAGACCGGTCACATGACTGCGGTCTCCCCGGGCTACCTTAAGCCCTCCTCCTTTCCTTCCTGCAGATCCTGAAAGCAGCCTCTGCCCCTTTAAGGCCCCTCCCTCCCACTCCCCTGGAAGGCATCCCTGGAGAGCTGGCCCAGTACCAGGGGAAGGTGGCAGGTCCCAGCTGTGGGCCTGGTAGGTCCCAGGTCTCAGAGAATGAGTGTGCACCCGACGAAGAATGTCAGATGCCCCTTTTGTTCTTGGGTGGGGAGAACGGGGTGGGAGGGAGAAAGGAGCTGTGGGGCCAGGGCAGGGTGGGATGTAGGTCTGAAGAAGGGAGACGAGTCGCACAGAGAGCTGAGTGTGGAGTTAATGAGCAAAAGTCTTTTAGTGTAAGTGGGTGGGGTCCCTTGTCCACGGAAAGGTCTGGGTCTCACAGATCATTCATTCTCCCCCTGAGCTGTTCTTGCCAGAAAAATCCCATTTTGCAGAGGCCAGAAGCACCTGACCAGAGACACTTGTATCTTGCTAGGAAACGATCGGCTGGGGTCATAGTGGAGTCTGCGCCCAAGGCAGGACACTCAGCACCTGTTGGCAAAGGTCCTTCTCAGGGAGAGTGCCGCTGGACTCCAAGCAAATGACTTACATGTCAGGGCAGGGCTGGCAGGCCTGGTCTCTGTGCACACCGAGCCCGGGCACCTTTCTCTAGGACTCTGAGACTGGGGGATGGGGAATTTTGTAGTCCAGTCCAGGCTGGCCTTGAGCTAAGCACCCCTCTGCCTCAACCTCCAGAGGGCTGGGCTTACCAAAACGTGGGCACCGCACTGCAGGGGTCCTGATAAATTTCAACGCCTCTCCTTGCTAGGCAAAAGCCTTAGAGTGAGGAAGCTATCAGCTGTGGGACTTAGCTTAGAATGACCAGGCTATCTCCCTCCCCCTCTCCTTTTCCCTCTCCCCCCTCCCTCTCCCTCTCCCTCCCCCTCCCCCTCTCCCTTCCCCTCTCCTTCTCCCTCTCCCCTCCCTCTCCCTCTACCTCCCCTCTCCCTCTCCCTCTCCCCCCTCCCTCTCCCTCTCTCTTCCCTTCCTTCTCTCTCTGTCTCTTTCTTTCTTTTGTTGTTGTTGTTTTAGTTTTTCGAGACAGGGTTTCTCTGTGTAGCCCTGACTGTCCTGGAACGCACTCTGTAGTCCGGGCTGCCCACAAATTCACAGTGATTCGCCTGCCTCTGCCTTCTGAGTGCTCGATTTAAAGATGTGCATCACCACCACCTGACTACACACTTGAGTCCTAGTTCACTCCTATGAAAAATAGGTGCTGCCCGGAAAGGAGGCTTGGGAGGCTGATCAGAGGAATGAGGGGCAGACCAGCTGCACCAGGGTAACCTTTTCCCTGTTCCCTCTCCTCTTAGGCTCTTGGGCTTGGGCTCAGGCAGGCCTGTTTCCTGGACAGACAGGAAGCTAGTTCAGTGGCCTGGGGAGGAGGGGTGGAAAGGGGGGAACTATGGGGGAGGGGAAGGGGAAGGTTTGTCTTCTAGTTGATATTCAGAGGCAAGAAATTTCTTCTCTGCGCACAGACCTGGGGCGCTGGCACTCCAGGCTAATAGTCTGTTCTGGTCCCAGATTCCCCGGGTAAGGAGACTAAATGGACCCAGGAAGACATAGCCCTTGGTGAAGCACTGTAGGTACAGGAAACCATAGCGTTAGCAGGGAGTCCTTAACCTCTTCCCACTACAGGGCACGCAGCATACAGCATTGGAGGACAACAGAGGTAAGCACAGAGGGTAAAGGACCTGTCCAGTGACCAGTGGCGCAGTCTGGTTCCTCGAGCACTGTGCTTCCTCGGGGAGGCCTGGAGTCAGGTAGAATAAAGCTGGGCGAGGCTTCTTGAGCCTCGGGGGAGTGCTTCACCCATACCTAGTTCTTCCTGCCTTCTACCAAGGCAGAAAACGAAACCTTTCCAATAAAGAGGATTCACTTCATGTAACTTCTGTCCAAGCTGGGCTGAGCCCTGCCTCTCTCATGGAAAAGGCTAAGCCCTGAGAACGCACACAGTGCAAGGCCAGGTTTAAGGTCTAGCCTAAATACTTCCCGTCGAGCGTCGAGCGGCTCCCTTCTTCGTTACCCTGCAGCTCTTCCCGGTCAGTCGTTGCCCAATCTCCTCCTCAGGGCACGGGAAGTCTTCCAGCAGGAGCGATTCTGCATTCTTTGAGGACCTCTGCATCTGCCTATACAGCTGCCCCCTGTCGTTTCAATTTTAGAACCTCACCAAGCAGGAGTAGTATCAGGGTCTTCACAGAATCTGATCAAGAGGAATTCAAGGGGAGAGGAGGAAGGAGGAGCTCCAGTCTCCCAAGCTGAACCCAGGCTTCTTCCCTGAGCCGGCAGTGCCCAGGGTCCCCATGGCTGGAAAGGGCCATGTTGGCCATGTCAGAGGACCCTCTCTTGTACGGAGAGGCCCAGGGCAAGCAGCAAGCCGCGGCATTCTGAGTGTGTCATGCCGGGCTCGGGAACAAACAATAGCAAACACAAGGGCACGGTCCCAGCCTGGCTTCGGGGTGCACACCCAGGAGCAGAGGCGAGAGGATTCTGAGTTTGAGGTCAGCCCGGGCTGAGTACTGAGACCCCAGACTCACTACAAAACAAATCAGAAATAAAAACGTAACAAACAAACAAACAAACAAACGAAAGGACTCTCTTCTGGAGCTCGTCAGTGGAGGAAAGGCCTGCAGTGCCCAGCACCCTCCAGAGCTGCTTCTAATGCATGGAGTGGGCGTTAAGGAAGGTTTCTGAGAATCGAGGAGGTCAGGAGCTGGGGAGAGAGGGACCAGGGGAGGAGAATCTATGCAGGGAGTGTCTGCAGCTCCGGTCCACAGAGCACTGCCTGAGTCTTCTCAGAGGACTTTTTTCTTTTTTTTTTTTCCCCCATAATCAATTAATTAATTTATTTATTCACTTTACATCCAGATTGCAGCCCACCTCCAGATTCCCCTACGCCTAACCACCCTCCCCTTCTCCTCTGAGAATCACCCTCAGTACCCCCCCTCCCCACCCTGGCACATCAAGTCACTGCAGGACTAGGCACATCCCCTCCCACTGAGGCCAGACAGGGCGGTTCAGTTAGGACACCTGGCTCCTCAGGCAGTCAGCAGGTTCAGGGACTGCCCCACCCCATCCCCACTCCAGTTGTTGGAGGATTCAAAAAACTTTTTTGTTTTTGTTTTTGTTTTTGCTTTTTTTTTTTTTTTTTTTTTTTCCCCCGAGACAGGGTTTCTCTGTGTGGCCCTGGCTGTCCTGGAACTCACTCTGTAGACCAGGCTGGCCTCGAACTCAGAAATCCACTTGCCTCTGCCTCCCAAGTGCTAGGATTACAGGCGTGCGCCACCATGCCCGGCCAAAAAACTTTTTAAATTAATATTTTCTTTTATCTGTATGGGTGTTTGGTTATAAACCACCATGTGGAATCAAACCCGGGTCTTCTGGGAGAGCAGTTAGTGTCTTTTGCAGCCTGTGGGAGTCAGTTCTCTGCTCTCATCACTGTGGGTTCCAGAGCCTGACCTCAGGTCATCAGGCTTGGAGGCAGCGACCTTTATCTGCTGAGCCATCTCGCCAGCTCCAGTGAAATTTCGTTTTATATTTAATTTTCCCACCATCTGGGCGATCATTGGCAAATTACCTCTCCTTCCCTGGCTCTAGGGGAATGTACTTGCAGTTCTCTGAGCAGGAACAGAGGGACTGAAGCATGGTGGTGGCCAGAGGAAAGGTCCCAGAGACACCAAGACACTGCGTGTGGATGGACACAGTTAGAGGGAGAGGCACGTCTCGGAGTGCTCAGATAGGGATACAGAGGTGGCATTTCCTGGACGGCTGCTTGGAGGTGGGCAGGGGATGTGGCGACCATGATTCCAAGTGGCAGTGGCTGAGGGTCTCCAGAGCTTTTCAAGGGGCAACAGGCAGGTGACAGGTAATGCTTGGGGACAGGGCTCAAGGAGTGCGGCAGGCAAGCCATCGGCAGAGTAGGGAGGACGCACCGAGTGTCGTGTCCGAACAGCGGGAGCTGGAGTGCCGTCTCCCCGCTGCAGACCTCAGTTCTAATAACTATGTCTGGAAGGGGTTGGAGCCAGACAGGCTCCGCTTCCCAGCCCAGTCCCTGCCTGTAGCAACCCGGGCCAGTTTCTGCTGCTTTCTGAGACCTGACTTCTCTGTACTGGAATTTGACTTTATCTCCCAGAGGTCACCTTGTCCACACCCAGCCCTGGGGATGGACATTCCTCGCATTCCGAGGCCCTCACTGGAGCTGGCCAGCCCAGGCTTCCTGCTAGCCTCAGCTCCCCTAAGCTAGTCCTAAGTGAGGACCCATTATGCCTGCCCTGGGTCTAGCCCTGGGCTTTAGGGGTTCACAGTCAAATTCCTCAACTCTCCTTCTATCTGGATGGTTCCTGAATAAGCTGCAGTTTGTTTTTTTCCCTCGGAGGTTCCAGGTCCTCACCTGTCGCTCAGAAGGAGCCAAGTGGTGCCCTATTAGGAAGCCTGCCACTCCCTGCCCCTCCCCCTCCATATACTTCTATGAGCCTGTTTCCTCCTTTTTTTTTTTTTTTTTTTTTTTTTTTTTTTTTGAGACAGGGTTTCCCTGTGTAGTCTTGGCTGTCCTGGAACTCACTCTGTAGACCAGGCTGGCCTCGAACTCAGAAATCCGCCTGCCTCTGCCTCTGCCTCCCAAATGCTGGGATTACAGGCGTGCGCCACCACGCCCAGTTCAAATGTTTCTTACTACTTATTGTCAGGAGTGGGGAAACGCTGCAGTGTGCTCCTGAAGATTCAGCGGACACTTGCAGGGAACTGGCTCTTTCCTTCTTTCATGTGGATTGGGGTGGGGAGGGGGGTGTGTGTGTCAAACCCGGGTCGTCAGGGCTGGCAGCAGGAGGCCATCCACTGAGTTCTGTTTTTGTTTTTATTTTATGTGTTTGGGTGTTTGCATGTGTATGTACACTGCTTATGTACCTGTTGCTCATCTACCAGGGCAGGTTGGATCCTGTGGAGCTGGAGTTCCTGTTGTGAACCACCACGTGAGTGCCGGCAACCGAACCTGGGTCCTCTACCAGAGCAGTCAGTGCTCTTAAGCACTGAGCCATCTCTCCAGCCCAGCCCAGACCCCACCCTTTTTTGAGACAAAGTCTCATTATGTAGCCAAGGATGTCCTCAAATTCATACTAATTCTCCTGCTTCCTTTTCTTGAATGCAGTGTGTGTGTGTGTGTGTGTGTGTGTGTGTATGTGTGTGTCCACTACAGACAGCAATCTACTATACCCTTCTGGTTTCCACAGTAACAGCCCTCTGGGCAGCTGAGGGCTGGCACATGTGGTGGTTGAGAGTCCATGAGGTGGCCGAATCAGAGCCTTTAGAATTCCTGTCTCCCTACCCAGCAGACTCTGGCTGTGCCTGCAGGCAAAATCTGAGATGTCCTTAGCTGGTCATGGAGCAGAGGGACAACGGCTTTAGATTCTGTGGTCTGTTTCTTGGAAAAGTAACAGCTCTCTGGGAACAGAGGCCAGGAGTCTGCCCTAGGCAGCTGGGTCTTTCCTCTTTATAGTAATGTAGGGATCTCCTAAACCATTTTCCAATGGCAGGGGCACAGGGCACAATGGGATACATTCTTTGGGCTTATTAAGCTCTTGTTCCAGATCACTGTCTAGGTACCTGGGCTCCGGAATTCTGAACTTGGTAGTGGGCCTCCCCAAGAAGTGTCCAGGGACCAGCAGTTGGAGGCTGTTTTTGCCTGTGTATTCCTAGGCATGCTCTAGAAAATGCTCCACAGGCTTAGAAAACATGCTTTAGGGGCTTTGTGTCCACTCCGCGATTTGATTCACTCTCCAGTGACAGTATTTCTAGGACACTGAGACCCAATGAAAGGTCAACCAGCTAAACAACCACCTTCTGAGTTATCACTGCTCCTTCCCCACCCAGCAGCCCCTAACATCTCAAGCAACTTGTATCACAGGGCGAGTAGAAAGTAGCTTAGAATCCTTGAGTTGTTTGTTTGTTTGGTTAGCTGGTTGCCTAGCTGGTTTGGCTGTTTGGTTGGCTTTTTTGTTTGTTTGTTTGTTTTGAGATGGGTTTGTCTGGACTCTGTCTAAGCTCCACCTCACAGTTACCTGGCAACAACCAGGTAGGCCTGGCCCACTATAAAAAGGGCACTGTCCCTCCTCTCTCTCTCTCTCTTACCTCTCTTATTCTCTCACTCTCAGCTTCTCTCCCTTGGCTTCTCTTGGGCTCTCCTCCCCTCCCCCCTCTCTCCACATGGCCATGGCCGGCCTCTGCTTCTCTACTTTCTCCCTCTCTCTGCCTTTCTCTGCCTCTACTACCCTTTTAACTCCCCTCCCCATGCCCCAAATAAACTCTATTCTATACTATACCGGTGTGTGTCTGGTCCCTCAGGGGGAAGGGGTGCCTTGGCATGGGCCCGCTGAGGCACCCCCTTTAAGGCACCCCCTTTCCCCACACCACCGCAGAACATATTCTCACGCCTCTTTCTCTTCTTATGATCACAACCCAGTTTCTCTGTGTAGTTTCGGCTGTCTTGGAACTTGCTCCTTAGACCATACTGGCTACCTGTCTCTACTCTGGAGAGTGCTGAGATTAAAGGTGTGTGGCACCACCACCTGGCAGCCTTTCGTTTGTTTTTTAAAGATTTCCTTGTTGAGTGTTTTGCCTTCATGGAGTATGTGCGCTGCCAGAGGAGGGTGCTAAATCCCCTGGACCTGGAGTTACAGGTGGTTGTGAGCTACCATGTGGGTGGCTGGGAATCAAAACCCTGGTCCTATGTAAGACCAGCGAATGAGAATGATCTTAAATGCTGAGCCATCTCTCAAGCCCTGAGTCTCTCTCTCTGCTCCCACTGGGTGTCCGTTATGCAGTTCTCTGTGTTAGGAGTTGATACACTGCAGAGGCACCTACATCTGCAGACTCTGGGACAGCCCTAGGGCACTGAGGACCATTCAGCCCCTGTGGCCGTCCCCTCTATTTTCTGCAGCACCGGCCTCTTAGCTCCACGGTGAAGCCCACACACCACGCAATTGTTTCTCAAAGCCACAACTTCATCCCCTCCTCGCCCTGGATAAGATATGCTCCTCTGTGGCCTGTAATGCTCCCAGCAGCCTACCCAAGCATCTGAGCACCCATAAGCCGTAGGCCACGCCCCCCCCCCCCCCCCCGCTGTGGGCCACTGCCTGAGCAGCTCTAGATTCTGCCCCTTACCTGGCCCTGCCTTGCCTGAACCTTGTCTTCCAGGACCACTCACTCCTTTTTTTGTTTTTTGTTTTTCGAGACAGGGTTTCTCTGTGTAGTCCTGGCTGTTCTGGAACTCACTCTGTAGACCAGGCTGGCCTCGAACTCAGAAATCCGCCTGCCTCTGCCTCCCAAGTGCTGGGATTACAGGCATGTGCCACCTTGCCCAGCTGACCACTCACTTCTTGAAGCTCTTCCACTGTTGGCCAGGTTGACCATCAACCACAGGACACGTTCCTTCCTCCAGGACCGTTTAGAAGCTCTGGCCCCTGGTCCCTTTTACTATTACACAATCCAAGGGCTTCCCTCCCCAGCTGCCAAACCAGGCTGGGTACAGTTTCCCCCACAATTTGTGCCCCTACCTCCTTGTCCTTGCACACGATGCCCCCTTCTGCTTTGGCTTCCGATTATTATTTCTAAGGTCTCTCCCACACTGCCCCAGGCTGGGCCAGGGCACTTCCATTTTGGCCTGTCCTGCCCATTGATAGCCTTCCCTAATAATAGTAGCTGGTATATTTATTAATTCTATCTCTGTTCATTTTTTTTTTTCCTGTATAGATCCACCTACTCCCCACAACCATTCCGGGAGGCAGGTTCTATGGTCACCGTTGTTTCACATGGTAGCCCGGCTAAGTTCACATTTCTTGGGGACTGGAATCCAGGTCTACTGTCTCCAAAAAGCTGGCCTCTGGTAGAGCACTGCGCTGGTTTGTGGGAATCTTTCTGCCTTCTGCACTGAGGGTAGATTTAGGAAGGCAGGCAGTTTCTGATCCACCTCTTGAGCCCGGCAGCTAGTTACCGCGATGGTACTGGGAGTGGGCACCTGGCGCTGTTGCTCTGAGCTCTGGTCGCCGCGGGGCTACAGTGACACCCCCCCCCCCCCAGAGAGCAGCCAGGTCCTCCCGGAGAGCAAGCCTCGAGCTGCCCAGCTGGGGTGGGCTAGGGGCCAGATGGACTGCGCTGTAGCTGGGAGGCTGGGGCCCACCGGGCCGCATGTTGCCATGGGGACCGGAGGTGGCTGTCCCGCCCTTGTGGGCGGGGGAGCAGGTGGCCGGACGGTGTGCGGGCTGGGGGAGGGGTCGGAAGGGGCCTGCGGGGTTGTTGCCAGCTCCTCTGCAGCTCCTCCTCCTCCTGCAGTTAGAAGTCCGGGACCTGGAGTTGCAGCCGGGCATCTACCTGCAATGACCTCGGGTTCTCTGGGCAGCCTTTCCGTTCACCACCGTCCTTATCCTCCGTTTCCCTAGCTGTGACTGGAGGAACTGGACCAAATGGTTTTTTTGGACACTCCCTGCACACTTGCACACTACCCCTCCCCCTTTTGTTTTTCAGACCGGATCACAACTCTGGCTGGCCTGGAACTCACCATGTAGACCAGGGTGGCTTCGACCTCTCACAGAGATCCTTCTGCCTCTGCCTTCCTAGTGCTGGGATTAATGGTGTGTGCCACACCTATATCGAAGGCATTTTTAACTAGACAGTTGTCGGGCATCTCAAAACAAAAGCTGCACAGCATTTTTCTTTCCCCGAAGCCCTGGAATAAGGCTTGGAGGACTGAAGTCTGGTGCAGGGTAATTTCTCATACACGGAGGTATTTCCTCATCAAATGATACCCTCCATAAGGCTGAGAACCAGGCAGTGTTGTTTGAGAAAGCTGGTAGCCTCTCAGCACTCAGTGTCTCCTTTACACATCTAAGCAACACCAGCCCAGAGATCACCGGTGAGGGACCTGTCTAGGGTCACAGAGCGAGCAGGGAGGAGCCAGAGCAGGATTAGAAGCCTGGCCTCCAGGTGCTTCTTCTCCCTGTCTTCATCGGTGATGGTGACATTTTTGGAATTGTCATTTCTGTCAGCTTTGGAAAGAGGTGGAATCGTCCCAATTCAGCCCTGACGAGGGAATGGGCTCCTCCCACCTCTTTCCTTAGGGTACTCCAGCTCTGTCCTCCCTTCTCCTTCCCAGGCTCTCCACATCCCTGACTGCAGCTTGTGTGTGTGTGTGGGGGGGGGGGTCTGAGCGAGGCAGCCTTTCCTAGGTGCTGCAGGCCCTGGGGACCAGTGGGCGCTGGATCCCAGCTGAGGACAGGAGGCACTTCTGGCTGAGATGGATGGAGGTCGGGGACTCAAGAGGAGGGGCTGTGCCTTTAAGGTACAGCTTGCTGCAGGAACAGGGCACGGGAGCGTGCGCACGCTCACACACACACACACACACACACACACACAGTCTCTTGCACAGTCCTGTAGTCACACAGCTGTACACACACACACACCCAAGCTCTGTTTTCTCTCCCATCCCCCACATGTTCCCTCACTCCTCTTTCCCTCCTCTTCTCTCTCTCTCTCTCTCTCTCTCTCTCTCTCTCTCTCTCTCAGCTGCACTCACAGAGGCCTCTCTCCCTCTCCAGCTTTCCCCAAGGTCTAGTTTTTGACCACAGGAGCGAGGGCAGACGAGCAGGGCAAACAGCTCTGACCCAGCGCTGGGCTTGGGCCCCTCCTAGGCCCCTGGCCTAGGAAAAGGGCTTGTTTTTCAATTTGGCATGCCTGCCTGAGGTCAAGGCTGCAGGAGGGGTAGAGGACCTGTTCCGGAGGAGTGGGGGGGGGGCAGGCATTGGAGAGAGAGGGAGGGGCTGCTTGGCCATGAGCCCAGCCTGTTGGACACAAACCCAAGTATTGGGGGGGGGTGTCCCCCACTCATGAAGAAAAAAAGGTGAGGCTCACTTCCAGCACAAAGGGAGCAGGCTTAGGGAGGAAAGTGCTTGTAATTTGGGCTTGGTCCAGAAAGACAAACCAGTGACCTTTTGACTCAGAGGCAGGGGCCCTCTATTCTTCTAGGTCATTTTTATGCCTCTAGTCAAAATCCTGGACTAGAAATTGTCCTTCGGTTCTGGGGATCAAGTCGAAGACCTTTAGAATGCTAAGCAAGTATTTCCTTCATCTTCCCATGTTGCGGACGGAGCCCAGAGCTTCAGGGGTACAAGGCCAGTGTGTTCTACTGAGCTACATTTCAGTACACAGCACAGCGTCTCAGCCCAGACAGTGCTCAGTCTGGCTCTGCAGAATCAAGGGGTGAGCAACATTTCAGTGGGTATTGTGGTGTCATCAGTCCTGACCCCTCTGGGGGCTGTCACAGGTCCCCTCTTCCCGTAGGTAAGATACAGGGAAGCAGAGATCTTACAGCAAGGGCCCGGCCCTTGCTAACAGGTGTAAAAGCAGGCGGACCCCTCGGCGTGAATACTGTGAACTTTTCTTTCTAATCAATCAAACATGGTGGCTCAAGTCTGGAGTCCCAAGCACACAAGAGCCTAGGGCTGGAAGGAGGATCACGGAGTTCTAGGATAACCTCGGCTACAGGGTGAGCTCAGCCCCTGTCTCAAAACAAAAAATAGACTTCCTCATTCTTCTTGAAGAGGCTGGAATCAATCTCTCTCTGTCTCTTTCTCTCCTTTCAATCTCTTCATCTCATTTTTCTCTCACCACACTTTATTTCTTAAGTGTCGCGGCTAACTCATGGGAAGGGGGACTCTGCGGCTTCAAAGCCCAGGATGAAGAATAGTACTTCATCTAAGTTTCTTGGACAAAATTATCAATAAGTATCTAGGCTTCCTGTGCTTTCTGTAGTTGGAACATTTGCATAATTTAATTACCAAGTGTGTTCCTGAGTTGCAAAGATGGCTGCCCTCACTTTATGTGACCCTTTCACCCATTATATCCGGTCTCCTGTCGGCCACTGTGGTAGGGGGTAGGAAAGCGGTTTAATATGCAGGAGGAGCTCAGTCCAATCAACTCCCCACTCTAGTTGGACATTAACCAGGATTTGAAGCTCATTATCTGGTGTAAGATCTCTGTTTTCCCTTGTTTCTGACAACAACTCTTAATAGACACCTGACCTATAGAAAGAGGGACTTATGACAATTCTCAGAGGAATCAGACTAAGACCACCATGTCTCCTGAGCGTGTGCTCTTCAATTCTGCAGAACTGTACTGAGCACTGTCTAGATCCTGTGCTAGGTATCAAGTTGGAATAGATGTCCCATCCTTGGGAACAGTGGATGCACAAACCCAGTGACGATGTGGATGCCTGGGGCTGGGATGCGGAGGAGACAAGGACTTCAGCCCAGGTTGCGAGGGCGAGCAAGTGCCAGGAGGAGGATGAGAATCTCGAGGAGGGCGTGGGAACCAGTCAAGGAGACTAGGAGCATGGATGAGTGTGAGTTCTTGGATGGTGCCAAGCAACCCTTCGAGAGTCACCGTCGTCGCGAGGAAGGCAAAGATTAGCAGAGATGCCTTCATTAGCACTTCTCCTGACATGGGGTAAGATCAAGGGGCCTCCTGACTGTCAGCTTCTCTGCAATGTCTCTAGACCCAGAGTTCTTTCCCTTGCATCTGTCCCAGAACCATCCAGAAGAGATCAGCATAGCTTGGATGTGACTCAGTGACAGAGTACTTGCTCAGCTTGCACAAAGCTATGGGTTCGATCCCAGCCCTGGAAAAATACAAAAGGGATTACCAGGTCTCTGGTTCAGGTCCTCCAGCTGGGGGTTTTTCCTTCATGTCCCTTCATGTAGAGGCAGCAAAGGTCAAGCAGATGGCATTGTAGTTGCCAAGAGCCACTCTTTGGGAAATAGGACTCACCCCACCGTTAAAGCCTCTGGAATGCTCGTCCCTGCTTCAGCACAGACCACAGCATCTGGACTCCAAGCCCATTTCTGATGGAATAACTGAGCTTAGGACTAGAGAGACAGCGTAAGAAACTCATCAAGGCACGCGCATGCCTCAGCGTACTGACTAGTGGGGATTCTTAGACTCAGGCTACCATGCATGGTGACTTGGTGTTTTCTTTTGAATTGGTTCAGTTTTGCAAAACTTTATTTAACAAGGAAACTGCATCAGTACTTGAAATGGAAAACCAGCATGACTTTCCAAAAAAACAGAAGGCAAAGATAAAAATAAATTCAAGGAAAACGAACCAATTCTAGCTTAGATGTGCGTGTCTGCTAGGAGGAGTCTCTCTCTCCTTTCTCTCTCTCTCTCTCTCTCTCTCTCTCTCTCTCTGCCACAGGGGCAGAGTTACCGGGATGAGAAAGGCATTAATGCCAGGTGTGGTGGCACATGCCTGTAACCCTGGCACTCAGCAGGCTGAGCGCTCGAGGCTGGCCTCAGATACATCCAGGACTGTCTTACAGTAAACAAAAAGGTTTAAAAAGACATCTCAGCCCTCACACCAGCCTTAAACTGAGCCTTTGTCTGCCTAAACTTAGTTGAAGACACAACCTAAAAGAACTTGAGCTGAGCCAAGTGGTGGTACACACTTAACCCCAGCACTCAGGAGGCAGAGGCAGGCGGATCTCCGTGAGTTTAAGGCCAGCCTGGACTACAGCATGAGGTCCAGGATGGCTAAGACAACCTGAGAAACCCTGTTTCTCTCTATCTTAAAAAAACAAGGGGTGGAGGGGAGTGTGTGTGTGTGGGGGGAACTAGTGAGATGACTCACCTGGTAAAACCGTTTGCTGTCCATGCCTGACCTCCTGAGTTTGATCCCTGGATGTAGGACAGAACTGACTCTTGATAGTTGTCCTCTGACCTCCACAAGGGCATATCTCCACACCCCAAATAAAAACCAAAACTAAACAAAAGAGGGTTGGAGAGAGGACTCAAGAGGCGAAGAGCACTGGCTGCTCTTCCATAGGACCCAGGTTTGATTCCCAGAACCCACACGGCAGCTCACGACTCTCTGTAACTCCAGTTTCAGAGGATCTGGCAGTCTCATACAGACAAACCTACAAGCAAAACACAAGATAAAAATAAATTTAAAAGGGCGGGGCGGGGGCGGAGGAGCTGGAGAGATGGCTCAGTGGTTAAGAGCACTGACTGCTGTTCCAGAGGTCCTGAGTTCAATTCCCAGCAACTACATGGTGCCTCACAACCGTCTGGAACGGGACCTGATGCCCTCTTCTGGAGTGTGTGAAGACAGCTGCAGTGTACTCATATAAATAAAAATAAATAAATTTAAAAAGAAAGGAGAGCCGTATGCTTTTCTTACTATGGTGTTAGAGAAAGAGTCAAGGGTCTTGACAGGCTAGAGGAGGGCTCTGCACTTTAACTGCCTCTCCGGTCACCTGGAGGAGGCTTTGCTAAGATGAGCCCCTAGAAAGGGGCTGGACAGACGTCTCAGCAGTCAGAGTTTGGTTCTTAGAAGCCACATGGTGGCTCTCAACCATCCATTCCAGAGGATCTGGCACCTTTAGATGTGCATACAAACATGCAGGCAGGCAAAAGATTTAGATACAGGTTAAAAAATCTAAATTTAAAAAAAAAAAGATTTATTTATTATATCTAAGTACACTGTAGCTGTCTTCAGACACACCAGAAGAGGGCGTCATATCTCATACAGATGGTTGTGAGCCACCATGTGGTTGCTGGGATTTGAACTCAGGACCTTCGGAAGAGCAGTCAGTGCTCTTAACTACTGAGCCATCTCTCCAGCCCCCCCCCTTACATTTTTTTTTAAAGACAAGGCTCTCTGTGTGGTGTGTGTGTGTGTGTGTGTGTGTGTGTGTGTGTGTGTGTGGTCTTGAATTCACGGAGGTCACCGGCCCCTGCCTCCTGAATGCTGAATGGGATTAAAGATGTTTGCCACCAATGACAACAAGGCAGAGGCTCCATTTGTCTATGGCGTGGTCTGTGAACTTTGGAACCTCGCCACCCCATCCCACTCATGGCCTGTGCCACACCTGGGAAGAAGGTCTGCCTTCTGGTCTCGGGGATACAATCCAGGGTCACTCAGCACTGAAGTGATGGACCACAAGCACCCAAGATTTCTGACAGTGGCAGGGACTGGCCGAAGAGAAGCTACATTGAGTGGACAGCTGGGGTCCTGGCAGCCAAGGGTGAGCTCTGTCATGAAGCCAGCTCTGCTTCCCTAACGCTGCTGGGAACTACAGGTCCTTGTTCGAATTTTCCCGTGGTTGTGGTTTTCTCTTAGTGGATCCCTATGGCTTACAGGGTTGTGTCCCGCCTTCTGTCAGCAGACCATGAGGTGCCTGCCCGCTGGGCTACAGATCAGCCCTTACCTGCTTCTCATTTACATACAGCCCTTTTCTAAGAAACTTCCCTTGAAATTTCCCAACCGAGTTCATCACCATCAATGTGGCAAGACTCTACCCAGTATCTGCTGGGTGCCAAGCACCAGGGGCAGTGTGCCAAGGTGGACAGGGTGAACAGAACAGGACCATCCATTTTCCCCCTTGGCTTCTCAGCTCCCCCACTCCTGGGTGCTTTGTCTCCAGGGGACTGTCCTGTATAGCTGTTCTGTTTGCACCTGGGGCTCCTGGGCTGGCTCAGACTTCCGGCTAAGGCCATCTTGCTAAGGCCATCTCGGTACGTGGCTGATTGCACTGTCATCAGGCAGCCCTCCCCACCCTGAGCTGGAATTTCCAGAACAATGTTAGCAAGAACAGGAGCCGTACAACGCTGGCCACTGTTCACTGAGTCTTGAGAATCTGTAGGGTGACAGGCACCTGGCCCACATCTTAGCCACCCTCAAGGTACACACTGACCTGGGACAGGAGCCTGGCCCTACAGGTCACACAGCTCCCCAACTGGCCCTGAGCTCAGCCCTCTGGGAGCCTCTTCCGGAGGCTGGATTCCAGGAGCCTCCTCTTTCTAAACCCTGCTCTGCACACCCCCTCCCCCAGCACTGGCTTAGCTTCCTGGAATTTCTCCTCCTAATTGAAACCAAACACCGGGGCTCCTCAAGGGCTGCGCCCCGGAGGCCCCTTGGGTTTCTCTTTTCCTCCCTCCTCCTTTCCCCAAATGGGGCCTCTGGGGGTGCTAGGGGGTGGGGTGCTCAGCCCAAGGCAGCACGGGAGGGGGTAAGGGGTAAGGGGCTCCTAGCTGCTGGGCTGTGAACAAGCTAGGCTTGGTTGCCTCACAACTGGAGAGGCATTGAAGGGCAGGCTGCTGATCTAGGCGAAGGGGACTGGGACGCTCGGCTCACCTGGGACTGTCCCAAGAAAACCCTGTACCAACCCTGTCTCAGGCAGTAGGTCTGGGAACTAGAGGATGGGTTGGTGACGGTCAGCCTCAGCTAGACCTTCTGGGTGACCTTGGGCAAGTTAGTTCCTACTCTGTCTGAACCTTGAGTTCCTCAAGGCACAAGCAAGGGGGATGAGGGGACCTGTCTTAGTGATGAAGTTAGGTGTACTAACCCTTTCCAGTACCTCTACACTACATCCACAGGGATGGGGGGGGGCAGCCTAAGATCTTGTGGGGCTGTTGATAGCTGCAGTCGGAAAGGTCACTGGGGGGTCAATAAATGTTTGTTGAATCAAGGAATTCTCTCCCTTTTTTACAAACATTTACCGAATGTCTTCCGTGCTTCAAACACTGGGGCAAAACCCTAAGGCAGCAAGGCTGGTTACCCTGAAGGTGGAGCCTGAGAAGGAAGCCCATTGTCACGCCTGTCAGAAGCACCACTAGGAGCCTGTAGGCTGACGCTGTGACCAGAAAGCAGAGAGGGCAGGGACCCTGGGGAGGGTCAGACTAAGACTGGGCAGCGGAGAGAATAGTCGGGACAGCTTTCCAGAGAAAAATGACCGAGTGACTTTCTTTTTTTTTTTTGTTTTGTTTTTGTTTTTTTCGAGACAGGGTTTCTCTGTGTAGTCCCAGCTGTCCTGGAACTCCCTTTGTAGACCAGGCTGGCCTCGAACTCAGAAATCCACCTGCCTCTGCCTCCCAAGTGCTGGGATTAAAGGCGTGCGCCACCACCGCCCGGCTCCGAGTGACTTTCTTGATGCTCTTAATCCAGCCAGCACTAGTCACCGCAAGCCCCTGGAACCCAGGAGCTGCTGAAGGCACACAGCTATGCTGGGGAGCCTGCTGGGGACTGGTGTTGGCCAGCCTAGAGGAGAAGGTCTCTCCTAGTGACAACCTGATCCCAGCTAGCCAGACACACGCTTTCTCCTGCGTATTACCATCTTAACTCTAGTGGTCCCTCCTCCTTCTCCCCTCCCCCCTTCTCCTCCTCTTCCTCCTCTTCCCCTTCCTCCTCCTCTTCAATATTGTAAGCTGTCCTGGAGCTCAAGAAATAGTCCAGGCTAATCTCCAATTTGTGGCAATTCCTCTGCTTCTGTCTCTGCCTTCCAAGTGTTGGAATCACTGGTATGTGCTATCACTCCTGTAGTATTATTTCTTCTTCTTCTTCTTCTTCTTCTTCTTCTTCTTCTTCTTCTTCTTCACCTTTTTTGAAGACAGGGTTTCTCTGTATAGTTCTGACTGTCCTGAAACTCATTCTGTAGACCAGGCTAGCCTTGAACTCACAGAGACCCACCTGCCTCTGTCTCTAGAGTGCTGAGATTAAAGGTCTGCACCCCCATGCCCTGCTTTTTTTTTTTTTTTAATTATTCGTGTGTATTGGTGTTTTTGCCTGCACGTGTATCTGTGCACCATATGTGTGCAGTGACTTTGGAACCAGAGGAGATTGAAACCTTTGGAACTAGAGTTACAGACAGCCTGCTGCCTTGGGGGTACTGTGATTTGAACCCAAGTTCTCTGGAAGAGCAGTCCGTGCTTTTTTTTTTTTTTTTTTTTTTTTTTTTTTTTTTTGAGACAGGGTTTCTCTGTGTAGCCCTGGCTGTCCTGGAACTCACTCTGTAGACCAGGCTGTCCTCGAACTCAGAAATCTGCCTGCCTCTGCCTCCCAAGTGCTGGGATTACAGGTGTGTGCCACCACGCCCGGCGAGCAGTCCGTGCTCTTAACCACCGAACTACCTCTCTGGTAGCCCCAGCTGCCTGTAAGTTCTTGTTTTCATGCCTGTGATTCTCGCTGCGCTCTCCCAAAGACACATAATGCAAGTCAGAAAGGTGAGTCACACCCGTTTCACTTTGTAGTAGCTGTACTTAATTAATTCATTTTGGGATTATACATTCTTTCCTTTCATTAATTAAATGTGCCCTTTGACAGTTTGGTCCACATCGGTGCTCCCATCCCCCCCACTCCTTTATCTTTCTCCTGTCCCTGACACACACCCGCTTCCCCAGCAGGTCTTCTTCCAGCCATAGCTTTTTGTTTTGTGACTCACTGATGTTAACCAGGACTGTGTGTGGGCTTAAGGTTTGGTACAGATGTGAGGGCATTGACTGTCGCCCCACAGATCTGTCAATGGCCAATAGTTCAAATGGAGGTAGGACCCCCAAGAGGTCCTCCCAACACATGATTGTTGACAGGTACAGTGCTTTTTTTTTTTTTTTTTTTTTTTTTTTTTTTTTTTGAAACAGTTTTATGTAGCCAAGGTTGGCCCTGAACTCCTGATCCTCATTCTAAGTGCCGGGCTTATAGGCATGTGTTGTTACACTCGGCTGCCTTTTCCTTATTAGCTTGTGAGTGTTATTGAAGTCTACTGCTGCTCTATGTACCTCTATAACCCTCTTTTTAAGAGATTTTTAGTCAGATAGTGTCTTCCTAAGTTGACTTGACTAAGCCTTGAATTTGGGAAAATTTAACTGCTGCCTTTAGAGAAGATGGGATCACAGGCTTGTGAGACTGGGCCTGGCCTAGCTTTTGTTTTGTTTGTTTGTTTTGTATTAGAGTCTAGACTTAACCTGGAAATCTTTTTGTTTGTGTTTGTTTCGTTTTGCTTTTTTTTCAAGACAGGGTTTCTCCGTATAACTGGGATGTGTACCATCACCACCAGGTTGGCCTGGAAATCTTGATCCTCCTGCCTCAGCTTCCCCAGTGCTGGGGATTGCAGGTGTGTACTGCCATGCCTGCCAAAGGAACTACATTTTTAAAAAAAGATTTGTTTATTTTATGTATGTGAGCACACTGTCGCTGTCTTCAGACACACCGGAAGAGGGCATCGGATCCCATTACAGATGGTTGTGAGCCACTATGCGAGTGCTGGGATTTGAACTCAGGACCTCTGGAAGAGCAGACACTGCTCTTACCTGCTAAGCCATCTTTCCAGTCCCTCATCTTAGGTAGAAGATATAGAATATGTAAAGAACTAGAGGCATGAAAGAACAAATTATTTAGGGGACAAGAATCCATTTCCTTCAATTGGGACAACAACCCCCCCACACCCACACCCACACACCTGTATTACCATTTTCACACCTGTGGCGGCCCCTGCCTCCTCTTCCTCCTCTGTAGCCTAAACTGCTCTAGCTGGTACTGTGTAAGACTGAGCTCCAATTCATGGCAGTCCCTCTGTCTCTACTTCTATTGGTGTGGAGGTTCAGAGTGGTGAATAGTGCACAACTCTGTGTGTGTGTGTGTGTGTGTGTGTGTGTGTGTGTATGCATGGGAGTGTGTGTGAAGACTTGAGCATATGTGTATGTATATGTGTACATGTATGTGTATGTATTGTGTACATATGTGTGTGTGCTTATGATGTGTATGTGAATGTGTGCATATGTAGGTATGTGTACACGTGTGTATGGTGTGTGTGTGGGGCAGGGCCCAAAATGCCTTGGAAAAGTTTTAAGGAATTCAGACTTGTTAAGTAGACAGCCCAGGTCACGGCTTATTGAAAGTATTCCCGTGTTCAGGGATAGGCCTTATGAGCAGGATTTAGAAGGGGCCAGGCAGGCGGCAGAACCAGGTAGCTAGAAAGCAGCTGTACCCAGACAGGTGACACGGTGAGGCTGTAGGACAGAGGTGGAAGCTAGGTGACCGGGGAGTCGGCATGAGGGCAGGATTCCAGGACTTGGATTGGGTGACTGTAGGGTGACCAGGAAATGAAGGATCGTCTCCAGGCTTCTGGCTTGGGGTGCCATTTCTTGGAGTCAGGACACCTGAATAAAGGGAGCTGAACAGATCTGTTGGGAATGGCCCAGGAGTTCAGTTTCAGAACATGATGGACCTGTAATCAGGACTCTTGGTAGACAAAACGGTTAGGATATGCTGTGGTAATGAGCTCCCTGTCATTCATAGCATTCAAATCGGAGCTGGACACAGAGTTGAGGGTTTCTTTGCATCTATCTTATGCAAACTGGGCCACCCGACCTCTCCGACCAGACAGTTTGCCATGTGTGTTTTGCTGTGTGTGTGTATGAGAACAGTGCTGATCAGCTATGGAGTGTGCCTAATTTAGGAACATTTGCTTTGCAGACGTGCCTTCTTTTTGGGGTCTTGGCCTGAAACTGGAACTAGGGAAAAGATATAGGCACCATGAGAGGCCATTTCCACAGAGCACAAGGGGCGGCCCAGAGTGAGGTTGACTTACAGTCACAGGCCAAGTAAGATCAGTGGTCTACACCCAGTTTCCCTCACCCGGTTTATGGGCAAACGGAGGGCCTTGCCAGGGTCACACAGCAGGGCATAACTCCTCTGACAGGTGGGAGCATGTCGGATTCCTGAGCGGTCTCCTTCTACGCTAAGAGCCTCTAGCGTTTGCAGGCTTCGCCTCTCCCTGCCGGAGATGCTCTAGAACACGTGTGGAAAGTGAGCCTGGTTCTTTTTAATTAGGAGGATACAAAGAGAGTTAAGTCAGACGGCCACCCCCACTCACACATGGATAGGAGGCTAAGTGCTCCCCAAATTACACAGCAGATGCCAGGGCTTCTGCAACAAGACCCAGCTTGATAGCTTTGTGGTAACCACAGCCAGTGCAATTTTGTTTTTACGTTTGAACTCTGCAGTGATATGTGTGTAGGCATATCACAGGCAGGAGAGATGGCACCCACAACTTCACACACACAAAATGTGTGCATACGTGTGTGTGTGTGTGTGTGTGCATAAGATAAGCAACAGCAGTCCAGTTTAATCAACCCTTGTGTCAGGAAGCTTAGTCTGAGCTGGGCTGTCTTAGGAGACTGTTGCTGCGCCTGAGAAAGGCAGGAGTCCCAGCTTCGCCTCACTGCTGTGTAAGAAGCAAGCCCGTGGCATCCTTCTTCAGAAGGAAACATACTTTACCAAAGTTCTTTGGACTTTCTGCAGTGATTTTTCTGAGACTCTACATCCATCTTTTTTTTTTTTTTTAAGATTTATTTATTTTATGTATATGAGTACACTGTAGCTGTCTTCAGACACGCCAGCAGAGGGCATCGGATCCCATTACAGATGGTTGTGAGCCACCATGTGGTTGCTGGGAATTGAACTCAGAACCTCTGGAAGAGCAGTCAGTGCTCTTAACCGCTGAGCCATCTCTCCAGCCCTAGATCCATCTTGAACATGTGAGACTCCTGGTGGGCCCATACCGCCTCCTATCCTGCCCTGAGTCCTCGTTGGGTAAATGATTGGATGGGTAATTTTATGTGTCTGCCACTTGTTTATTATTATTTCCAGATTCAGGGCTCCAAGAAGGCTCAACAGAAAAAGGTGTGTGTCACCAAGACTGACAGCCCAACCTGGGACTCAGGCTGTAGAAGGAGAAAACCAGCTCTTGGTCTTTTGACATCACACACACACACACACACACACACACACACACGATTGTAATTTTAATATTCAGGGTTTTAGGAGCCAGTGGTAGAGTGTCTGCCTATCCCGAGACCTTCTCTCTGGGTCCCCAGCATTGGTAGAAAACAAGATCAGTTTAAGGTGTGTGTGTGTGTGTGTGTGTGTGTGTGTGTGGTGTGGTGTCTAGAGTACCCAAGCTCCCTTTGTATCCTATCCCAGATTCTTGTCATTAAAACTTGGAACTCAGCCAGGTGGTAGTGCCTTAATCCCAGCACTGAGGAGGCAGAGGCAGGAGGATCTCTGTGAGTTCAAGGCCAGCCTGGTTTACAGAGCAAGTTCCAGGTTAGCCAGGGCTACACAGAGAAACCCTGTTTTGAACCCCATCCCCCTCCAAATGAAAACACACACACACACACACACACACACACACACACAGACTCAGAAGTGGAATAATGTTTGGAGTGAAAGCTCTCCTCTGTCCTCCCCCACACAGGGCCACCCGCCTGGTCTTTAACCACAGAGATAGAGAAGGCTGGCCGGAGGGTGGGGTACCTCTGTGCTCGCGGCTCCCTGACTCTGACTCTGACTCTGCCCTGCACTCCTAACTTTCTATCTGATCTCCGTCTTTCCACACTCACTTCTGCTGTGCCGATTGCCTGGCCAGACAACTTTAGGGACCCCATATCCCCCGTGCCCTGTTCTGAGGAGTAGATTCCGTTCCTACACCTTCTAGGCATGGTACCTGAGACCTAGCCTTGGGCCCCGTGCATGCCGCCTGCCAAGTTCGTTCAGTCCCTATTTTGTGCCAATCTCAGGAACATAGATGCCTAAGTGTTCAGGAGCTGAGTGTGTTTTGAGAGCCCAGAGTCGGGGGGCTCTGAGGAGGGGCACGAAAAGAGACAGAGACTGGGCCCCTGCCAGCTCCCTTCTCGCTGGTTTCCTGTTTACAGCAACAGCTGCCCATCCCGCCAGGCCAGCGGAGCACACAGATGCCCCAGAGAACCTGGGTGAATTTTCAGACCTGCAGTTCAATTACAGAAAGAGAAGCAGGCAACTTAAAAATCTGCCTTCAGCTGCCCTGAAAATCTTCGAGGAAACCCCTCTAATCCCTCCATGTCACGCGCACTCCCCAACTTCTGCCTTCCTCTCCCCCCTCTGAGGACATATGGCCCCTTGAAGTTTTTGTTTGCTTGCAGGGGAAAACACACCCTGCCACAGTGTGGAGTGTTTCCCTTTCTCTTATTATTATTATTATTAAGTATCACGAGACATGGCAATCCGTGCAGATACCGTGCGTACATAATTAATAAAAATCTCATTATTTATTTATAAAAAAGACGCACGGGGAACTGGAGAATTAGGGCTATCCCCATTATCTGTGGAGAGTAGGGGAGAGACAGTTTTTGAACACTGGATCCTTCCAGAGAAGCAAATCTCTATGCATGCAATGAATAAAAAAAATGTGCTCTTGTGGGGAGTGACGCTCTCCGCCCAGGAGGCATCAGAAAGCGAAAGGCTGGTCAGGAGCTTAAAAAAGAAGGGACGGATGAGAATCTAGAGCTCACAGAGCCGAGTATACCATGTTTGCGGGGACTGGCGGGTTAGCAATACTGAGACACAGGCTTGGTAGCCAGTCCAGGTCTTCCCAAGGAAGATGACCCGGGGCAGACTCCAGGGCGGGAGAGATGCTGGCACAACCCAATCACTAGTACCATATCAAAAAATCCAGATGCCAGGTGAGGGGAGCCTGGGTTGGCTGTGACTAGGTAGAGAGACGATTTTAACATGATGGTGATGGCGGGATTCTACATGGCCGTTTTGCCCTTGGCCTCCTGCTTCTCTGATGCCCGGGCAAGACCTTCAGAATTAACAACCCAACTTATTACGTAACAAACCCTGAACTCGGGGAGTCAGGGACTAGCCTTCCCAGGTTTGCAGAGTCCGGGGTGGACCTTCTCACTCACTCTCTTCTCTCTCTTTTTTTTCCCCCCTTGAGACATGCTTTAAAATAGAAAACAGGCTTATGCAGGAACCAACCCATAGACAGGGGTGACTGGCAGGGATCTCCCCCCCCCCCCATTCCAGTGCAAGCGACTCGAGCACTGGACCGCTCAGTCGCCCCGGGTGGTGGGCTCCGGGAGGGGGTGCGGGGAGCGCTGGGGGTGTCGGCTTGGGCAGCAGCCCCCGCAGTGTTACCCGGGCGCGTGCAGGGAAACGTCTCAGCAATTCCAGCACCCGAGCGGAGCGCGCGGAGGGGGGGGGGGGAAGGCGGGGGAGTGGGGGGGGCGAACGGGCGGCGCGGGGCACCTTGAAACCGCCGGCGGCCCTGCGCTGATTGGCCCAGCCGCCGCCTCGGCGTTCCAGCCAGCCGCCCCTCCCCCCGCGCCGTCCACCCCGGAAGGAATTTCCTCCTCTGGCGGCCGCTATTGTTGTTCGTCTTCGCTGTTTGGGTCGGATCGCGTAACCATAGTATCCAAACTGTGTCCGTGCGGGGCCCCAGCCCGGGACCCCCGTGCCCCCCAGACCACCCCCCACTTTTTTCTTTTTGCAGTCTAGTTATCATGACTTCATTGGACTCCGGGGAGCAGAGGAGGGGGATGGGACTGGAGGCGGGGAGCTGGCCCATTCCTGGCGGCCTTTACTTCGAGATGGTTTCAATTAGAATTTTTAAAAAGTCTGCTTTGTGGGTTCGGGGCTTTTACCCCCCCCCACACCCCACCCCCCATTAAATCGTTGTCCGGAACTCGAATGGGGCTTTCCCTCCGTTTCCCCCCTGGAGCCATCGCTCCAGCCGGACTTCACGGCTCAGCCCGGCATTTGCAGCAGGAATCGTCCCCTAAACGCACCCCGGACCTCGCGGCTGTGCTTGCGAGGCCGGCGATGGGGCCAGGACCCTCGGACACCACTGCCTCGGGGCACGTCCTGCTGGGGTTGGGGCTCCCAGGTGGTGCTCTGGGAGAGGAGGTTCGCGGGATGGATGCTTGTCAGTCACGCCAGGAGGGGTGGCAGAGGATAAAGGTGGCAGGGGAGCAGTTGACAGGTTCTTGGGTAGAACAAGCCTCCTAGCCTCTTCAATTCCCCCCCTCTGAGCACAGCCGAGTAGGTAGGTCCGTGCGTACAGCCTGAACCCGATGTCTGCCTCAACCTCTGAAGAAAAATAAAAAGGCAAAACCAGCCCTTTCCCGCGAAGTGCCTGGTGCGGGGAGGGGTGGGAGGCAGCAGCGAGTCCGCACCGAGCGGGCTGCGCAGCGCGGGAGCCCCGGGGCTGGGCCGGCGGCGGGGGGCGGCGTGTGCCGGGGGCATCCAGTATTCCCAGAACCCCAGCGTCCTCCCGGCGCTCGCCCGGGCGGGGGAAGTGGCGGCGGCCCGCCAAGTTCGGAGCAACACTGCCCCCTAGGGGCCGCCGCGGGTCCGCGGGAGGGGTGGAGAGGGTGTGGAGGGTAAGGGATCGAGCTAGTCCATGGGACCAGGGCGGCTGCCACAGGGGGTTGGAGGCCTCACGTGTCCTGGGTCCCGGAGCTGGACTGGGGTGGTCCTTGGCAGGCTGGTGACAGGCTGGGGGACGGCCTCCCAGGGACAGTGCTAAGGGCTGGAGGATGGGGTAGGAGGGTTTATGTTTCTATTCGAGTTTAAAACTTGGGTGGAAAGTCGGGGGCATCCTAGTACCTTTCTGGAGGAAGCTGGACCGTTAAGATTACCCAGTCAAGTCTCTTGGTCCTCCGGTTACTGAAACAGACCCCGAGAGAGAAGACCCCTCACTCATAGGCTTGTCTGAACCGGCTGTTCTGTTTTCACTCACGTCCCCTGTCCTTGGGGCCATTCTGGAGGCATCAAGTCTCATTTTACAAGTGAGATCTCGGAAACTTCACTTGTTCAGTCAGCGGAGACCTGAAGTCCCTGTTTTGTAGTTTATCTCCTGCATCCTGGGGACAGGAACCTAGGTTTGGGGAGCAAGCCAAGCTCTCTGTTGTGCAGCCCTGAGCTACACCCTGCCAGACCGGGTGGAAGTGGCTGTCCCTGGATGGGGAGAGGGGGCCTACAGAAAGGTATGCAATTGCAAAACGCAGGATTCTAGTCCTCAGTGTCTACATCTGTAAAATGGGAGGGGGACATGGGGTTATAAAGAAGGTATCCAGCATCCCCCCGCCCCCCCACTCTTAGGTGACACAGCTAGACTCCTCCTCTTTCGTCGGCCACGCCCTCTCGTGCTCTTTTGCTCCTCGATTAGGGTCTGCAGGGCTGGCTTCCTCCCTGCACGCCCGCCCTCCCTTCTTCCCTTGCAGGGCTCCGGGGGCCGCCCCTCCTCCTCCCTCCCCTCCTGGCTGGCGCAGAGCTGACTGCGGGAGGGAGCGGTGGGCTCGCAGCCAGCGGAGCGTCAAGTCAGCCCCTGGGGAAGGGAGGGGGTGCACTGGCTGCTGCCGAGGCGCTGTCAAGAGGCTGCAGCGCGCGCTGACGCGGCCAGGGTCCCTGAGGGTTATTTGTGTCCAAGGTAACTGGTGTCCGAACTGCCTGCTAGCTGCCTTTCCTCTTTCCCTGGTGGCTGGGGAGCTGCCTGGAGTCATCTTGACTCTCCTCCCTCTCTCCTGCTTACCAACAAGCAGGCACCAAAAAGTCTGCTCCTTTCCTTTCTCCCTTTAAGTACCTTTAAAATTCGCTTCTCCATCCTCTCAGCCTGCTGGTTCTGGGGACTCTGAACTGGATTCTCTGAGCTGCCCTGCACACTCCGCCCAGCCTCCGCTTACCCTCACGATCGCCCCTTCTTTGGTCCCTCTCTGACATGAATTGTATTCTAGAGACTGGCCTGTTGGCTGGGCTCTGGTGGGTGCCCAGACTCTAGTGACACCTAAGAGAGCAATTCCACCCTTTCCCAGCAGAGTCACAGGTTGCTAGAAGAGATAGTCAGCACGGTGACAGAATAACTATTGACAGAACGCATTATTATTATTATTATTATTATTATTATTATATTCCATTGGCAGTATCTCATTATGTAGCCCTGACCGGTTTAAGACTTGCTAAGTAGATCAGTCTGGCCTCAAAAAAATGGGTTCTAGGCTGGGCTTGGTGGCGCACGCCTTTAATCCCAGCACTTGGGAGGCAGAGGCAGGCGGATTTCTGAGTTCGAGGCCAGCCTGGTCTACAGAGTGAGTTCCAGGACAGCCAGGGCTACACAGAGAAACCCTGTCTCGAAAATTCAAAAAAAAAAGGGGGGTTCTTTTTTTTTCCCCCTTTGCTTTTCTTTGAGACAAGGTTTCTCTGTGTAAACCTTGTCCTGGAACTTATGTTGTAGACCAGGCTGGCTTGGAACTCAAGAGATCTGCCTCCTGAGTGCTGGGATTAAAGATGTGCACCGCCACACTCCAAGTCAGAATGGGTTCTGTTTGTTTGTTTGTTTGTTTTTCCAGACAGGGTTTCTCTGTGTAGCTCCTGTTGTCCTGGAACTCATTCTGTAGACCAGGCTGGCCTCGAACTCAGAAATCCCCCTGCCTCCGCCTCCCAAATGCTGGGATTAAAGGCATGTGCCACCACTGCTGGGCCAGAATGGGTTCTTAACAGGATTCTTTGGATTCTTTTTTTTTTTTTTTTTTTTTTTTTTTTGAGACAGGGTTTCTCCGTGTAGTCCTGGCTGTCCTGGAACTCACTCTGTAAATCAGGCTGGCCTCGAACTCAGAAATCCGCCTGCCTCTGCCTCCCAAGTGCTGGAATTACAGGCGTGCGCCACCACGCCCGGCCTCTTAACAGGATTCTTAACGGGACTAGAGAGCCGGCTCAGTGGTTAAGAACACTGATTGTTCTTTTCAGAGGTTCTGAGTTCAATTCCCAGCAACCACATGGTGGCTCACAACCATCTGTAATGGGATCTGATGCCCTCTTCTGGTGTGTCTGAAGACAGCTACAGTGTACTTACATATAATAAATAAATAAATCTTTAAAAAAAAGAAGAAAGAAAAAGAAAAAAAGAGGACCCTTACCTAGACTGAGTCAGGAAAGGCTTCCTGAAGGACATGTGCCGAGTCCCGAGGGAGAAAAGGAAATCGGTCCCAGACAATGAAGTAAAAGAGTAATTAGTGTGGAGATAGGGTGAGCTGAGGTGTGAGGGGAGATGAAGCTGGAGAGACTCCGGTTAGGTGGACTGTGGTTCACACGTGACTGGCTCAGGGTGTTTTCCTTTGTTTTTGTTTTTGTTTTTTGTTTTTCTCGACAGGGTTTCTCTGTGTAGCCCTGGCTGTCCTGGAACTCACTCTGTAGACCAGGCTGCCCTCGAACTCAGAAATCCGCCTGCCTCTGCCTCCTGAGTGCTGGGATTACAGGAGTGCGCCACCACACCCGGCTTTTTGTTTGTTTTTTGAGGCAGGGCTTCTCTGTGTAGCCCTAGCTGTCCTAGAACTCACTCTGTAGACCAGGCTGACCTTGCACTCAGAAATCCACCTGCCTCTGCCTCCCAAGTGCTGGGATTAACCACCAAGTGCCGGGCACAATGTTTAAAATAAGGCTTTAGTGTCCCCCGAAAGCACCATCTTAGAGCATGCTGGGTGGATCGGGCTGGCCTGAGACTTAGGGTGGTTGCTCTGCACCCGCCCCCTCGGGGTTACAGGTGTGCAGCACAAACCCTCCCCTAAGGGTCTTTTTTACTTCGCATGGAAATGTTGGCTGTGCAAGGGTAGTTTCACATCGGCAGCCTGGGCTTTTAAGAGTCCAAATCTTATAGCTCAGCCACGGTTGTCCAAGCCTTTTGCTGTTACAATATAACATTGTCATCCACACGCGTGTTGAGTCTCCTCTATAGCGATCCTACAGTGCATGAAGTACTGGGCCACAGGTTAAGCGCCCCCGCTAAGCCCTGGGAACTAGAGGATCATGGCTTCAGGCTTTTAACACCAAAAGGCTCAAAACTACCTACACTCAAATCAGAGCCAACTCTGGGCTTTCAAAGCCAGAGGCTTACGATTCTAGGCCTGGAGAACTAGATGCTCCAAGCTTTCAAAGCTAGAGAGCGTAACTGTGGTGCTCCGGTCTCGGGCTTCCCGAGCTGGGCTTGGCATGCCAGCACACAGGCGCTAGTGTCACACCTCCGTCACTTGCTTAGGGTGTTGGGACTCGGGCCCTCGGAGATGCTAGCCGGACCAGGACTTGCAACAATTTGCCTTTGCGCTCAGCGACCTCTAGTCCTCTCAGCCTCAGCTCCCCACAGCTTCTGCTCCATCCCACCCTCCGGGGCGCCCCGGTTGCTTTCTCATTGTGTTGGACACGTCTGGGGCGAAGAGCCAAGAAGCTCCTTTAGTTCTTTGTGTAACCAGCTCGGCCTGCTCCACATGCACACAGACCACGAACGGGCAGTAGCAGACCCTCTGAGAGAAGCCGTTTATCAGGGCTTGATGTCATATCAAGGGATAATACACAGAAGAAGAGCCTTCTGGACTGGTCTAACAGGGTAGAGAAAGAGCCTGCTTATGTGTCTAGAAAAGAGATGTGGCCCATAACCTGGCATAGCAAGGCGCTCAGGCCCGCTGAGCGGCAGCGGCTGCTGGGTGAGTGAGGTGCTTGGAGTCCTCTCTTCCGAGGTCCTGCAAGCTGCCTGCAGCAGTCCTGACTGGGGCAGGAGCCCTCAGCGCTGGGGCCACGCTCATGGCTTCCACAGGAGTGGTGAGTATGGTGGCAGTGATCCTTGTAGGAGGACACACACACACACCCACCCACACACACACCATACCCACACACACCATACCCACACACACCCACACATATACACATACACACACAATTTTGGTTTTTCGGGGCAGGGTTTCTCTGTATAGCCCTGGCTATCCTAGAATTTGCTTTGTAAACCAGGTTGATCTCAGACTCAACTATCTGCCTGCCTCTGCCTCCTGAGTGCTGCGATTAAAGGCGTGAGTCACCATGTGAAACTTAGTTTTTGCCTTCCTTTCTTTCCTCCTTTCTTTCTTTCTTTCTTTCTTTCTTTCTTTCTTCCTTCCTTCCTTCCTTCCTTTCTTTCTCCCTCTCCTCCCCTCTCCTCCCCTCCCCTCCCCTCCCCTCCCCTCCCCTTCCTCTCTCTCTCTCTCTCTCTCTCTCTCTCTCTCTCTCCTCTCCTCTCCCCTCCCCTCCCCTTCCCTCCCCTCCCCTCTCCTCTCCTCTCTTCTTTCTCTCTCTGAGGCAGGGTCTCATGGAACTGGCCTGGCACTTTCAGTGCAGACCAGAATTCACAGCACATTCTTCCTCCGTTTCCTGAGGGCTAGGATCCCAGGCGAGCCTCTACCCTGGGGTGTAGTTTCCTGAGGGTGATCCCAGAGTGTCTGGGCTCCACACACCCATACTTAGCTGCCTGATGTTCCATTGGGTAGTCAGCTCTTCTCTTGGATTTTTCAAGATGCCACTCAGGCTTTCCTGTCTCCCAGGAAGCCCCACTGATCTCCAAAGTCAGGGGTGTGTGTGTGGGGGGGGGGCTGGGTGTGTGTGTGGGGGGGCACTGGAATCTGATGCATTGGCCTGTGCTGCAACTGGGGTGCTGCCACTGTGGGGGTGGGGTTCTGGCTAATGATGGAGGAGAGGCTGAAGCAGGAGGGTGGGGCAAAACACAGCAGGGGGGACACAGAAGTAAAGTAGAGGCTGGCTTCTGGCTAGCATCTAAGCCCAGTGGATCCCCAGGCCCCAGCCTAGAGCCAAGTTCAGCCTTCAGTAGACCTGAGGTTGGGACGAGGCCACAGGAAGAGGGGCTTACCATTGTCAAGGCCCAAGATCAAACTGTCACCTCCATGCTTCAGCTGTGAGTCCTTGGGTAATATAACAACTCCTTTATGTCTTAGCACTGATCCTTCTAGAATATTCCAGTGAAATGAACAGAGAGAGTGCTCCAGACAGGTCTAGCTTACAGGAAATACCTAACGTTTACCAGTCTTGTTTCCTCCCCTGAGGCTCCGTATCCCAGAAGCCTCAGCTCCATTGAATTCTGCTTAAGCTCTCAGCGTTGTACGAATTTGGGGACTTGGGTGCTGTTGTTCGGGTGATGAAGGCTTCTGAAGTCTTTCTATAATTCTGCATGATTAACCCTTTCTGATGCTAGGTCAGTGTAGAGGCCTAGGGCTGTGAGCCCTCCTCAGCCATCCTCCTGCTGGAGACCTCCAACACCTGTCTCTCAAGGAGGTCCTTGGCAAAGCCCTGACCCATGTCCCCCGAGGTCCTGTGTGGGAGTGTCCTGGAGATCCCATATCTGCTCAATTAATTATCGTGTGTATGTGTGCATGTGCGCGTATGTGCGTGCGTGCGTGCGTGCGTGCGTGTGTAGTGTGTGTGTGTGTGTGTGTGTGTGTAGTGCGTGTAGGCCAGGCAGCTTAGCTTAGAACTCATGAGATCCATCTGGCTTGTGTGTGCAGGCACATGCACACATGGATAATACACACAAGAAGGTCAGGGGACAACTTTTGAATATCAGTTCTGGCTTTTCACTTTGTTGAGGAAGGGACTCTCTTGTCTAGGACCCTAGGGGACTTGACTCTTGAGTTTCCAGGTGACCTCCTGGACTATGTCTTCCATCTTTCTGTGTAATACTGGGATTCCGGGTAAGCTCCTGGCATCTGTTTGTTTTCTCTCCCTGAGAAAGGGTTTCTCTGTGTTTGGTTCCCCCCCCCCCCCCCGAGACAGGGTTTCTCTGTGTAGTCCTGGTTGTCCTAGAACTCGCTCTGTAGACCAGGCTGGCCTCGAACTCAGAAATCCGCCTGCCTCTGCTTCCCAAGTGCTGGGATTACAGGCGTGCGCCACCACGTCCGGCTGGGTTTCTCTGTGTAGCATCCCTGGCTATCCTGGAATTCACTTTGTAGGCCAGGCTGACTTAGAACTCATGAGATCCATCTGGCTTATGTGTATGTGTGCATATATGTCTCTCTGTGTGTATATGTGTGTGTGTATATATGTGTGTGGCACACATTGAGTGCACCATCACCACCCGACCGGGCACCGGGCTTTTTATGTGGGTTCTAGAAATCAAACATAGGTCTCTGGTCTGTTGACACTTAAACCTGCTGAGTCATCTCCATGAGCCCCTTCAGGTTTCTTTCTGCTGAGCCACTGGCACTCCCAGAGGGCTCACAGCTTCCCACACACCTGCTGGTACCCAGTGTCATCCAGAGTTGGGCTTTGGCCACATGTTGGGTACTGAGTGCTGGCATATCACTGTATTTCTTGGATCACTGGTGAGTACAAGCAGCTTGGCACAGCTTGGTCCTCTGGCCACTGAGGACGCCTGGGCAAAGTCAGTGTGGCTTGAAGGGCTTGAGGTCTGGAAGGCAGGTTCCTCCCCCTTTTGTATTTCAATATTTGAGGACACTAGGGAGAGGGTGAGTGACCTGAACATTAGACATCCCTGTATAGGCAGAGGCACATGCCTGGGCCTCATCTCTCTACACACCTTGGCTCCCTCACCTCCTCCTCTTCCTTCCCTCACCTCCTCTTACTTCCTTCCGGCTTCACCCTCTATCCAAGATGTTCTCCACAGAGCTCAGCAGTTCTCCCCAGCTCTGAGTCTGACAGTTCAGGGGTCTCAGGCTTCTCAGCTGACCCGCAGTGCTGTTCTCTCCTGAGCAGGTGGGTGGGCACTTCCTGAAACAGCATGGGAATTTTCCTGTTAGTCAGGCTTCCCCAAGGCCAGGAGAATGGCCCTGTGCAGGGTCTGTCCTGTGTGTGTAGAATCTCATGTGCTCTCTGGGGTAATTCTGCTCTGTCTAGTTTGTCTTCTTCACTGAACTGTTGACATCTTAGAAACATAGGTAATTTAGAAGCCACACAGGTGAGCCCTCAGGAAAGCTGTATAAAAGGAAGGTGATTCAGTGGCAGAGAGATCAGGGATAGAGAGGGACCATTTGACCAGGTGGGGTGGTTGCACGCCTTTAATCCCAGCATCTGGGAGGCAGAGGCAGGTGGATCTCTGAGTTCGAGCCCAGCTTGTTCTACAGAGTGAGTTTCAGGACAGTCGAGGCTACACAGAGAAGCTCTTGTTTTGGAATGAACAAACAAACAACCACTTGTAGCTAGGTGTGGTGATACTATCTTTAATCTCAGTCCTTGGGAAGTTGAAGCAGGAGGATGACTGTGAATTCCAGGACAGAATGACCTACGTAGTGAGACTCTTGTCCATCTGTCCTCCCCCACCCCAAATGCTAATTAATATCTTCCTTTACTTTTTGTTTTAGACAGGGTTTTGCTATGTAGGTCAGGTTGGCCTTGAACTCAAGCACCTCCTGCCTCGGCTTCCTGTGGGCCTGCATCACCATGCCCAGCTGCTCATGTTTCTGGAGAGTCCACTGTGGTGCAAGCCAGATGTCAGTGTAAACAGCAGACTGCCCTGAAGCCACCATGCTGTGAGAAGTGCAGAGAAGAGGTCCCGGGCTTAGCTGTTATGTGGCTCCTGAAGTCCTCCACTGGCCATGTCTGGCTGTCCAGTATGGGGGTAGGGGAGCTGAGCTAGCTGTGCACAGCTGAGCCTCCTCAAGCCCCTTACGCATTTGCATGGGGAGGATTATAAAATGATTGCTGTTACTTTAAGGCAGGAAGGTGTGGGCTGCCGGGCAGTGGTGGCACACGCCTTTAATCCCAGCACTTGGGAGGCAGAGGCAGGTGGGTTTCTGAGTTCGAGGCTAGCCTGGTCTACAGAGTGAGCTCCAGGACAGCCAGGGCTATACAGAGAAACCCTGTCTCAAAAAACCAAACCAACCAACCAACCAACCAACCAAATAAACAAACAAAAAAACCCAGTTCCCATTTATTGTTCAGTTCCCAGCACCTTTGGCACGGACTGCAGATAGCTGGTGTATGAAAGAGTGAAAGTTGTCAGGCATGGTGGCTCACACCTGTGATCTCAATTCTTCAGAGGTTAAACAGAGGTTGACCTAAGTTTGAGGCCAGCCTGAACCACACAGTGGAAGTCTGAAAGGAGGAGAAGAGCCAGGCATGTTGGCAACACACTAACAGCCTCAGCACCTTGGAGGCTGAGGCAGGATGATTGTTATGAGGCTTAGAGGACATAGGTTCAGGCCAACCTGAGTTACACAGTGAGGCCCTTGTCTCTAAACAAACAAAACAAGCACAAAAACCAAAACCCATAATGCATGAACCAGTGAGATAGTCCATTGCTACTGAAGCCGGACAAGTCGAGCCCACAGCCCACAGCAGCCTGATGTGGCTGTGCACATCTGTAATCCTAGTACTCCCACATCTGGATAGGAAACAGAGATCTCCTGGGAGCCTTCAGGCCCGCTCTGCAGTACAGAGTGGCAGAAGACATGAGAGTTTGCCTCAACAATGGAGAGAATGAACAGAGAGCTGAGAGTTGCCTCTGACCTCTGCCTGTGGCCAAACACCCATATCGTGCTGCTAAAGCGGTGGCTCGGTGGTTAGGGGCATGTGCTGCTCTTCCAGAGGACTTCGGTTCAGTGCGGTTCCCAGCACCCACATCAGGTGGCTCGCAACTGCCTGTAACTCCAGTTCCAGGGGCTCCAACGGCCTCTTCTGGCTTTGGGGGATACCCACATACATGTAGCACAGATACAACCAAACGCACACATACAAACAAGTAAGTAAAATCTAAAACAACAACATATCACGTATGCGCGCGCGCGCGCGCACACACACACACACACACACACACGTAACAATAGAGTAAAAGTTAATGGAGCTGTGGCAGTATGGTGTCGGAGGAATTAAAGGGCACCCAGCTCAGCCGGGGTGTGTGTGTGTGTGTGTGTGTGTGTGTGTGTGTGAAAGTCTCGTGGAGGAGGGGCTCTGTGTCCTTTGGTAGGGCTGAGGACCCAGAGAATACCTGCACACCTACTAAGTCTATCGTTTTTTCTCGTCCCACCAGAAGATTCCTGGTTTGGCGTGCGGCCAGCAAGCCGGTCCCCACATCTGTTTGGGGCCCCTTCCTTCCCCTCTCTTCCCTCCCTCCCTCTCTCCCTCCCTCTCCAGGCCTGCAGCTCCCTCATGCCTCTAACTCTAGGTCTGGCTGAGGAAAATTAAGTCAATGGGGAGGGAGGGGTTGACAAATAGAAGGTCTGGTAATTGAATTCTCCCCTCTCCCTCTCTGCCCACAGAGAGCAGGAGGAATGGCTCTCAAGACCAGCTTTCCCTGCTTACCCAGCCCCGGCCGCTTCACCCCTCCCTGCCTAAGCCAAGGAGAGGGATACAGAAGCAAGCAGAACCTTCTAGCATCTTGAGAGCTAAGCTTTGTCCGGGGGTGGGGGAACTGAGGCAGTGGAGATCACAGGTCAGCTCCCTGGGGCTCCCCGGGTGCCCAGCGTGCTAGAACAGAAGCCAGGAATAGAAGAGACAGGCCAGATAGGTCAACTCTCCAAGAAAGTGGGCGCAGATTTCTGGGAGGGCTCGCGGTCAGCGGTGGTACCCTGCCCAGCCAGTGCGAAACGCCAGCGTTCTTACCTCCCTCCACTTAAACTCCCTGCCCACCCCTGGCAATTCTGGCTAAGGTGAGTTAAGTCGCTGGGCTGACTGACCTTCTAGCAGGTCTTTCTTAAGGTAAAACACCTCTCTGGGTGCAAACTGCCTCTGTGTGTGTGTGTGTGTGTGTGTGTGTGTGTGTGTTCACAGCTGAAGGGCAGAGGAAGCAAGTAACCACACTGCCAGGACCACTGTTCTGTCTAAAGGGGAGGGCAGTGCATCTCCCTGGTTAAGGGGAATCAGAGAGGGCAAAGGCCCTCCTGTGTCCCCCCCCCCCCCCAGTTAAGGGTCTGCTTTGCTTCATTGTGGGGATGAAGAGCCTTCAAGGGAGGGGTGAGGTTTCTGGGAGATTAGGTTCTCAGTCCTAGGTCGGTGTCAGGAGTCAAACCCAGGAGGCTTGGACCTAGATGGGCTTCGCCCACGCCGAGGCGGCTTCGGGGCGGGGCGGGAGGGTGGGGGTGCCCGCCTAGTTCCGCCAAGGCAGGAGGGAGCTGCGACGACGGGCGCCTGCCCCCGCCACCCGGCCCAGCGGGCGTGGGCGCCGCGGCACCGCCAAGCTGAGCGGCGGCGGCTGGCTGCTGCGGGAGCGTTTGATTTATTAAGCTAATGTTCTAGCACATTTTCTCCATCCCGTAATGAGCTGTTTCCACCAGGGGGTGTCTGCAGGGCGACTGCGGCTTCCGGCCGCTCCGGGAGGGAGGCTGAGCTGGCGGGCGTCGAGGGGGTGTCTGTGGGGTGCGGTCTGTGCTCCTCTGGAAGGGTGACTTGAAAAACCCGGGGCGGGAGATCCGCTGGAGAGGGGGAGGGGGAGCCCTGGCCCTGCAGCCTACGAACGACCCAGCTTTTCTCTCTCTCCTCCCTACCTGAACATCTCCGGGCTGCAGAGGACTTGCTCAACCCTCTGTCACCTCCCCGCCTTCAATCCTGAGTGACCCTCACCCACATCTCGTTCTTCTGAGGCGTCTGAGCGTCAGTCTGCTCGCTTCTGCTGGTTAGCTCCCTTGGCTGGATTTCTGTGGTTTGGTGCAGCAGATATGGTCTTTGCATTCAGTCACATCTAGGTTCAAATCCCATCCCAGCTACCTTCTAGCAGTGCCACTGGACTGTTTTCCATTTTTAAGTGGTGGTAAGACCGGTCTGGGGGGGGGGGGCTGCTGTGGAGTTTAGTGACCGTGTTCACGAAGCTCTGTACTGTGTCAATAATCCCTAGACACTAGGGTAGACATCCTGAGCTGACAGCGCAAGGGACAGACCCCACCTGCACCCATAGGCCTCACAGGCCTCACCTGCACCCACAGGCCTCACCTGTAATTCTTTTTTTATTTTATTTATTTATTTTTTTTTCGAGACAGGGTTTGTACAGGGATCGCTTGTTCTGGAACTCACTCTGTAGACCAGGCTGGCCTTGAACTCAGAGATCCACTTGCCTCTACCTCTGAGGGCTGCGATTAAAGGCCTGCTCTGCTCCACAGCCTCCCAGCTTCGCCTGCAGGTCTTAATTGTGCACCCACAGGCCTCACCGGCAACCTGATGAGAGTTTTCTGCACAGAGGGTACTTGATGTTTTCTCGCAGGAAACCCACCTAACCTCTCCTCACGTGTCTGGTACTCCTTCCTCAGACCTGTCCCTTGCTGCTCTTTTTCCTGAGCCCAGGCCTGCTGCCTAGAAGTTGCTTATCACGATATGGCCCTTCACGGCAAGCGTGGAAGATGTTCCACTGACTCATGCCTGGGAGGGACGGTGGCCTGACTAACTCAGGCCTACTGAGAGGTGTCTCAATCTGCTCTCTGTTGCTAACAGCTCAGTGCCACAGCCAGGGCGAGGTGGAAAGAGGAGGATTTTATTTGGTTTGGAATTCTGGTTTACTGTCATGGGCCATGTGTGGTGATGGCTTTTGTGTTGGCAGTGTCCCAGGGAACAAGGCATCATGCGGTAAGCCCCCCCCCCCATTCCTTCTCCCTTCCCCTTCCCCTCTCCCTGCCCCCTTCTCTCTGCTCTGGTGTCTTCTAAAGCCATCAGGATTCAATCATAGGCCTCTGTTCTGATGAACTTTTCTAATCCAGCCACTTCCTTTATTTTTAAAATTATGCTTTAGTGTGTGTGTGTGTGTGTGTGTGTGGTGTAGCACATGTGTGCCAGTCAGAGGACAGTGTTAGGAGTTCATTCTTTCCTTCTGCCATGTGGGTTTTGGGGACTGAACTCAGTTGTCAGGTTTCTATGGCAAACATCCTTACCCACTGAGCCATCTTGTAGGCCCCAGACACACCTTTAAATAGCATCCTTGATTAAAGTTCCACTCTCTCAGTGCCCTACAAATGAGATTAGATTTCAACATGATCTGGTAAGGACAAACCAGTAAAATACCAAGTACCATCTCTGCGCTGATTAAGAAAGGAAGACCCTGTTCATAGCAGTGAGAGCTGTAGGTGCAGGCGAGGTCTGTGGGTGCGAGCTGAGGGCTGCATCTCAGGTGTGATGGCCAGCGCACCTCCCTAGGAACTGGTTCCAGCTGGGCATGGAGTGACTAGTCCAGGCACCTGGGATAAAGTATCAGAGCAAAGTGGGACACTGTGTGCTTAGGTGCACAGTGCTGCTTGTTCCTTTCCCTGGAGGTGGCGGAGGGGTCTTGGGCTTCGGCAGCTGAAGGTGTCTCCCAGATTTCTTCTTGCAGAGGGGAGGAGGGCCCTGCAAGCCCTGGCTCTGGGTGGTCGGGGAACCTGAGGGAACTCTTTAAGCTCGGCCAAGTCAGCAGCGCGGGAGGAGGCAGGGTCTGCCTGCGGTCCACTGCATGCCTGTACCTGCTGTCTTCTTTCTCTTTCCCTCTGAATTCAGAGCCTCCCTGAGTCTACCCGCCTCCCCAAGAGAGCTGAGCCTCAGCAAAGCTTCAGTGAGCCCGTGGGACGAGCGAGTGAAGATTGGAGCCGAGCCGGGCCGGGCCCGTTTTGGTCATGAGCCAAATCAAAGAACCCAAAACCCTGTGTGCAAGGCAGCTCATTCTCCAGCCCCGCGCCTCGCCCTTCAACTTAATTTCTAATTGAACATGTTACCCCTTACACTATGCCCTCCCTGTTCTGCTGGGCTCTCTCCTGCCTCTGCTCTCAATTCCTAGCCTCTACAGGCAATGTTCCCTTTGTGGTAGTTTCTCTCTGCTACACCTCCTTAGCAAGGCTGGTCCTGACCTTTTCCTGGTCCAGAGAAGCCCCACAGCCAGCCCAGCTCCTGTCATGTTAGCGGCAAGGGCTGTCCTTGTAGGACTCAACTAAGAGTTCCTTGTTTATTGCCTGACTCCCCCTCCATCTCCCGTCACCCTGAAGTGTTATGAACAGGGCCCCTGGCTGCCTTGTCCCCAGAGCAAGCCTTAGAATACAGTGTTCAACTGTCTACCCTGGTTGCATTTTATTTGCTTAGATGGGGTCTCTCTATGTAGCCCAGCCTAACTTTGAACTTGACATCCTCTTGCCTCAGTATCATGAGCGCTGAACAACCATCTTCAGGTTTCTTTTTTTGGGGAAATGAGATACAAAGTGCAGAAATCTTGAGGAACCTGTGGCAAAGCAAACAAAGAGATGGGATGCATGGGAGATGTGCTGAAAGGGACCGGGCTGTCGTCTTACGGGCTGGAGACACACCTGAAGGTAACTGTTGGGGGTGACGTCGGACTTGATGTATCTATTGATGTTGGTCTGCTGATGGTGTACTTCAGCCGTGTTCAATTAGGAATGAAATGGAAGATATAAGGATGACATTCATAAAAGCAACCAGAGCATCAGATGTCTGAGCATTAAGACCTTGGGGACTTCAGTGTAGTCCTCCCTGAACAATCAGTCCCTACTCAAGAGGGTGCAACCTCAATCTTTTTCAGGCCCCGCTTGCTCCAGCCCATAGGTTCTTTATTTGTTTCTCATCACAGATGGTTGTGAGCCACCATGTGGTTGCTAGGATTTTGAACTCAGGACCTCCAGAAGAGCAGTCGGTGCTCTTAACTGCTGAGCCATCTCTCCAGCCCCCAAACCATTTTTTTTTTTCGAGACAGGGTTTCTCTGTGTGGTCCTGGCTGTCCTGGAACTCACTCTGTAGACCAGGCTGGCCTCGAACTCAGAAATCTGCCTGCCTCTGCCTCCCAAGTGCTGGGATTACAGGTGTGCACCACCACGCCCGGCCTAAACCTTTTTTTTTTTTTAAAGACTTTTTATTTTATTTATTTTATATATATGATGAGTATGCTGTAGTTGTCTGTCTTCAGACACACCAGAAGAGGGCATCGGATCCCACCACAGATGGTTGTGAGCCACCATGTGGTTGCTGGGAATTGAACTCAGGACCTTTGGAAGAGCAGTCAGTGCTCTTAACCACTGTGCCATCTCTCCAGTCCCCAAACCCTATTTTTTTTTTGTTTTGTTTTTGTTTTTGTTTTTTTTTTGGTTTTTCGAGACAGGGTTTCTCTGTGTAGCCCTGGCTGTCCTGGAACTCACTCTGTAGACCAGGCTGGCCTCGAACTCAGAAATCCTCCTGCCTCTGCCTCCCAAGTGCTAGGATTAAAGGCGTGCGCCACCACCGCCCGGCTCCAAACCCTATTTTTAATGATGGTTCTTAAACGCTTTAACCCCCCCCCCTTGTAGCCCCCCCACCCACCAGAGCTAGTGGAAAAGAAAGGATACTGGGGAAGTGGACCTGTTTAGAAAGGTTCTTTGGAGCAACTCCCGTCTGTGATGTCTGGACATCAGCAGTTAAGTTCACAGGCCAGCAGGCAGCTTGATCTATTCGAAAACACTTCACGGATACACCAGAAGTCCAGCTTGGTAGAGCAGTGTTAGCATCAGCTGTGACACAACCTAGCAGAGACAGCCAGGCCTCAGCCTCAGCTCCAGGCAGCAGGAGGAACCCAGAGAGGGACACCAGGAGAAGTTCTTGGTTGTGTCTCTCAGGGAAGTGAAGATCATCAAAGAAGCGACACCCACAGTCCTGGCACAGGTGGCTGTGCCGGCAAGCCTCGCTCAGCGTGCGTCACTCTGTGGAGTCCTCCTTACACCCTCCAAGCATCCCGTGTTCTCCACGTGCCCTGCCTCAGCGGGTCGTGTCTCAGCAAGTGCACCCAATCAGCCCGAGTCTGCAGAGTCCCCACAAATGCAGCTCAACCACACAGTGTAAGGTGGACCAATACATGGGTGTTGTTAGCAAGGAATCTTTCCTTATGTGTCCCTTCACATGCTTGCTTTAACAGAACATCCTCTCTCCTGTGTCTGCTTCAGCAAATGTTCCTTCATGCGTCTGCCTTAGCCTTTCACACCTGTGTCCATTTTTTTTTTTTTTTCAAGACAGGGTTTCTCTGTGTAGTTCTGCCTGTCCTGGAACTCACTCTGTAGACCAGGCTGGCCTCGAACTCAGAAATCCACCTGCCTCTGCCTCCCAAGTGCTGGGATTAAAGGCGTGTGCCACCACCGCCCCGGCCCTCTGTCCATTTTAACGAAATGTTTCTTCACAAGTTTGCCCCAGCAAAACACCATCCAACCCAACCGACTTTCCCAAGAACCCTTAACGTTTTCCACTTCAAGAGGGACCAGTACAGATCAGAAAAATCCTGACAGTTAACAAGGAAGGGCCAGTGAACTGGCTCAGTGAGTCCAAGCTCCTGCAGCCAAGTCTGAAGATCAGAGTTCAAATCCCCAGACCTGCACGGTGAAGTGGAGAATCGACTGCCACTTGTTGTCCAACGCCCATATCTACACCCTGGCGTGGCATGCACGTCCACGCATGCACACAAAAGGACTAAATGAAAAATGTAAAAAAGAAAGAAAATTTAAAAAGCAGGGAGGAAGATTGGGAAATGAAAGACTAGAATGCCCATATCCGCCCTTGTGCTTGGCTGACAGATGTGTGACTGGTTCCCACCACTCACGTGGATGAAGCACAATCGCAGTGACATCACG
This sequence comes from Apodemus agrarius, assembly GCA_964023405.1. Lineage (NCBI taxonomy): Eukaryota > Metazoa > Chordata > Mammalia > Rodentia > Muridae > Apodemus > Apodemus agrarius. The sequence goes on from OZ030009.1 coordinate 47,106,447, forward strand.
TCTGCACTGCAGCTGAGCTTGACTCCACTGGTGTGTAACTTACCCTCTGACTTACCTTCCTCCTCCCCCGGTGCCCTCCCCCCGCGCCCCCCCCCCCAGTTTTGAATGTTTTTGGGTGTTTTGTTTTGTTTGAGATGGGGTTTTACTATGGCGCCCTGGCTGTCGTGGAACTTGTTCTGTAGACCAGGCAGGCCTTGAATGCACGGAGATCCGCCTGCCTCTCTCTGCCTTCCCAGTGCTGGGCGTTAAAGCCCTACTCTACCATACCCAGATACATTGCTATTTATTTATTTTATATGTATGAGTGCTTTGTCTGCATGTGTGTCTGTGGACTACATTTGTACTGACAGAGGCCAGAATAGGTTGTCAGATCCCCTGGAAGTAAATGATTTGTAATCCATCTCGTGCATGCTAGGAACTGAACCTGAGTCCTCTGGAAGGACAGCCCAACACTTAACCCCTGAGCCATCTCTCCAGCTCCACGGCTAACTTCTTGACCCTAGCCGTGCCCTGGCCTCAGCCCCTGCAAAGAACTGATAGGGAAGTACGGAGACTTAACTGGATCGATCAGTGAGTCAAAGCACCTGCTCAGCCACACCCCACAATCCTGCCTTTTCCCCTGTGCTCTTCCCCGTGCACCGATCTGATTTAGTCTGAGGTTCTCCAGAGCCCCCGAATCTCTTTCTAAACATTATTCATTTAGGGTTTTTTATTTTGTTTTGTTTTTTGTCTTTCGAGAGGCACTGGGTTTCTCTGTATAGCCCTGGCTGTCCTGGAACTCATTCTGTAGAACAGGCTGGCTTCGAACTCAGAAATCCGCCTGCCTCTGCCTCCCAAGTGCTGGGACTAAAGGCGTGCGCCACCACCGCCCGGCTTCATTTAGGGTTTTGCTATGTGGCCCTGGCTGGGCTAAAATTATATAAACCATCTCTGCCTTCCAAGTCCCTGCACCACCTCATACCCAAACAATTTTTCTTAAACTTTTAGCTGTCATTCAATATTGCTCAGCCTAAGGCTATCTTGAAAACATTCTAAATTAAACATGTATCTAACAAGCTTAGGCTGCTTTAGACAACCAGTACTACCGGGGGTGGTTGGGCTAGCTCAGCAGGCTCGGCAACTGAGGTTCGATCCTTGGGATCCTGAGAAACCCCCGTCTCAAAAGCAAAAATTGTTTTCTGACCTCCACAGGAGTGCCAGGGCACACCTATATAATTTTAGGCACACACACACACACACAAACACATTCTTATCAGGCTAGCCATGGTATGCATCTGTAGTCTTAGTGCTTGGGAAGCTGAGAGAATCTCGAGTCTACAAGTTCAAGGTCACCCTGGGTGGCAAGGTAAGACCCTGTTCCAAATCAAAACAGAATCAGGACAACCAGAACCTGTGCTCTTCATTCACCTGTGCCTCGAGACCTCTTCAAACGTGTTTACCTCGGGACCCAGGAATGGGACTTCTGCTGCTTCCTGTTGACCCACGGCAGGAGTCCCCTGCTTACTGTTGACCCACGGCAGGTGTCCCCTGCTTCCTGTTGACCCATGGCAGGTGTCTCCTGCTTCCTGTTGACCCATGGCAGGTGTCCCCTGCTCACCAGGTGCTGCCATGCAGTTCCCAGGCTGGCGCCTGTTTTCATCCCTTGAATCTGACAGGGCAGGGAACTAGCGGTAGACATATTGGCCCAGCCCTACCCAGCCAGTATGTGGCAGAGCTGACGTTAAGTCCAGAGAGTGGACTCCAGGCTTGCTCTCCATGATGCCCCCTAAAAACAACGTGGTGAACATCCCTGCTGCTCCCAAGGGTCCCCTCCACCACCACCCCTGCTTCAAGTGCAATTCTAGCACTTATGGTATATATGGGGGCGTAACAGGAAGATGGAAAGCAGGCTAGCCTGGGCAACATAACGAGACACTGTCTCAAAAACCAACAAAAGCACAAAGCAGATTCCTGTTACCACTGTGTGGACTGTGGAAAGGCTCCTGAAACTTGTTTTTTCCCAGGTTTTTCGAGACAGGGTTTCTCTGTGTAGTCCTGGCTGTCCTGGAACGTACTCTGTAGACTAGGCTGGCCTCGAACTCAGAAATCCGCCTGCCTCTGCCTCCCAAGTGCTGGGATTACAGGTGTGCGCCACCATGCCCGGCCAAAACTTGTTTTCTGATACAACCCCAACCCCATGTACCCCAAAGGGTCCTTCTCTCTCCCTTTCTCTCCCTTCCTTTTTCCTATTCTACCCCTTCCCTAGTACTGGGGCTTGAATCCAGGGCATGCTTGGGATGAAGTGGAAACTTTAAGGGTTGTGTTGGATGGTGTTTTGCTGGGGGAAACACGTGAAGGAATGTTTAGCTGAAGCAGACACAATACGACCTGCGCTGAGGCAGGGCACGTGGAGGACACGGATGCTTGGAGGGTGTAAGGAGGACTCCACAGAGTGACGGACGCTGAGCGAGGCTTGCCGGTACAGCCACCTGTGCCAGGACTGTGGGTGTCGCTTCTTTGATGATCTTCGCTTCCCTGAGAGAGACACAACCAAGAACTTCTCCTGGTGTCCCTCTCTGGGTTCCTCCTGCTGACTGGAGCTGAGGCTGAGGTCTGGCTGTCTCTGCTAGGTTGTGTCACAGCTGATGCTAACACTGCTCTACCAAGCTGGACTTCTGGTGTATCCGTGAAGTGTTTTCGAATAGATCAAGCTGCCTGCTGACCTGTGAACTGAACTGCTGATGTCCAGACATCACAGACGGGAGTTGCTTCAAAGAACCTTTCTAAACAGGTCCACTTCCCCAGTATCCTTTCTTTCCCACTAGCTCTGGTGGGTGGGTGGGGGCCACAAGGGGGTTAAAGTGTTTAAGAACCATCATTAAAAATAGGGTTTGAAAAAAATTAAAGTTACATAGGGAAGCATTCTGTCAAGCTACACCCCACCCCTCCAAAGGGCTTCTGTCCCTCCCTCCCTCCCTCCTGCCTCCATTCTCCTCCTCTCTCAGTTCCACAGTCCACACAGTGGTAACAGGAATCTGCTTTGTGCTTTTCTTGGTTTTTGAGACAGTGTCCCATTATGTTGCCCAGGCTAGCCTGCTTTCCATCTTCCTGCTATGCCCCCATATATACCATAAGTGCTATTTTATTTCAAAATTATGTATAAGTTTAAGTGTCTGAGTGTTTGTATATACACCATGTGTGTGCAATGCCCATGGAGGCCAGAAGAGGGAGTTAGATCCCGTGGAGGCAGTTGTTAGCTGCCTGACATGTGTGCTGAACCAGATTTTGGTCCTCGGTGAGCGCAGCAAGTACTCTGGACCACTGAAGTCTCTCCAGCCCTTCTTTGCAATCTTCTTGTCTCAGCCTCTGGATTCCAAGCCTGTGCCACCACATCTGACCTCCCAAGAGACTCTCTGTGTGTGTATGTTTGTATAGCGTGTGTTTGTGATATATGTGCATGCTTAGGTGGGTAGTACCTGTGTGTGTCTATGTTTGTGTAGCATGTGTTTGTTGTATATGTGCGTGCTTAGGTGGGTGGTACCTGTGTGTGTCTATGTTTGTGTAGTGTGTATTTGTGGTATATGTGCGTGCTTAGGTGGGTATTACCTGTGCGTGTATATGAAAACCAGAAGACGTTTCGAGCGCCCTATCTTATTCCCTTGGATAAGGTCTCTTGCTGAACGTGGAGCCAGTGGACAGAAAGCTCTCAAAGCACTCCTGTTTATGCTCCACCCCTAGTCTGTAACTAAGGTTCCACACTGCTCCCCAGCACTGGGGTTAGAGGTGCGCTTGGCTTTTCCACACCAGTGCCAAGGATTTAGACTTAGGTCTTCATGCCTATGCAGCTTTAGTTCTCACCCACTGAGCCTGTCAAGGACCTTTAAAATATTTACAAAGTGGTCTGTGTTTTTAATCCCAGCCCCCTGGAGGCAGAGGTAGGCAGATCTCTGTGAATTCTGGCTAGCCTGGTCTACATAGAAAGTTCTGGTACAGTCAGGACTACATAATAGAGAAACCTTTCCTCAAAAGATAAGCTAGAAAGAAAAATAAAAAGAAATGTGTGTGTGTGTGTATGCACACACACACATACATACACATGTGTAAAAGTTACATTTATTTAGTTATTCAATGTGTATACACACTGTGTGTGTGTGTGTGTGTGTGTGTGTGTGTGTGTGCGCAGAGATCAGAGGACAACTCTTGGGAGCTGGCTTTCTCCTTTCCCCATGTGGGTTCTGCGGTAGAGCTCGGATGCATCAGGCTTAGTGGCATGTGTTGCAGTGCTGCTATCCACTGAGCCCCTTACCGTTCCCCCTTCCCACGGTTTTGACGCCTCCCATGGGGCAGAGTGGACACGAGTGACCAGTGAGGAGGCTGGCGCTCTGGGGTAAGATGGCGAGTGTGGGCTTGGACACAGGGACACAACATCTAGTGAGGACAGAGCAGTGGCCAACCCCGCTCTCTGGCAGCTTTCTGATCCAGTTCTTTGTTTCCTGGCTCCGGGGCCAGTTCTGAAACCCAGTCATCCACAGGTGCTGAGCCCCTGTTCCCACACCAGGCCCGGGTTAGAGCTGAGACCCTGTCTGGGGTTCTCTGTGCTGTGAAGTCAGGCCGTGGGCATGGCTAGGCGCCACAAGGCCGTTGCTATGTGACAAGGTCCAGACAGCCTGCGTGATGCAGGGGTGGGCGAGGCTGGCGTGTGGCTCTGGGCTTGCTTCCATTGCTCTGTGGCAGGCCTGGACGAACAGACAGAAGTGAAATCCACGAGCAGTGGGTCACGGGCTTTCAGGCAGAGGGACAGCACAGCCTGAGGCATGGCTGGGACAACAGGAGGCTCCATTCGTGAGCGGTGGAGACGATCTTTTCTCTTCGTGTTCTTCCTGCGGCTGATGCCAAGCCAGGGACTTTCCATGCCGCTATGGCTGGGGTTCCCTTTGTGAGTAGACTGTGTGTAGGACTTCACAGTGGATTGAGATGTTAAGTCTGGGAACCCAGGGGTGCTGGTGAGCTATCATTCTGGGCCCAAGAAGTTGAGCCTGACCCGCATGCCGGTCTAGACTCTGCTGCAGTATTTCCAATTACTGTGAGTGGCTTGGCTGGAGAAACCATCCAGCAGAAGAAATGTGTGTGTGTGTGTGTGTGTGTGTGTGTGTGTACACGCGCGCGCTGGAGAGATGGCTCAGCAGTTAAGAAGAGCACCGTGGCTTTTCCAGAGGACCTGGGTTCAATTCCCAGCACCCACACGTTAGTTCACAACAGTCTGTAGCTCCAATTCCAGCATATCCAGCACCTTCATAGACGTACATACAGGCAAAACATCAGTGCACATAAAACAAAAATGAGTCTTTAAAACAAAGAAATGAGGGGCTCTATGGTGGGGGATGGGGAGCCCAAGGGTGGGAGGGGGGTGTTCTAGGCATCTCTTGATTCAAACAGATTTCTTCCTCAGGGACAAATGTTACTACTACTACTGTTGATTTTCTGTGATTATGGACAAGAAGTCCAAACATGGAGGACGCTAAGTGGTTATGCTCCTGTCTCCTAGCCATAGTCACGGTCAGGTTTGGCCAATGTTGAAGTTCTTGGACTGACCACATTAGACAGATCTCTTCTGAAATGCCTTCTCTCCCCAGGCCTGTTCAGTAGCCTCCCCGCAAATCTCCCTTTGTGCCAGAAACACAAGGCGATGCTTTTCCCTGCGGGCGTGGTCCCGCTCAAGGGACAGGGATCCTCGCTGTGCCCTCGGCTGCCCTCTGCCACTCTCATTTAGGGATGTGCCTGGACTAAGGTGTGATATCCAGGCTCCCTCTCCCTCCGCTTCTTCCACAGACAGAAAGTGCCTGGACTAGAAGGTTCTGTGTTTCCTGTGCAGCCAGTGTCCCTGGTGACCCCCGGACAGTGCCTCTAGGGTCCCTCCAGCACTGAACATCACCTGGCTGCTTGTAGGAACACTCAGGCAGGCCTGGGGAGAAAGTGTGTGGACAGGCACGGGGTGCTTGGCCATAGCCGGCACCCGTTTGCCTGCCGCGGCTCTGGCTTGCCTTACAAATATACATTTAAACTTGGGCTCGTGCCCTGCTCGCCTGCAGCTGCTCTGTGCCAGCCTGTGCCAGTCCGTGCCTCTCAGGCCTGATTCACCCCGTCCACTGGGTTGAGGTGGAGAGCAGGCCAGAGATGACTCAGTGTGGAGCCTGCTGGGGTAGTCCTTTACCAGAACCCTGCTGGTTAGAATCCCAACTGCATGGGCTGGTGAAATGGCCCAGCCTGGAAAAGTGCTTGGTACTGATGACCCAAGTTTGATCCCTGGAGCCATATGATAGAAGGTGAGAACCAGCCGCGAGCTGTCTTCCGACCTCCATGTAGATACTGTGGCACGTACCTCTAACCCCCCAAAATAAATATGTGTGATTTAAGAAGTTTAAAAAGAATTTCTTCCAGGAAATGGTGGTGCATGCTTTTTGTTTGTTTGTTTGTTTGTTTGTTTATTTGTTTGTTTTGAGACAGGGTTTCTCTGTGTAGTCCTGGCTGTCCTGGAACTCACTCTGTAGACCAGGCTGGACTCGAACTCAGAAATCCGCCTGCCTCTGCCTCCCAAGTGCTGGGATTACAGGCGTGCGCCACCACGCCCGGCTGTTTGTTTGTTTGTTTGTTTGTTTTTTTTTTTTTTTGGTTTTTTGAGACAGGGTTTCTCTGTATAGCCCTGGCTGTCCTGGAACTAGCTCTGTAGACCAGGCTGGCCTCGAACTCAGAAATCCGCCTGCCTCTGCCTCCCAAATGCTGGGATTAAAGGCGTGCGCCACCAACACCCGGCGGTTTGTTTGTTTTTGAGACAGGGTTTCTCTGTGTTGCCCTGGCTGTCCTGGAACTCACTCTGTAGACCAGGTTGGCCTCGAACTCAGAAATCCACCTGCCTCTGCCTCCCAAGTGCTGGGATTACAGGCGTGCGCCACCTCTGCCTGGCAACATGCTTTTAATTCTAGCACTGGAGAGGTCGGGGCCTGTGGATCTCTGTGAGTTCCAGGACAGCCTGGTCTACAGAGAGAGTTCCAGGACAGCCAGGGTTACAAGGAGAAACCGTGTCTTGAAAAAAGTAAACCTGCAAGCAAGCAAACAAACAAATGAACAGAAGAATTTCAACTGTGTATCTCTTGCCAATGGTTTCTTATATGTGTTTGGTTTTCCTGCTCAGCCCTGAGGGACAAAGCCCACGGAAAGCCATTTCTCTCTAGAAGCATGCGTTCTTCCCCAAGCCTACCAGCTGCAAGCAGATGGACTTCTCTTCCCCTGGCTTCAGTATTTGGTCATGGATGCAAGAGAGTGAATCCCAGCTGGCCTTCCTTGCTGCGTGGTCTTGGGGGAACTGTTTTAGCTGCCCCGAGCCTGGGTCCTCATCTGTAAAATGCTGACGGTTCATCCTCGGATTGGGTTATATCACACTAAATGAAGTACCGTATACACCATGCTGAGCCCAGAGGTGGTACAGCGTGTGGCGGTAAAAGCCTGGCCATCCTGCAGCCCCCACCCAGGGTGTCACTAGGCTGGGACGTCACTGTGGCTCCCACAGGTCCACGTGTGTGTTGTGTGTATGTATAGTCAGTCACACTGTGCTTACGGGCATGTGTGCTATGTTTGTGTGCACCGAGGGTGGATATGTGTAAACAGAACTGCGTGGGCACGCCTGGGCGCCTGTCTGCACACGGCTGAGTGCGCAAGCGGTTTTTTTCCCAGCACTATTAGCAGAAAGCTGTAATTACGCTTTACGGCAGCAGCAACGGCTGGGCTCCCCTAGCCATTAAGCTGCTCATCTGGGAGGGGGTGGGGGGGGAGGACGAGGACCACCCGCACCCTCCCGGTCCCTGTATGCTGCATGAGCACGCAGCCACTCCCCTCACCACCATATGCCTGTGTTTTACAGTTCTTTGGTGCATGGTGCTCATCGAGTGGCTAATTAGCAAAATGAATTAATTGACATCCATACGTGTAATTAGCAAATGCTTATAAGCAGCTATTCTCCTTGGGATGTCTAAATTTCCAAGGGTCAGATGCTGGGGGCTGCTGTGGGGGGTAAATGAGAGATGAGAGCTGCTAGTGTGAGCACCAAGACCTGCCTGGGTGCCTGGGGGTGGGGGCTCTGTGTGCTTGCCAGGCTGGAGGAGGGGGAGGGTGGGGTAAGAAATGCACGTGAGTCTGGGAGGAGGAAACTGACTCCATACCCTGGCCCTCAGGAGCCCTGGGTTCTGATGTCATACCTGCAATTGCCTCTGTGGCCCTGGGTAGGACCTTTGCCCCTGTGGGCCAGCCTCTGTTTCTTGTGTGTTTATGTTGGGGTGTGTGTTCATAGGAAGGTGGAGGCCGGAGGATAACCTGGGCTGTCTTTGCTTACGTGCTGTCCTCTTTCTCTTTCTGATTGGTTCAGGAAGGGCCTCCCAGTGGCCCCATGTTTGCCAAGCTGGCTAGTCTACAAGCCAGCGAGGCTCCAAGGAGTCTCCCATAACATCTTCTCAGAGCTGGGACTGTAAGCATATGCAACACAGACATTCTTACATGGGCTCAGGGGATTCAAACTCAGAGCCTCACGCTTGTGTGGCAAACACGCTACCCGCTCTCCCTGGCCTGTCTTTGCTTCTAGCAGGAACGGATGGGACCTGCTGGTCTCTGGGAAAGTTCCTGGCTCCCATATTCTTTCTAAAGCTGAGCATTCTGATAGCAGGTCAGTGCAGAGAGGTGTCGTGTCCCCTATTTGTCCCAGCAATGCATCACCACGTCTCACACACATGGGTCCCGGTCCATGCTGTGCCCCCTGCTCCTCAAGCCCTCATCCTCTTTCCCTGCCACTCGGGCAATGAATGGTTCTAGAGCTGTGTGTCTCGGTTTGTTTGTTTGTTTATTTGTTTGTTTGTTTTCTGAGACAGGGTTTCTCTGTGTAGTCCTGGCTGTCCTGGAACTTACTTTGTAGACCAGGCTGGCCTCAAACTCAGAAATCCACCTGCCTCTGCCTCCCAAGTGCTGGGATTAAAGGCGTGCGCCACCATTGCCCAGCTAGAGCTGTGCTTCTCAACCTGTGGGTCACGATCCTTTTGGGGGTCAAAAGACCCTTTCACAGGTGTAAACATCGGCAAACACAGATATTTACATTATGATTCATAACAGTAGCAGCAATACAATTATTAAGTAGCAACAAAAGAATTTTATGGTTATGGGGTCACCACAACATGAGGAACTGTATCAAAGGGTCTCAGTATTAGGAAGGTTGAGAAACACTGTTCCAGAGCCTGCTGGAGTGATAACATGTTGAAACCTGAGCTGTCCCCCACAGGGCCTCCGGCCTCCCGTGACTTCCAGGCCCTCAGCAGCTGACTTTCGAACACATTAACTTTTCTTTCTGAGTCTGAGCAGCTGCTATGGCTAAAGGCCCAGGGCAGAAAGGTTCATTTCATTCATTCATTCATTCATTCATTCATCCGTTTACCTGAGTGTTTGTTGGACACTTGCTGTGGCACCGAGGACACAGTGGGAGGCAGTGTCGCTTCCAGCAGAAGCTGGGACGTGGAGGCACTGAGGGGTGAGCCGAGCCAGCCCGAGCAAGTCAGTCAGGGAGGCTGAGCGTGAGCCAGGCCAGGAGGACGGGGCTCCTCGGATGAGGACGTCACAGGGATTAGAGTGATAGTGGTCACCCAGGGCTCTAAGCAGGAGCGTGGCCTGCCAAGCACACACCCTCAGAGGCCACGGGGCTCCACCGGCTGGAGGAAGCCCCAGGGAAGTGGGAAAAGGGTGGTCTAGGGGACTGGATGGTGCCAGGTGTAAGCAGGTTCCCTCTCCCCAAGGGGAGACCTCTGCCTTCTCTGTGCTACACAGGCTTTCTGTCTCTGTCACCCCAAGGCCTGTTCTTCCGTGGCACTGACATCTTTGGATTTCAGGCCGCTTTCTGTCTTTTAATGCAACTTTGGCGGCCTGGAACTTTCTGTGTCGATCAGTCTGTGCTTGAGTTTTCAGTGATCTCCCTCTTCTACCTTACAAATGCTGGGATTGCAGGTACATTGGCACACGGAAGGTACAGGGGTCCTTCCCTTCCCTTCCCTTCCCTTCCCTTCCCTTCCCTTCCCTTCCCTTCCCTTCCCTTCCCTTCCCTTCCCTTCCCTTCCCTTCCCTTCCCTTCCCTTCCCTTCCCTTCCCTTTCCCTTTCCCTTTCTTTCATTTCCCTTTCTTTCTTTCTCTTTCTTTCTTTCTTTCTTTCTTTCTTTCTTTCTTTCTTCCTTCCTTCCTTCCTTCCTTTCTTTCTTTTCTTTCTGTTTTTTTAAAGATTTATTTATTTATTTTTATGTATATGAGTACACTGTTTGTCTTCAGACACACTAGAGGAGGGCATCAGATCCCATTATAGATGGTTGTGAGCCATCATATGGTTGCTGGGAATTGAACTCAGGATCTCAAGGAAGAGAACAGCCAGTGCTCTTAACTGCTAAACCATCTTTTCAGCCCAGAGTCATTTTCTATTCCTGGCCTCAGCTGCTTTTAAATAGTTTAAAGAAGTAGGCAGAACAGGAATCCACATTTTCCCACTTTACAGCTGATCGAGCAGGGACCCGGATATCCCAAGTGCTGTAGAGTGCTCTGCCTATTGGGGGCTGTAGGGGACAGAGACTGTGTATAGCTCTGAGGTCAGCCGACACACATACGCAGACCATACCCCCTCACATACATAATCAGACATACACTACACACATACATACCCCATAACATACTCCCACCCACATACACCTACTATATACCACACAAACAGCCTTTATAAAAAGAGGTCTGCTGGGCAGTGGTGGCAGGACAGCCAGGGCTACACAGAGAACCCCCCCCTCTCTCTCACGCGCACACACACACACACACACACACACACACACACACGACATGCAGTTGGGACAGACATGTGGGTGGGTTCTGGAAGGAGGTGGAGGGGGGTAATGGGGGCAGCGGTGGACATGATCAAAACACATTGTATTCACGTGTGAAATTCTAAGGAACAAAACAAAAGCGAAGCGTCCCCGAGGTGGAAACTTCCGGGTCCGTTGGAGAGACAGTTGTGTTGGAAGGGGTTTTTTGCTGGGGCAAACACTTGAAGGAGTGTTTTCCTGAAGTGGACACAGGTGTGAAAGGCTAAGGCAGACTCGTGAAGGAATGTTTCACTGAAGCAGACACAGGACAGAGGATGTCCCGCTAAAGCAAGCACGTGGAAGGACACGTGATGAAGGAGTCTTTGCTAACAGCACGCATGTATTGGTCTGCTTTACACTGTGTAGATGAGCTGCATGTGTCCAGATTCATAGAGAGAAACACACCAAAAAACCTTCTGGTGGTGTGCTGCAGCTCCCATGGTCTTGGGCTGACTGGCAAAAGGATGTCAGCTAAGACAGACTCCTGTGCTGGGGCTAGAACCGTGGGAGACGCGTGCTGTTTGGAGAGAGTATAAAAAGGACTCAGTGGACAGTGACAGCGACGGAGCCTGAGCTTGGCTTGCTGATAGAGCTGGCTGTGCAACTCTTGTTGGTCTCCTGCGTCTCTTCGCTTCCCCGAGAGAGGCACAGCCCAGAACTTCCCCTGGTGTCCCTCCAGGTCCCTCCTGCTGACTAGAGCTGAGGCTGAGGACTGGCTGACGCTGCTAGTGTAGTGCCAGGGAAGTGTTAGCAATTCCCCCCAAAACCAGATAGGAGCCGTCTGATGCAACTCAGAGCAGGGTCTTTACTCGAGCTAGCTCAGCACCCCCTCTCCCCCAGCACACTGCCGTCACACAGGACAGTTTTGGTGGTGGGGAGCCTTGAATATCTATCGAGGCAGGGCTTTATAAGTGGGAGGGGGTGTGTTTAAGCATCTAATTGGAGAGCTACCATGGCCTTTAACATAATTGGCTGGTGCTGGGAGTCATAAACGTAATTTCTGTTTCCCTCTGCATTGGTGGTCATTGGGCAGGGCGTGAGCTTGTAACCTGGGGGTGTAGATCTGTTGGGCATAACCTGGAGACACTAGTGTTATTGGGGTGAGCCTAGAGACTGGAGCTAGGCTCAAGTTTTGTTAGGGGGTAACTTGGAAACTAATGCTAGGTACCCTTGTTAATTTACTTGAGTTTAAACTTAGGTCAGGTTCTCTAAAATGGAGTCTGAGCTTAAAAGATTTGGCCTCTCGCTAGGTCGTGCCACTGCGGCTGATTCGTGTTTGCTCTCCTGACGCTATCGAGCTGGACTGCTGGTGTGTCTGTGAAGTGTTTGCGAGTGGATGGAACTGCTGATGCCGACCTGTGAACTGAACTGCTAGCGTCCAGACAGCACAGACCAGAGCTGCTCCAAAGAACCTTTCTAAGCAGGTCCACTTCTCCGAATCCTTTCTTTTCCACTGTCTCTGAGGGGTGGGGGTGGGGCCACAAAAGGGGGCGGTTAAAGCATTTAAGAACCATCATTAAAAATAGGTTTTGAAAAAAAATTAAAGTTACATATTCCTGATGTCACTGCATGCACCTTTAGTCCCGGGGTTGAGAAGACAGAGGTAGTTAGATTGGCCATTCTTGGCTGTGAAGCCAGCCTGGTGCACATTCAATTCAGTTAGAGCTACAAAGTGAAACCCCGGCTCAAACAAACCCCAAATCAAGATTAAATCTAAACAATCATCACAATAAAACCCAAACTTGCAAAAAGCCATCGTGGCTTATACATGTCTGAGATCCTGGAGCTGGCCTGCCACACGCACGCCTCTCACATTCACACACGCATGGTCTCTCTTCTGCAGGAACCAAAGAAACAGTCTCAGTGGAAGCAGAAAGCTCCCAGGGGATGGGAGGGAGACTGTGTAAAACTTTAGTGTCTCCATAGGTTCAAAACCATATTGCGATCTCAAAGCATGAGGAGAATGCGTTGAAAAAACAAGCAAACAACCACCAAAAGAAAGTGTTTTTAAAAACGAAAATGATTGTCAAAGCAAAATGAAAATGAAATATTCCAAAAATTAAAATAACAAAATGGAAATAGCAGTGGAAAAATAAAGGATATAGGATCAATATAGGGATTTAATGACAAATATTCCAGAAATGGAATAACCTCCAAAGAAATATGATTTCCTAGACATAGCCTATAGATTAAAAGTGTCTACCAAATGTCTAGACAAAAAACAAAGAAACCTAAATAAATAACCCAGATGTGATGCAGGCCATTGTGGCCAAGCCGGATGATCTGGGTTTGATTGCAAACCCCACATGGCGGAAGGAGAGACGTGAGTCCTGAAAGGTGTCCTCTGACCTTCATGTGCACACCGCGGCATGCACACACTCCCCCCAACCCCAGACTGTAATAAAACTTTAAAAAGAACTTCAGAGGCGCTTGTCATCAAGTCTGAGGACCCTCCTTTGATCACTGGGAGGGATCTACTCGGTAAAGAAGAAAACTGGCTCCAGATAGCCGTCCTGTGACTTCCACACACGTGCTGTGGCACATGTACACACACACACACACACACACACACACACACACACAAGGAACTCCAAAATAAATAATGTAATTCAAATTTAAAAACCGTTCAAACTAGAAGTGGAACCTGTGATCATTTGGTCCAACCAAGTCACGTGGCCTAGCATCCAAGGAAGAGACCTGCACAGTCTCCCCAGTCTCCCCATCTTTGGGGGTTGGGGGTGGTGCCGTGTGTGTGAGTGTCACTGAGGACTTACATGTCAGCCAGCCTAGAGCGGGCCACAGGGTGGAGGCTCTTAGGAGGCAAGGCTTGCCATCTGAAGGGATGAGGGAAGTGTTGGCGACGAGCACAGAGGTGTGACCTGTCCAGACTGACCGGTTCAGACCTGAAGAGTGTGGATAAACCCAGAAGAGCGGTCAGTCGGTATGAGGAAGCAGAAAAGGAGATGCAGCCGGGCGTTGGTGGCGCACGCCTTTAATCCCAGCACTTGGGAGGCAGAGGCAGGCGGATTTCTGAGTTCGAGGCCAGCCTGGTCTACAGAGTGAGTTCCAGGACAGCCACGGCTACACAGAGAAACCCTGTCTCAAAAAAAAAAAAAAAAAAAAAAAAAGGAGATGCAGACTCCTGGGAAAGCAAGCAGGTCCACAGGAAAGGAAAGGAACAATGGGACCCACATGGCTTTGACATCACTAATATCACAGCCTGTGATGGAACCACACAGTCTGATAGGATCAATCCATCAGTTATCTGAAGGCTTAATGAGGCTTACAGGACGGAACTCCATGCCAGTTACTTTGACGGTCTCACAGTTCTAAAAGTAAGAGGTGTAAAGGGGAGAGGAGAACTGGGCGGAGCAAAGGGACTCCACAGCTTCTATTTTTCAAAGCGTGTGTGGAGGCCACGCACGACGGTCTGTAGATGATGGAGCAGCCACAGAGGGCGCAGCTGTATGGCTCGCCACGGTGGGGTGACCAGCCAGGAACCACAGATGCTGATGGAGGGAGAGGGCAGCTGCAGTGGGGTGTGTACCAACTTATCACTGACCATGGAATAGCGGGCTAAATGTCTGTAATGTTTCCACTGATAAAGCAAGGAATTGTGGAACGAACACACCATATAGAAAAACGGAGCTAGGCCCGACAGGCCGAACGACTCGGGATGAATCAGGAGGATCTCAAATTCAAGGCCTGCATGGGCTGCAGTGACTTTTGATTGATTATGCATGTATGGTGTGTGTGTGTGTGTGTGTGTGTGTTTGCACGTGGGTGTGAATAAATGTAGAAGCCAGAGGCTGAGGTCCAGTGTTTTCTACCTTATATATCAGGACAGAGTCTCTTGGATAAACTTCCAGCTCATCAGTTCAGCTGGTTTGTTGGGACTACTGGTGGGAAATTATGCCTGCCCAGTATTTACATGGGGCTAAGATCAAAAGTCTAGTTGTCATATATACATAGCAAGCACTTCACCCACTATGCCATCTGCCTTATTAAATACTTTTTTAAAAATTTATTTTTAGAGTTTAATTTTGTCAGTCGATATGTGCACTTAAGTAGAGGTGTCTTCAGACACCAGAGTGGTTGGATCCTCATGGAATTGGAGTCACAGGAGGTTGCAAGCCACCTGACGCTGGTGCTGGGGACTGAACTTGCTCCTCTGGAAGATCCGTATGTGTTCTGTACCGCTGAGCCACTAACTGTGTGCATACATGTGTCATGTCTGTTTGGGTGTGGGTTTGTGAATGTGAGCATGGTTCCTCCAGAGACCAGAAGAGAGCAATGGATCGCCTGGAACTGGAGTTACAGGCAGTTGTGAGTCCCTGGTGTGGGTGTTGGGAACTGAACTCTAGAAAAGCAGTCCAGGCATCTCAGCATCTCCTCTTCTGTTTTAAAAAGATGATGAGATGGACCCGTGGTTAGCGGCCGCTAAGTCTGATCCGTTCTAAACAGGCCCACTTGCCCAGCATCCTTTCTACTTCTGGTGGGTGGTGGGCCACAAGGGGGGGGGGTTAAAGCATTTAAGAACCATCATTAAAAATAGGGTTTGGGGGCTGGAAAGATGGCACAGTGGTTAAGAGCACCGACTGCTCTTCCATAGGTCCTGAGTTCAATTCCCAGAAACCACATGGTGGCTCACAACCATCTGTGATGGGATCCGATGCCCTCTTCTGGTGTGTCTGAAGACAGACAGCTACAGTGTACTTACATATATATATAAAATAAATACATAAAATCTTAAAAAAAAAAAAAAAGGTTTGGCCTTTTATCCCAGCACTTGGGAGGCAGAGGCAGGCAGATTTCTGAGTTCGAGGCCAACCTGGTCTACAGGGTGAGTTCCAGGACAGCCAGGACTACACAGAGAAACCCTGTCTCAAAAAAACCACACAAAAAAAAAATGGTTTGGGGGCTGGAGAGATGGCTCAGCGGTTAAGAGCACCGACTATTCTTCTGGAGGTCCTGAGTTCAAATCCTAGCAACCACATGGTGGCTCACAACCATCCGTAATGAGAAACAAATAAAGAACCTATGGGCTGGAGCCAGCGGGGCCTGAGCAAGAGGGAGAAAGGGAAGAGGGGAAAATAAGGTTTGAAAAAGATTGAGGTTACACCCTCTTGAGTAGGGACTGTACCAGTGGTGAGGGGACAGAGGCTCACCTTTACCACAAACTGTAAGTACTATTTAATTGTCTCTAGATATATTTAGATTTAAAAAATCAGAGCTGGAGGGATGGCTCAGAGGTTAAGAGCACTGGCTGCTCTCCCAGAGGTCCTGAGTTCAATTCCCAGCAACCACATGGTGGCTCACAACCATCTGTAATGAGATCTGACGCCCTCTGCTGGTCTGCAGGCATACATGCAAGGCAGAACTCTGTATAAATCAGTAAGTCTTAAAATTTTTTTATATAAATAAGTAAATCTTTAAAAAAGTATAAGTAAGTATGTATAAATAAGTAAATCTTAAAAATAAATCAACGAAAAAAATTTATTGTTGTTTAATCTTGAATCCAGAGAGATGGCTAGTAGTTAAGAGTGCATACTGGCCGGGCGTGGTGGCGCACGCCTTTAATCCCAGCACTTGGGAGGCAAAGGCAGGTAGATCTCCGTGAGTTCAGGGCCAGCCTAATCTACAAAGGGAGTCAAGGACAGCCAGAGCTCTGTCACACAGAGAAACCTTGTCTCTACAAACAAAAACAAAAAAGTATACTGTTTGCAGAGGACCTAAGTTCAGCTCCTAGCACCCATTTCAGCAGGCGAAGAACCACCTCTAATTCCCATTCCAGGGGATTTGGTGCCCTCTCCTGGACTCCACAGGCACTGCACTCACACATGCCCATCCCTTCCCTTTCCCCACCATATACAGGTAATCTTTTAAAAAGATTTATTTATTTATTTATTGTTATATGTAAGTACACTGTAGCTGTCTGTCTTCAGACACACCAGAAGAGGGCATCAGATCTCATTACAGATAGTTGTGAGCCACCATGTGGTTGTGGGATTTGAACTCAGAACCTTCGGAATAGCAGCCAGTGCTCTTAACTGCTGAGCCATCTCACCAGCTCCCCCCCTTTTTTTTTGAAAAAAAAAAAAAAAGATTTGTTTGTTTGTTTATTATATGTAAGTACACTGTAGCTATTTTCAGAAACAGCAGAATAGGGCATCAGATCTCATTATGGATGGTTGTGAGCCACCATGTGGTTGCTGGGATTTGAACTCAGCACCTTCAGAAGAACAGTCAGTGCTGTTAACTGCTGAGCCATCTCTCCAGGCCCCCATATACATGTAATTTAAAAATATTTGTTGGTGGGGCGTGGTGGCGCACGCCTTTAATCCCAGCACTTGGGAGGCAGAGGCAGGTGGATTTCTGAGTTTGAGGCCAGCCTGGTCTAACAGGGTGAGTTCCAGGACAGCCAGGGCTATACAGAGAAACCCTGTCTCAGGAAAAAACAAAAAAACAAACAAACAAACAAACAAAAACAAAAAATATTTGTTTAATCTTAGACAACTGTGCTTTAGAAAGAGGTTTTTATAAAACAAAAACAAAGAGACTGAAGATCAAAGCGGTAAAGCCCATGCTCGGGTTGCACAGCCGGTTGGGGCAGAGCTGGACTCAGACATGAGTCTTCGTCTAGGGCTTGGCTCTCTTGGTCACAAAAGTCACTGATGAGCACATATTTGGGGCTGGCATGGAGTCAGATGCCAGGGCAGAGACGAGTCTTCTCTCTGTTCATAGTCCCGAGTGCAGGAGGCAGACCTGTCAAGGATCCTGTATGAGCAGTGTGGTGGGGATATGACCCTGTCATGGAAAGTCTGTAAATGAGAACTGCTTTTCTTTGTTTGTTTGTTTGTTTGTTTGTTTTGAGACAGGGTTTCTCTGTGTCCTGGAACTCACTCTGTAGACCAGGCTGGCCTTGAACTCAGAAATCCGCCTGCCTCTGCCTCCCAAGTGCTGGGATTAAAGGTGCGCGCCACCGCCACCCAGCTTTTATTTTTAACCACAATCGGTTAACACTGCTGTCTCTTTATTCTAACTTCCCTTCCTAGAACTCCCACTAATGTCAGGAGGTGTTGGAGTGTTCAGGGGCTCTTTTGTTATGTGTACAGAGGAGTAGTGCAGAGCCCACATGGAGTGTGGATTTAGTAGGATTTAGCTAGGTGGTTGGTTTTCAGTCACTCCCAATATAGTTATGTTATTGTCAGCTATCTGGCATAGGATTGGAATAACAATAGATACCTGATTAATTCAAAAGAAGCAGAAAAAGAAGGCAAAAAGAATATAAGTAGATAAGACAAAACACACAACAAAAAGATAGATTTATCCTAAGTCTATCAATGATTACATTACATGTAAACAGCCAAAACATTCCAGCAAAAAGACAGAGACCATCAGATTAGATAAAAATATAAGACTCGGGACTTTTTTTGGAGGGGGCTCAGCCATTAAAAACACTGGCTGCTCTGTCAGAGGGCCTGGGTTAGATTCCCACCACCCACATGGTGGCACACGATGGCCTGTAACTTCAATTCCTTGGGATTCAATGCCCTCTTCTGGCCTTTCTGAGCACTGCAGCATGTGGTGCACAGACGTATGCAGGCAAAACTATCCATACACACAGAACAACAACAACCCAACAAAATGTAAGATCCAAATACATGGTGTTTATAAGTAATATACTCTAAGTATAGCAGCATAAACACAGATAAAACCTGAAAGAAAACCGGGCAGTGGTGGCACATGCCTTTAATCCCAGCATTTGGGAGGCAGAGGCAGGTGGATTTCTGAGTTCAAGGCCATCCTGGTCTACAAAAGGATTGTAAAGAATACAGTGTGGGGATGGAGAGATGGCTCAGTGGTTAAGAGCACTGACTGCTCTTCTGAAGGTCCTGAGTTCAAATCCCAGCAACTACATGGTGGCTTACAACCATCTGTAATGAGATCGGATGACCTCTTCTGGAGTGTCTGAAAAAACAAAAAACAACAAACAACAAACAAACAAACAAACAAACAAAAACAACCCAGCTACAGTGTATTTACATATAATAAATAAATACATTTAAAAAAATACAGTGAGCCGGGCAGTGGTGGCACACACCTTTAATGCCAGCACTTGGGAGGCAGAGGCAGGCAGATTTCTGAGTTTGAGGCCAGCCTGGTCTAACAGGGTGAGTTCCAGGACAGCCAGAGCTACACAGAGAAACTCTGTTTCAACAAACCAAAACCAAACCAAACCAAACCAAACCAAACCAAACCAAACCAAACCAAACCAAACCAAACCACCACCACAACAACAAACAAACAAAAACAGTGTGCTCAAATTAATCAAAAGCTGATTTAGGAGTAAAGAACTCCATTATTATATTAGTTACTCTTCGGTTTTTCTGTGACAAAGCAACCTAAAGAAATAAAGGCTCACCTTGGTTCACAGTTTGAGGGTAAAGTTCATCATGTTGGGGAAGACATGGTGGCTAGTCAGAGAGCCGAGAGAAACGGGTGGATGCTGGTGCTTACGTTACTTTTTCCTTTTTATTCAGGGAGAGTCTTTTCACTTTTCCAAACATTTCTAGAAAAACCCTTCATGTACACACCCAGCATTGTGATTCAATAGTGAGTCTAAATCCTCTGAAGTTAACAGTCAAGACTAAACATCACATGTATCAAGGATAAAAGAATGTAGTTATGTAATACTAAGAGGATTGTCTTAGTTAGGGTTTCTAGTGCTTCTAAGAAACACCAAGACGGAAAAAGCAAGTTGGAGAGGAAAGGGTTTATTCTGCTTACACTTCCACATTGCTGTTCATCACCAAAGGAAGTCAGGACTGGAACTCAAGAAGGGCAGGAACCTGGAGGCAGGAACTGCTGTCATGGAGGGGTGCTGCTTACTGGCTTTCTTCCCCTGACTTGCTCAGCGTGCTGTCTTTTCTTTTCTTTCTTCACTTTTTTAAAAAAAGACTTATTTATTTACTATATATTCGTTTATTGCATATATATATATATATATATATATATATATATATATATATATTCTTGCACACCAGAAGAGGGCACCAGATTTCATAGATGGTTGTGAGCCACCATGTAGTTGTTGGGAATTGAACTCAGGACCTCTGGAAAATCAGCCAGTGTTCTTAACTTTGGAATCATCTCTCTAGCCCAGACCACCAGACCACTTTTTTTTTTTTTTTTCGAGACAGAGTTTCTCTGTGTAGTCCTGGCTGTCCTGGAACTCACTCTGTAGACCAGGCTGGCCTCGAACTCAGAAATCTGCCTGCCTCTGCCTCCCAAGTGCTGGGACTAACCACTTTCTTATAGAACCCAAGACCACCAGTCCAGGGATGGCACCATTCACAATGGGCCCTCCCATACTGATCACTAATTGAGAAAATACCTCACAGCTGGATTTCATGGAGGCACTTCCTCAACTGGGGGCTCCTTTTTCTCTGATGGCCTTTAGCTTACACACAAAACCAGCCAGTACAAGGATCATTTTGTTAACCAGTCATAACAATTGTCTTAGAATTTCTACTGCTTCCAAGAAACACCAAGACCAAAAAGCAAGTTGGAGAGGAAAGGGTTTATTCTGCTTACACTTCCACATTGCTGTTCATCACCAAAGGAAGTCAGGACTGGAACTCAAGAAGGACACAGACCTGGAGGCTCAATTCTACAATTCTACATGACTGTACACTTAATTTCAAAGAATCAAACTACATGAAGCAAAACTGAATAAAACTTGAAAGAGAAATTAACAAATACTCAATAATAGTATACTTCAATGTCTCCTTTCTCAATATGTGGTGGAACATGCAGACTACAGTATCAATGAAGATTAAAAAGATTGGAAGAATACTATCAGTTCTCTCCTCCTCTCCTCCTCCCTCTCCCCATACCTCCCTCCCTCACCCTCCCTCTCAAGATAGCCCTGGATGTTCTGGAACTCACTATTAGATCAGGCTGGCCTCAAACTCACAGAGATCTGCCTGCCTCTGCCTCAAAAGTGCTGAGACTCAAGGTGTGCACCAACACACTAATATACACTAATATGTATATATTTATTTTATATGTAATTATTATATATTTAGATATAAATGTATACTATATATTTTATAAATATATAAATTTGTATATCACATATCTTTTAAATAAGTATATAAATATAAAATGTAAATCATAAAATATAATGATGTATAATATATATTTATTTATATATTAAAATGTGTATGTATTAAATACATACACATTTTATATATATATATATATATATATATATATATAACATTATATATATTTCCATTCTCCACTTCTATGAAATGGGCTTTAAAGATATATCTATCTCCCTCTCCCTTCCTCCATATATATATATGAATATATACACATATATGAATGAGAGGTCAGGTGGTTCTTGTAGTTCCGTGCCTGGCTTATTTCACATAACATACTGTTCTTAAGGTTCATCTGATTATTGCAACTAACAGATGTGGTGCTTAGTTTAAATTGTCAATTTGACATAATTTAAAATCATTTGGGAAGGGACTTTCAAGGAGGGATCATATAGATTAGGATGCTTTACATGGGCATGTCTATCGGAGAGTATCTTTTTTAATTGATTGATTGATTGATTGATTGATTGATTTATAGACAGAGTCTCTCTACATAGCCCTGATTGTCCTAGAACTCACTATGTAAACCAGGCTGGCCTTGAACTCACAGAGATCCACCTGCCTCTGCTTCTTGAGCACTGGGATTCTAGGCATTGAGGATTCTGGATTGAGGTGGGAAGAGCTGCTCACCGTGGGAGGCACCATTCCCTAGGAAGGGGAATCTAACCGTATATGGAGAGAGCCAGCTGAGCACTAGACTGGAGATAGCAGTCCATTGTCCTCTGTGAGTGAGAATGGATGTAAGGTGACCAGATCTTTCCGACTTCTACAGCTGTGGCTTCCCTGCCGGGATGGGCTGGAATCTGGAATCGTCAGCCAAATAAATTCTTTCTCCCTTAGGTTGCCTTTGCCAGGTGTGGTTTGAATATGCTTGGCCCAGGGAGGCACTATTTGGAGCTGTGGCCTTGTTGGAGGAAATGTGTCACTGTAGGCATGGGCTTTGAGATACTTGTCCTAGCCGCCTGGAAGTCAGTCTTCTCCTAGCTGCCTTCTGAACAAGAGGCGGAGCTCTCAGCTCCATGTCTGCCTGCACACGGCTTCCCACCATAATGATAACGAACTGAACCTCTGAACCTGTAAGCCAGCACCAATTAAACAGTTTCCTTTATAAGAGTTGCCATGGCCAGGCTCAGCAGTTAAGAGCACTGGTTGCTCTTCCAAAGGTCCTGAGTTCAAATCCCAGCAACCACATAGTAGCTCACAACCATCCGTAATGAGATCTGATGCCCTCTTTGGTGGGTTTGAAGACAGCTACAGTGTACTTACATATAATAAATAAATAAATCTTTGGGCTGGAGCGAATAGGGCCGGAGCAAGCAGAGGTCCTGAGTTCAATTCCCAGCAACCTCATGATGGCTCACAACCGTCTGTACAGCTACAGTGTACTCGTATACATAAAATAAACAAAATATTTTAAAGAAAACAGTTGCCATGGTCATGGTGTCTGTTCACAGCAGTAAACCCTAAGATATCAGCGAAGGAAAAAAACTGAGCAACTGGATATCTTTAAGTTTCATTTTGTTCATTATTGCGTACGATGTATATGTGTTGCATGCGTGTTGTATGTGTGTGTGTGTGTATACAAATGTGCATGTAGAGGGTAGAGGACTCTTCACACTATGAGTTTCTGGGATCAAACTCATATTGTTAGACTTTTTTTTTTCTTTAAGACAGGCTATCTCTGTGTAGCCCTGGCTGTCCTGGAACTCTTTAGACCAGGCTGTCCTCGTACTCAGAGATCCGCCTGCCTCTGCCTCCAGAGTTCTAGGATTAAAGACTCTACCACCCACCACACTGTTTTTGTATTTTGTTTGTTTATTTTGTTTTTTGTTTGTTTTTCGAAACAGGGTCTCTTTATGAAGCCCTGTCTATACTTGAATGCACTATGTAGACCAGGCTGGCCTTGAACTCACAGAATTCCACCTGCCGCTGTCTCCATATCACTGGGCTTGAAAGTGTGCACCACTATACCATTTTTAATTAATTAACAGAATTATTACATTCTATTTATTTCTCTTGTACGAGCCTGCGGGTACGTGTGTGTGTGTGTGTGTGTGTGTGTGTGTGTGGTCAGATGTCAGTTCATGGGAGTCATTTTTCTTCTCTAACGTGTGGGCTTCAGAGGTCAAACTCGGGTTGCCAGACCTGGAGTCAGGCGTCACTTCCTGCACAGCCATCCCAATACTCGTCACTTCCTGCACAGCCATCCCAATACTCCCAGAGACATATTTTACTTTAAAATTATATCTATGTGCATGTGTCTGTGTGTGGGTGTGTACACACACGTGCAGATGTCCTCAGAGGCCAGAGACATCCGATCCTCCTGGGGCTGAAGTTACAGGAGCCGGTGAGCCGTCCGCTGCAGGTGCTGATTCCCAAGAGAGCAGTGTGTATTAGCTCTCCACGGAACTGTCTCTCCAGCGCCTTCTTGACTTAGTGCGTATCTGTTTGTGTGTATAGGTGTGTGTGTGTACAGCTGTGTGTGTGTATATAGGTGTCTGTGTGTATATAGGTATCTGTGTGTATATAGGTGTGTATGTGCTGTGTGTGTATAGGTGTCTGTGTGTATAGGTGTGTGTGTATAGGTGTCTGTGTGTATATAGGTATCTGTGTGTATATAGGTGTGTGTGTGCTGTGTGTGTATAGGTGTCTGTGTGTATAGGTGTGTGTATATAGGTATCTGTGTGTATATAGGTGTCTGTGTGTATATAGGTGTGTGTGTGCTGTGTGTGTATAGGTGTCTGTGTGTATAGGTGTGTGTGTATAGGTGTCTGTGTGTATATAGGTGTCTGTGTGTATATAGGTGTGTGTGTGCTGTGTGTGTATAGGTGTCTGTGTGTATAGGTGTCTGTGTGTATATAGGTATCTGTGTGTATATAGGTGTGTGTGTGTGTGTGTGTGTGTGTATAGGTGTCTGTATGTATATAGGTGTATGTATGTGTGTGCTGTGTGTGTATAGGTGTCTGTGTGTATATAGGTGTGTGTATGTGTGTGTATATAGGTGTATGTGTTGTGTGCTGTGTGTGTATAGGTGTCTGTGTGTATATAGGTGTGTGTGTGTGTGTGTGTGTGTGTGTGTGTAGGTGGGTAAGGAAATACCACAACGTGCATATGTGCTGAGCAGAGAACACATGGGACTCGGTCTCTGGGTCCGAGGGACAAAGCCCTCCTGGCCCCACATCCCTGTAGAATGTACTAGACTGCCAAAGTCCCCCCCATTTCTCTTTTAGGGATCACCATTATGTTTTATCTGGTCCCTTTTGGGTTTGACAGATGTGCCAGTGTCCCAAACATGGAACCAATGGGCATCTTTTAGGTGGCCCTCCAGTCCCACAGCTGTCTTCAGTAGCACGCAATTCATGCTGTGTATAGAGTAAGGCCAGTACCGCACTGATGGGGGGATGGGGGGCTGTGGTGGGGACTACATCCTTAGCTCTGGTCTGTCTGGAAGCCCTTTGTGTTAACAGTCTCTCACGGAGTGAGGAGCATGGTGGATGGTGTAGCCTTTGCCCAGTTCTGAACCATCTATTTTTTCTGTCTCCTCCCTCAACCCAATAATCCGAAGGGTGTACTGGAAGCCGTTTAGCACCTCACCCCAACACACAGCCAGACCAGTAAAAGCAAAGTTGTAGTTGAATAGCAGATAAATACTAAGACTAGTAGGCACTGCTTTAGAAGTAGCTGTCAATCCCAGCACTGGGGAAGCAAAGGCAGGTGGATCTCTGTGAGTTCGAGGCCTACAGAGGTCTACAGAACAGCTAGGGCTACACATAGAAACCTTGTCTTGGAAAAATAAAAATAAGAGAAAAATAGTAGTCGTTAGGTTTGCTTCCAGTGGCGACCAGGTGCCCACTTTTCGACCTCTGCCCTGTGACCAGGGATTGACAGCTCTAGGACTGAAGTGCCTACCGCCAGTCTGCTGGAAGCCGGTCCTTCAAGATCTGTCGCCGGGGGCCTGGACCTCTGGGAGCTGCTGACCCCGAGGCCCCGGCAGCTCCACCCGTTCCAGGCAGGGGAGGGAGGGCAGGGATTGGCCCAGGAACTCGTCTGGCCGCTCCCGCCTTCTCATTGACAGCTGTCGCTTCCGCCAAGCTCCAGCCTCCCCGCAGCCGCTGTCGGGGCACCCGGGACTTCCCGGCCTCTGTCCAGCCAGCCGTGGGGTCAGGATTGTCCCAGCCCTTGGGAAAGACCCGGCGCGCGCGCGCTGCTCTGGAAGGGCACCGGCGTCCCTGGCGTCTCAGCTCCGTGGGTCGCCTCCCTGCACCTTCCTAGGACAGGTCAGTTTCTGCTGGGGACTGGCTCCAATCAGCGAGGGGTGCTTAGGTGCGAGCCTCCGCGGTGGGGTGAGGTGGGGTGGGGGAGGGGGGCCCAAACTGGCCTCCAGGGACCTGAAGGCTCAGTCTCTCCAGGTGCAACCTGGAGATGACTCACGTGGCATAGTGTGAAGTGGGAACAATTCCTGAGCCAAAACTCAAGGAAGCTGGGCGGGGTCCAGACCCTCAGCAGGGCCATGTGGGAGGTCCACCCGCAGCCTGAGCTGGCGGAGACTGGGAGCCCCGTATCAGAACCTGTCCAATAGGGTGGTTTTTAGGGCTGGGTAAACCTTGCTTCCCCGGTGGGCTTCCGCCTTCTCTCTCCCTCCATCACCGCCGTCTGTCCCTGGGTCAGTCAGTGGTCTTCGCCTTGCTCTCCTTTACCGGCTTTTTGTCTACAAATGGTGGGGTTTGGAGTGAGGGCCTGGCTCTGAATGCTGTTTCCTCTTCTGCTGGTGTCACTACTCTTTTTCTTGGCCCCTCCCTTCATTGATGCCACACCCCCATCTTTATCTCAGAGCTTCCTTTAATCGGCTGGGCCATACTCCAGGGCCCCAGAGGCTGGGGACCTTAGAGGGTGACACTCTTCTTGCATGCGGTCATGTAGGTGTTTATTCGGGCATGTACGTCCACTCACGGTGTCCCCTCACCCTTGTGCACGGAAGACTCCCCCATTCTCCGCCCACCCCACCCCCACCCCCATTAGATGCCCCCTGAAAATCTACAGTGCCAAGGCTCTCACTGTGGGAGGCAGGGTGTTCTGCCGAGCCTGTTCCGTTTCCACTGTCAGTGTACTTGAGGTAAAAAAAGGGGGACACCGACATAAGAGAAAAAGCACTAGACAGGGGACACAGTCTTCCATACACGATGTCCTTAAGTTCCAGCACACAGAGAGATACGGGCTGTAAAGGGTGAGCACAGGTGCATGCTCTTATGCATACAACTGAGGAGAGGCCAAGGAGGGCTTCCTGGAGATGGTGGCATTTCAGCTGCTGCTGCTTTGGTGGCAGATGGCTCAGTCTCTGAGTCCCATTACCATGTTCCCATGCTGAGGCGCCATTGGTCTCTCTCAATGGCCCAGCAGAATCTCTAGGGATTTTTGTTAGACAGGCAAGTTCTTGGGCCTGACTTCTCCGTTCTACTGAAACAAAAACCCTGGGGTTTGGGGGCTAGAAAGACGGCTCAGCAGTTGAGAGCACTGGCTGCTTTTTCAGAGGAGCACGATTCAATTCCCAGCACCCACCCATAAGGCTGCTCACGACCATCTGCAACTCCAGGTCAAAGGGGTCTGGCATCCTCTTCTGGTTTCTGAGGGCACACAAAAGTGGTGCATACACACACATGCTAGCGAAACACCCACACATATAAAATTAAAAAAAAAATGTATATGTTAACAGGCCCTTTGGGCAGCCCTGATGCAGGCTGAAGTTTGGGTCCTTTTAGGTCTTGGGCAGACATCTGCATATCGAGCTGCGGTCTGGGTATTGGGGTCAGAGCCAAGGATGAGGGAAATGCCCTTGGGGCTCAGGTGAGCCGGGAGGAGAGGTGGGTGCCCGTGGTAACATGTCTGTAGTAACGGATGAGCAGACCTGCGGAGGGCTCACGGGAACCAGTTCAGACAGGACCTCGCTTTGTGAGTCCCGGGAGCCTCTGTACAAAGATCTCCATCCCTGCTGTGCGCTCCTGGATCAGCCTTGTTGGAAGTCCTCTCTGACGCCTGAGCGAAGCCTCTCCCATTGTGTGCCGCGTGGCAGGTTGAGGCAAACGTGGCTCTGGACTTGTGGTAAGGACTGGGGTGTCTAGATGACCCCACACAGTATGTCTGTTCCAACCTCAGGGTTTCAGTTTGTCCATGTCTTAGATGGAGGCGCTGGACTGAGGCTGGTGAGCCTGAGGTGTGGTGGTCCTCTGGGGAGAGGGAGCCCGGGCTGGGAGGTCGTGAGCTCGGCAGCATGAGCTCGGTGCCGGTCACATGACGTGGAGTCTCAGTGAGATGCACTGGCCACGGAAGTTTGACACCGTTCTGTCTTCCTTGTCTGGCGTCTCCGTGCTGGGCATGCTCACCATGCACAGAGCAGCCTCAAGCTTAAGCCCCGCCGCCTGGTCGCGAGGCCCTCCGTGACAGGGCCTGGCTTTCTTGTAGGGCGATGCTCCTCATAGCCCAGGACTGCACTTGTCCTGCCTGCCAGGTCTTCCATCTTGCTCTTCCTCCCAACCTGCCTAATCCCATTCTGTCTGGCTTTAGCGCCACCTCCTCCAGAAGCCGCCTGGATTGCTCTAGTCCTCAGTGCTGTGTGTGTGCGTGCGCAAATGCCTGCCAGAGTTATGTTCCTCAATTGCTTCTTCATCTTTTTTTTCTTATTTTGGTTTTTCGAGACAGGGTTTCTCTGTGTAGTCCTGACTGTCCTGGAACTCACTCTGTAGACCAGGCTGGCCTCGAACTCAGAAATCCGCCTGCCTCTGCCTCCCAAGTGCTGGGATTACAGGCGTGCGCCACCACTGCCCGGCGCTTCTTCATCTTTAAAAACATTACTTATTTCATTTACTATTATTGACTGTGCATGGAAATGTGATGTGTGTATGGCAGGGGGCACACGTGCCACACCCTTGTGGACTTGTGCTCAGAGGACGCCCTTGTGTGGTCAGTTCCTCCCTTCCACCTTTATGAGGTTCAGGCTCGCATGGTTGGGCAGGCTCCGAGTCGCTGTTCTCTTGCTGTGCAGAGACACCACGGCCAAGGCAGCTCTGAGAGGAGGATCCCGCTCTGGGCTGACTTACAGATTCAGAGCCTTGGCCCGTTTTCATTGTGGTGGGGAGCGCGGCGCTGTCCAAGCAGACATGGTGGTTCTGGAGAAGTTCTACATCCAGATCTGAAGGCAGCAGGAAGAGAGAGAAACACTGGGCCTGGCTTGGGTGTTTGAAACCTCAAAGCTCACCCCCAGTAATACACCTCCTCCAGCAAGGCCACACACACTCCCTATTCCTTCTCAAATAGTGCCACTCCTTGATGTCCAAGCATTTGGACATATGAGCTTATGGGGGCCATTTTCATTCAAACCACCACAGGCAGCAAGCGCCTTTGCATGCTGAGCCATCTCATGCCTTGCTTTATGATGATGGTGATGATGGTGATGGTGATGATGATGGTGATGATGATGATGTCCCTTAGTGACCGGCCTACCCATTCTAGTACGGACATTGTTTATCTCTGCCTCCCTAGTGCTGGGATTACAGGTATCCACCAGTGCACACAACTAATTTTTTTTTAACATGGGTGCGTGCTAAGAGCCAAACTCAGGTCTTTCATGCTTGCAACAACAAGCACTTTACTAACTGGGCTATCCCCCCAGCCTCCAGCCCATTCAGAAAACATTTACTCTTCTGTTGTTAGTTAGGCATAGGTATGTGTGTCTGCATCTGGGTGTGCGTATACGTGTGAATACAGGTGCTGCGGAGCTCAGAGAAACGGATTCCCTAGCGTTTCAGTAACAGATGGTTTCGAGCCGTCTGACATGGACACTGGAACCCAACTGGGCTCTTCTGGGAGAGTATCAAGAGGGCGTAACCACTGAGCCATTTTCCCGGTCCCTGGCCGTCCTCCTGCCTTAGGTGCCTGAGTGTTGGAGATTGCAGGCAGGAGTTAGCACTATTGGTGTTCATCTTGCTGTCTTTCAGGTGTAACTTCAGTTGCTCATTTGCAGACACGGAAGTGCAGATCATTGACAAGAACTCACAGGGAAGGACGTGCAAGTCCTCGAGTCCCAGAGCCAAGGCTCTGAGAGACGAGAGGACCTGCCCGGAGTCTGGGCCTGGGAGCGAACCAGGGCCTTTGGCAGAGGATGCGTCAGTGACAGTGCGCTGACTGAGGCAGAGGCAGGGGGCAGAGGGGATTCCTGCTGCTCATCTGTTCCCCTCGGCTCCCTGCCAGCCACGGGGCCTTGGGCGCATCCCTTCCCAGACCCAAGGGTCATCCCTGTGATGTAGAAAGAGGGTCGGCAGGAAGCCTGAGGCTCCAGGACTTGTCCTCAGCCATCTGGTCACCTGTTCCTTTAGGGCTTTTTAATCTTGTCCAGTGTGGGTTCAGTCCTCTGCCTCAAACCCTTTGCAGAGGTGGCAGAGGACAGGGGGAATCCTGGAGGACTTTCACTCACGGATGGCCGTGGGTGCTGAGTACCACGTGGCATACTGGGTGTACTTTGGCAGGTGCCGCACTTACAAGAATTACCTGCTAATAAGGAAGTAGCTGTCGGCCGGTGCACAGACCCAGTTCAGCAGTTGCTGGATGCGGACAACTTGGGCTCAGGAGCCAGTGGGTAGCACCCCGGAAGGTGAAATCCTGGCAGGTGGGTCTGGTGTCTCTCTAGGAGGCCTTGGCAGCTCCCTGGCATCCTGCTGCACTCCAGCCCGCCCTCTTGTGGACGGATGGACTTTCCTGGCAAGAGAGCTGGAACTCTGGGATCTCTCTCCATTCTGTAAGGCAAGGGCAGCGGGTGGGGGACTAGAGTGGGGGCTGGGATTTGGCTGGGTCTAGAGACATAAAGAGAGTCCGGTGGTGCCAGTAGGTGGGCACCAGGCCCCACGTGGCTGTGGCCCAGCTGGCAGGTGCTAGGGAGCCTTCTGTGCTGGGGTGGTGGTGGGGGAGGCACAGAGGGCGGATTGAGGAGAGGCCAGGACATGGGGCGGGGATATGAACAGCTGGCTCCGGAGGGCAGGGAGCTCGGGAGGAGGAGCCAGGAGAAGCCGGCTGCTTTTGGAGCTGCTGGCTGCCTTGGGGCTCAGGTGACCAGCGGCCCTTTAGGAACCTACAGATTCCCCCACAGCTTGGCAACCCAGCGAACGGAGCAGCAATGATTCAGAATGTGGGCAGCCACTTACGAAGGGTATGGACTGTGGGTCAGGGTGGACTGGGAGGCAAATGAGTCTCCCGGTGTGGGGCCCAGAAAGTAGATGCTTTCCTCTCAAGTCAGGCTCTGCATGCTTAGTCTCACTGTCTGTAGTCCTCTTTAGAAGGAGAAATCACAGAGCCCGTGGACTTAAGTTATAACTAGTAGTCTCCCCACAGAACCCCAGGGACAGACGGTAGGCTCTCTCAGGCTGGCAGTTTGTGGTTGGGTGGACTGGAATCTTCTGTAGCAAGTTCTGGAATTCTGTTTGGTTGAGTGTGTATGTGTGTTCTATGCACAATCCTGCTGCTGCTGCTGCTGTGTGTATGTCTTGTTACAGTTCTGCTGCTGTGTGTGTGTCCTGTGTATGCATCCTGCTATCCTGCTGCTGCTGCTGCTGCTGGTGTGTGTGTGTGTGTGTGTGTGTGTGTGTGTGTGTGTGTTCCTGTGCGCTGTGCACAATCCTGCTGCCTTCTGACCTCTGGCCTCTGTGTCTCATCCCTTCCCCAACTCAGGACTCCAAGGCTATAGCCCTGACAGAGTTTACGACGTGAGGGTGTGTGTGTGTGTGTGTGTGTGTGTGTGTGTGTGTACAAGGCGAGAACAGGAGAGTAATAATAACGTGGCCATGATGTGAGGGAGAGGCCATGTGAAACACGTTCTTTGCCGTGACCTTCGGGAGTGTTTTATCCTGGAGCCTCCTAACTGGGACTTTGGAGCTGAGATAGGTGCTGAGGTCCCAGAACACCCAAGTGCACGGTGGCTCACTGGGGGCCTTTGGCCTGGTGCCCGGAGAAGGGCTCGGGACAGGCTGTACAGCCAGTGCTGGGCAAGAGTATCTGCCTTCTGAGGACGCCGCGTCTGGGACAAGTACACATCCCACCTGCCTTTCCAGCCCGGAGGCATCCTTGCCCAGCCCCAGGCTCTTTGGGCTCTTAGGATCTCACCCAGTTCCTTCCATCTGCTCTCCCACCAGAGGCTAGCTCTGGAAAGTTAGCTGTGGCGCATGCCCACACGCTCAGTGTTACCTGGCAGGCAGGTGCCCATCTCAGGGGCATGCTTGCCTAGATCTGTCTAGGTAAGAGATGCTCGCCACCGTCCTCCTGCTGTGTCCACAGCAGGCCCGAAGGGATTGGCTTCTTCTGCCTCAGTGTTCCCTCGGCTCTCTCTAGCTGCTGTGCATTCGGTCTGTACCTTCCACCGGTGACCTCGGCCTCCCTGCACCTCCGTCAGCCTGCCGTCTTCTCTTTGGCAGTTTCCTCCTCAGCCCTCAGATTCAGCTGGGAGGCTGCCTCCTCTGGAAAGCCTTCCTAGATTTCTCATGGCACCGTTGCACTCTTGTGAGCCCCACTGTCCCTGGGATGGAAGATTGCATTGTGTCTCAGTCTCTCTTACCCCGGTGAACTTTACAAGCTGTGCTTGGTGTACCTGGTCCTGGTCAGAGGCTGGGGGATACCTAGGGAATGAATGTGGGCAGGCAGTTTCTCCGCCATGTCCAGGATGGAATCTGAGCTTCTTGCTTCTGTCCCCTGAGCCCAGGGTAGAGTATCTCCGTGCTCTGAGTTTGACAGGCATCACGCTCAGAGCATGCACGTGTTAGTGTGCCCACTCCGCCATCCCCGTGATGGCCAGTCTTTGCCGCCAGCTTGGCTGGGTTCAGAATCTGGGTGTGTCTGTGAGACTGTTTCTATAGAGGCTTAAGTGAGGAGGGAAGCCCCGCCCTGAGTGTGGATGGAGGGTTCCTATGGGCTGGACCCCATAAAGGGGGGAAAAAGAGAAAGTATCTCGGTGCCAGCACTGCCTCTCTATGCTTCCTGTCTGTGGACACGGTGTGACCACCTGACACCATCATTTCCTTGCCTTTAGACTGTATTTCTTCAAACTGTGAGCCCAAACGAGCCCTTCCTTCCTCCCTCCCTCCCTCCCTCCCTCCCTCCCTCCCTCCCTCCCTTCCTTCTTTCCTTCCTTCCTTCCTTCCTTCCTTCCTTCCTTCCTTCCTTCCTTCCTTCAGCCGCTTTGCTAGGCACTTGGCTATAGCAGGAAGAAAAGTTAGGGGTTTTCAACAGGCTCTCCACCCTGCTCCTGTCTCCCCACACTTATCTGGGGTGAGAAGTAACTCAGGCTCAGGGTGGGGGGTCAGCAGCCTGTCTAGGGTCACAGAGGCAGGAAGTGGCAGAGCTGGGATTTGAACTCAATGGTTCTGGTTCCAGAGCTTTCAGGGCACAGGGCTTCGCCAGCCAGAGGCTGGTGAGCGACCCAGCCAACCCCGACTTGAACTCAGCTAGCACCCAGCCTCTGGTGGTGGAGCTGCGCGTTGGGTGTGGGAATTATGCCACAGGGCCTGGGGACTTCCTGTTAGTTAAGAATGATACTGATCACTCCCTTTGAACTTATGCCTGGTTGGCACATCTCGACTTTATCCTTAATTTCCTTTGCTCCCATAGAAAAAAGGAGAGTTTGAAGGCATTTTCTTTTTGGAGAACCGAACTATTTTTATTTTTATTTGAGACAGGGTCTCATGTAACCAAGGTCGGCCTCAAATTTGATAAAGATGTTGCCAAAGATGACTTTGAACTTCTTTTTTTTTTCTTTTTTTTCTTTTTTCTTTTTTTCAAGACAGGGTTTCTCTGTATAGCCCTGTCTGTCCCAGAACTCACTCTGTAGACCAGGCAGGTTTCAAACTCAGAAATCTACTTCCCAAGTGCTGGGATTCAAGGCGTGCATCACCACTGCCCGGCGACTTTGAACTTCTAATCATCAATTCTAGCCTGGTCCAGATCAGCTACCAATGGTGCTTAGGGACTGTTCAACTACACAACTGTCCATGAGGTCCTTGGCCCCCTTCGCCTGAGACGCCTTCCTTGCTCAGGTCGTGCTGATGGCAAGCTGATGGAACCCAGAACCAGCAGTGTGTGTCTGTGCTCTGCTCATGGGCCTGGGTGCTGCCGCAGACCTTCCCTACGACCCAACACTTCGAATCTCAGGACAGCTGAGGGGCCTCTCCATCCTTCATCCTCCCCAGCCTCAGTAGTGGTCTAGCCCAGAATACACTGAGTTTTGAGGCAGCTTTGAATTAGAATCTTGCCTCTCTCCCTCCCCTACTTCCTTTCCCTCTTCCTTTCTGTTGTTGTGAGATGTTCTCACTATGTAGCTTAGGATGGCCTCGTACTCCTGATCCTCCTGCCTCAGCTTCCTCAGTCACGGGAGTATAAGTACGCGCTATCATGCCAGGCTTAGGTTAGACTCTCATTTCCAAGTCTAGGACGTTGGCTCAGTGGGTAGAGACAGATGCAATGCACAAACAAGGGGATATGAGTTCAAATTCCAAGCACCCATTCCAAAAGCTTGGCATAGCTGTGTAATGCCACAGCTATGAAGGGTAGAGAGAGGCAGATCCTAGGAACTGAGGTTTCCACCTAGAGAAAATGGTCAGTTTTAGTTCAATAAGAGACCCTGTCTCAAAGCAATAAGGTAGAGAGGCCTTCAGGCATGTGCATGTTCACATGTACCACACACACACATATACCACATACATATAAAACATATGCAAACATGCACACATACATAGAAAAAAAAAAAAAAACATGTTCACCCCATTGCTTACTGTGTGACTTTAGGCCAGGTGTTTGTCCCGGAGTCCCTGTGTCTGTGTAATCCTAGAAAGTATCCCAACCTTGAGTCTGAATGTGAGGAGTTGGCAAACCACTCTGATGGTGGCCCTACCTGTGTGGTGGCACTCTGATGGTGGCCCTACCTGTGTGGTGGCACTCTGATGGTGGTCCTGCCTGTGTACCAGCACTCTGATTGTGGCCCTGCCTGCGTGGTGGCACTCTGATGGTGGTCCTGCCTGTGTACCAGCACTCTGATGGTGGCCCTGCCTGTGTGGTGGCACTCTGATGGTGGTCCTGCCTGTGTACCAGCACTCTGATGGTGGCCCTGCCTGTGTGGTGGCACTCTGATGGTGGCCCTGCCTGTGTGGTGGCACTCTGATGGTGGCCCTGCCTGTGTGGTGGCACTCTGATGGTGGTCCTCACTGTATGGTGGCACTCTGATGGTGGTCCTCCCAGTTTGGTGGCACTCTGATGGTGGTCCTGCCTGTGTGCCAGCACTCTGATGGTGGTCCTGCCTGTGTGCCAGCACTCTGATGGTGGTCCTGCCTGTGTGCCAGCACTCTGATGGTGGTCCTGACTGTGTAGCAGGGGTGTTTCAGGTGTGGGAGGGGAGGGCTGTAGACAGAAAATGCTAATGCCCACCATACAGCAAGAGCTCAAAATGGCTGGGTGGATGAGTGACGCAGGGGCTGGAAGGGCTTGTGTGGTCCTAGAAGGCTCTCTCTGGAGAATTGACGCTCAACCATTAACAGCTTGTTCGGGAGCCGCATATGAACCCCAGCCTGAGACACCCACAGTGTTCTCAGTCCGTTTGATGATTTGTATTTATCCTTGCAAGCCCAGCTCAGCCATCATGTCCCCCTTGACTCCCCGTCCCTCTTGGCCGAAGGTCAACAGTGCCCTTTAGAATGCTATGCCCAGTTCTTTTGTCCTTACATGGGCGTTTACTGGGGGTTGGCATATATGTGTAGGGCAGGTGCTCCCGGGAGTGTGCTGACTTGTGACAGCATAGACCCCAGCTGTTGTGCTTATAGACTGTAAAGGCAGGCAGGCAAACCCTGACAATGGAATCTGCCATGAACACTATGAATATCAGTAATAATGAGTGTTGCCTGAGTCTGAGCATGCTTAAACTCAGTCCTTCCTTAGAACTCTGAAGCAGAGAATGCTCGTGAGCCCTATATTAAAAATGAAATGGGGCTGGGTGGTGGTGGTGGCACACAACTTTAATCCTAGCACTAAGGAGGCAGAGGCAGGTGGAGCTGGGAGTTTGAGGCCAGCCTGGTCTACAGAGCAAGTTTCAGGACAGCCAGGGCTACACAGACGAACCCTGTCTCGAAAAAACAAAAACAAAAACAAAAACAAAAAACAAAAAAAAAAAAACCACCAAACTAAACTAAAAAAGGATGACATGAAAACAGAGAGGTTAAGTCACCTTCCAGAGGCCACACAGTTGTCAAGTGGCACTGAAGGGCTTTAAACTCAGGCTCTCTGCAGAGTGGGGACTGAGAGGGTGGGGGTGGGGGTCCTGAGTAGGTGGCCTCTGAGCAGGGGCCTGGAGGCTGAGGGAATGGGTCTCAGGGAGGCTCAGCCGGGCAGAGGGGACTGTTCTCCTGTAGGATTTCAGGCAGAGGCTCGCCAGGCGTCTGGGCTGCTGGATGGAGTCTCAGTAGTGTGGCGTGGCCTGAGCCTGGGCGGAGCAGCTGCCAGCTGGCTGGGGTTGGAGCCGCTACAGTGACCTTGAGTCTGGGCTGGAGTCTGGAGCATTGTGGCTATTGTCTGTGAGCTTTCGGTGTGTGTGTGTGTGTGTGTGTGTGTGTGTGTGTGTGTCTGATACCCTGACTTAGTTTTTAAGTACTTCAGTCTTTGAAACAGGGACTTACCATGTAGCCCTGGCTGACCTGAAACTCTTTATGTTCAGGTTTGGCCCTGAACTCCCAGAGATCTACCTGCCTCTGGCTTCCCAGTGTAGGGATAAAGGAGTGTACCGCCATCCGTGCTCCTCACAACGGGAAGTTGTGTTGGACCAGCCAGGAACTCAGGAGGCTCTGAAGGAGGTGCCTGGGCTTGGGCAGTTGCTAGCCTGGCGCTGCTGGTTCAGCTTCAGTCTATGGAGGCAACCCCGTGAGTGGCTCCTCTGTCATCCCTTGTATACCAAGTGTAGTCGGGGGACCCAGTCTGTCTGAGCTGACCCCACAGCACACATGCTGGACGGAGTCTGTGCTGCAGTGCCGCTGCTCGGCTGTACCTGGAGCTGTCGCGCAGCCACGCTGTCCTCTCGGAGCCCTGGCAGAGCTGGAGAGCGGAAGGGTCCAGACACCAGCCTCAAAGGCACCAGCTCACTGCCCGTGTGGGCCGCAGCCCGCTCGGCGAGCCAGATCCCACGTCTGCAGGCCTCTCTTCGAATCCCTGTCAGGACGCTGGGGTGGGCCACAGAGCTTGCATGCCACTCACTGGCCGTGGTAATCATCATCGCCCGCTTCTCGTCTGTCTGGGTTTCCTCCGTGGCAGGCTTGGCGGTAAAATGATGGTGTCAGCTGAGGCTCTGCTCTGTCAGGTGTATTTAAACCCTAGCTGCGTTGTGAGGCTGCGGCGTTCAACTGGCTTTACAGAGGACAGAGTCAAGGCCCTGGCTCTGCGTCCCTTTGAACTAGTTAGAGAACTAACCGATCTCGTCCAGGGGCTGGAGAGAAGGTTCGGTAGTTAAGAGAGGATCCAGGCTGCATTCCCAGCAACCCACATAACATGGTGGCTGAAACCCGTCTGTAACCCCAGTGCCAGGGGACCCAGCGCCCTCTTCTGGATCCATGGCCACCGGGCACAGCTCCAGATGTACATGCAGGCAAAGCACCCGGGCACATAAAATAAAAAATAAAAGTCTTGCCTGACCCCAGCCCCAGGGTGCTGTGGCTTCTCGCCATGTCCTAGGCTGACCTGGCCGAGCTGACAGACTGACATCTTTGCCTTAGGCCTGTGACTGCAGGACAGATGGCACAGCCGGCTGAGTCCTCTGCCAGTCCCCTGGCCACAGACCTGTGTGTGTCCCTGCCACTCCAGGCATAGCTTCTCTGCAGGTAGAAGATGACATTAGAGTCGTGACAGTGTTGAAAAGGACCAGAGTACTTTGGGGACATTGGAATGAGCCAGACCTGACCTGTCCTCCAGGGCCCCTAGGCTGATGGGACAACTCAGATGGCTATAAACTGATAAAGACAGCACACTGTGGCTAGACCGTGGCAGAGGAAGGCTGAGGGGGCCCTCATCACTCGAGAGGGGTCCAGGTAGGCTTCTTGGAGGGGGTGACATTTAGCTTAGTCTGTAAGCTTCTCTAGGGGAAGGGCAGAGTTCAGCAGAGGGGCTTGTATGGAGGGCTGGGAAAGAGCCCGTTTTGCCAGGAAATGGTGTGTGACCTCTGAGGACTGGCTCTCTGCCCCCTTCCATATGATATAGGTGCCTTTCCAGGAGCTTCTTCAGTAGCCGTAGCCACCCTCAGTGGGTCACAGATCCATCAATTAACTACTCGAGGCAGCCCTCAGTGGGCGGAGCTCTCTCTGGGAGGGAGAAAGGCAGGACCTCAGGCCCCACATTCGTGCCTTAGGGAAAGCTGTGGACAACCCAGCTTTAGCTTTAGCTGGAGGTTAGCCTGTCCCTGGCAGGATTTAGAATGTGCGTACAGAACTCCAGTAGAACGCCTGTAAGGGCTGCCACATAGTAGGACTGTTGCCTGCTGGTCTGCTCTCAGCCACCCTCCACGCCTCCCCCATGCTCAGGATTCGAGACCCCTTAGCTTTGAACTATGTGGCTGAAGCTGTCCTTGAACTCCTGATCATCGTGCCTCCAACCCCCAAGAACTGGGCTACAGGAGGGCATCACCGTTGGCTTTCTCAGGACACTTCTTGCCTCCTCACATGGACGTTTGCTTCACATTTAGAAAGTTCTATCTGAACCTTACCTTGGTCCTTCAGAGGCCTGGGAGCCAGCCCCAGGCCAGGGGCCCAGACTAGACCTTTGTCCCTATGGGCCCGTTCTCACGTTTCTCTACTCCTTGGCCTTGCCCTATCTGTGACTTGAGAACAGGCTGTGATCCACCCTAGGGTGTGGTCTGGCCTGGGTCAGAGGCCTGAAGGGGGAGCGCTCCATGGGCCTCCATAAGACACCCTTGGTTTCCCTAAGCCAGGCGGCTCCCCACTTCCTTCAGATCCCTTATGAGGCCTGAAGAGACCAGACTAGCACCCTGTTCTTCCCCAGAGCACACCCTGTGAGGAGTATGTGTGTGAGAGTGTGTGTGCATGTGTCTGTGTGTCTCTGCGTGTGTCTGTGTGTGTGTATGTATGTGTGAGTCTGTGTGTATGTATGTATATATGTATGTTCGAGTATATGTGTGAGTGTGTATGTATATG
Source organism: Apodemus agrarius (assembly GCA_964023405.1). NCBI lineage: Eukaryota > Metazoa > Chordata > Mammalia > Rodentia > Muridae > Apodemus > Apodemus agrarius. The sequence goes on from OZ030009.1 coordinate 47,144,724, forward strand.
TATGTATGTATGTATGTATGTATGTATGCCGGTATGTATGTATGTGACTGTATATATGTGGTATGTATACGTGTGTAGATGAGAAACTCTGGTTCTTTTCTTTGTGTGCATGTGTGTTGCACACACGTGTGTGCAGTGTACACAGGTGGAGGCTAGAGGAGGACATCAAGTGTCCTGCTCTGTCATCTTCTTGGTCCCTTGAGACAAGATCTCTCACTGAACCTACTCCTAGGTCAGCAGCCAGAAACTGCACCTCCCGCCCCCCCCCCACCCCATCACACCAATGGGCTTACAGGCCCACACGGCCATAGCTGACTGTTTCTGGGAATACTGGTTAAAGTCAAGTGCTCTCATCCACTGGACTACCTGCCCACCCCCCCTGGCTGGCTCCTTGCTAGCTCTTTCCCAGATCCAGTGTCCTTGCTGTCACTGGGAATATGGCGTCCTGATGGTCCCTGTAACCGAGCAGCTTCGTATCATCTGACGTTTCCCTGATGGAGAAGACCCATTTTAAAAGAGCAAGTGGTGGGGCTGGTGAGATGGCTCCGTGGGTAAAAGCACTTGCTGCCAAGCTCTGTGACCTGAGTCTTGATCCCCGAGATCCACGGGAAAGAAGGGGGGAACACTGGAAACTGACTCTTACAAGTTGTCCTCTGATCTTCACACGCCCCTCCCCCAATACACACAAATAAATACAATGTAAGAATTTTTTTTGTTGTTCAAAAGAGAGCAAGCCCCGAGCCAAAGGTTTAATGACTGCGGTCATAGGGGAGGTTCCATCTTTAAAGGAAACCGGGTGTGGGGGGAAAGCCCAGGTTGCTTCCCAGCCCCTGCTCAGCCTTTAACCCTGGGCCCTGAGGCCCTCTGAGTCAGCCTAGTCCAGCCCTCCTCCTGCTTTGAAGATAAAAGTAAGGCTTCCGGGCAGGCAGGGCTGAGAAGGTGTGTCTCACTTGACAATGGATTTTGAGCCTGCTGCGTCGGCCCTTTGGATGGGGAGTGGGTAGTCTTGACAAAGCAGTTTGGATGTCTTTATCTGGAAAGTTTCCAAGTCCAGGAGGGACCCACTGGTCATACCAGCTCTGGCTGGGACCCAAAAGGCAGCTGTGGAGAGTCTCTGCAGGGCCGTGTGCTGGTGGCCTGGTCGGCAGTGTTCCTGGGCAACACCTGTGCTGCGTGACCTTCCCTTGCCCCTCACTGGCCAGGCATGGTGTGTGCGTGTTCTCTCTCTCTCTCTCTCTCTCTCTCTCTCTCTCTCTCTCTCTCTCTCTCTCTCTCTCTCTCTCTCTCTCTCTCCTGTTCACGCTTCCTTTCCCTCATATGTTCAGGGTCACCATTACCTGATACTGAGTAGAGTTGAGGATGAAGAGGCACACAGTAGGCCCACGCCCGACAGCAGACTTCTTAAGAACTTCGTCGAGCTCGTTCCTGAGTACTTCTTAGATGCGAGGGACCCGTCCCGTGAGCAGCTCTCTGGCTCTGGAGGACCCTCCACCTGCCACACTCCTCGGCAGATGAACAAACTCCAGTATTTCCCAGCCTCCCTGCAAGCAAAGCCATTCTGGTCCCAGCTCACCTACCAGTGACTCCTTGTGTGGTACCAGTTTCCACTTGGCTGGTTCTTATCTCCTCTCTAAATCATTCTGAAGGAGAGACGACTCCTTCTCCGTCTCTCTGTCCCAGAAGGCTCCTTTCCCATCTGCCTTCACGATGCTTAGTGTGTCCTGTCGGGGGCTCCCCCTGCACCAGGCTGATGGCTCCCTGGGTCTTTTTCAGACTTCTTATGTGGGAGTATGCATGACCCTGTCTACACCCTTTCCGAGACCGCACCTGCTGTTGTTACTAGGGTTGCAATGCAAACCACCCTGACACTCGGCGGCCTAGCAAACCCGCCAGTGTGTGATGCATTGTGATTTGTGGGTTGGAAGTTTGGGCAAGGCTGGGCAGAACTCTTCAGGGCAACTCATCTGCACTGCGGGGCCCAGGGGGAGGTCATGGTGGTGGTCAGCTTGTGAGCTCGCTCGCCTGGGGTCTAGTATGGCTTCACTGGCATCGTCGTGGGCATGGCTGCAAGGTTGGGCTTAGCTGGGAATGCCATTAAGAGCGTCCACGTGTGGACTCCCTGGACCTGACAGTCTCAGGAGAGTTAGATTTCTCACCTGGCAGCTGGGTCCCCCAGAGTAACAGTTCCAGGAGGCCTAGGAGATGCAGCAAAACTTCCCGTGACCTGGGGTTGAAGGCATTGGTTGAAATGTCACTGAAGGTGACTCAGACTCAGGGGAGAGATTTAGACTCCACCTCCTCTTGAGTCTTGAGAGGAGCCACAAGGCCGCAGTACCCTTTAACCCACTACAGGTGCAGAGCCTGTGCCTTTCAGATGCCCCCGCGTGCTGGTGATTGCTTTTTGCTGGTTTGTTTTGCAGGTGTGTAGCCCCCCTTCCGACAGAAGGGTGCACATCAGAACTGCGATACATTCAGCGAATGTTTAAGAACATAATCTGGAAAGTTCTCGGTCCTTACCCTTACTCATTTTCACCCCCCTCCCCCACCGGGCTCCCCTCATTAGCACTTCCCCCTCATGTCAAGCTCCGCCCCTTCTTATCTCTCTCTCTCTGACATGAGCTCTCTCAGCCTGCCATACTGCTGCTAGCTGGACCTCTGAAATCTGCCCTCGGCCAACACTTTGGACAGGCCCTCCCAGCTAGCAGCATAGGAGCACTGAGGACTCTCCTCACCTCTGCTCACCCTAGAGGATTCACGTCCTCTAGAGCACGCATGTCCACCGTGGAGAGATCTGAAAGGCAGGTCTGTCTCCTGCCGAGTCAAATCTGCACTCTGGGGAACTGCCCAGCCTTGGGCCGCGTGGACCCGTCTACCCTCCTGACCTCTCCCCTACTGCCCTCTGATGGTCACACTGATCCTCTTGGGGCTTTGCATTCTCTCCTTAGGAAACCCCCCCACATGTCTTTCCTAATTTCCCCTTCTCATTCATTCACACATTAGCTAGATCTCCGCAGGGACCCTCCCACACTCTACTGCCTCAAATCGGAAAATCACCTTCTCCCTCTGTCATATCCCCTCTCCTTTCTTTTCCTTTTCTTTTTGAAACAGGGTCTCATGTAGCCTAGGCTGGCCTTAAACTTGCTTTGTCCTGGGATGGACCTTCACCTTCTGATACCGCTGCCTCCATCTTCCAGATGTTGGGATAATACCACAACTGTTTTATGCAGTGGTGGGGATCAAACCCAGGGCTTTCTGACTATCAGGCAGGCATGCCGCCCGCTGGGCCACACCCCTCACAGCTCTGTGTTTTCTTTCCTTCTTTAATTGGTCTTGTCCCCTTTTTGCTGTCGTGAGGGAAGAGACGGTTCTGTTCAGTGTTCTGGTCCCCGGGCTCTGAAGAAATGAATGGGTGTTTTAACAGAGATACACAACAGTGATCTATACAGTTGGTTGCTTTCTGCCTTCCCTGGAATCTTCCAGGCCTGGTTTCTAACCAGCCTTCAGGCCTGTAGCTGGAGACCCAGCCCAGGCCACGCACAGCCTGAGCTCTCCCTGATGTCCCTCTCATAGTCTGCCCTCTTTGAGGGTCCGTCACATTCCTTCCGGTTTCTTGCTCACAGGGTTGGGCCTGAAGCAAAACCCCAGGCTGGGGCAGCCTCCTCCTCCCGCGCACACACTGAGTCATTCCTTCCGCCCCTCCCCTCCCCTCCCCCACCCCACAGGGGCGGCAAGCCTCAGCCACCACAGCGCTACGCTTTGGTTGCTGTAGGAGTTGCCACAGTTGAGTTTGATGAACTCATGAGGCTGTTTTCACACAAACAGCTATTAAGCTAGAACCAGCCCGGCGCATAGCCAGTCTAAACCAAGGGGGCAGTGACAGGTTCCCCTGCTTCCCCTCCAGCCAGCCTTTCAGTCATCTGCTGACCAGGTCCATCCTCATTCCGGCCATTCCATGCAGTACTGAGTGGGACAGGAGCACGGGCTCTGCAGAACTGGTCCAGGCTCAGTCTCCAGGGGCTCCCCTTCCCCTTCCCCCTCCCTCCGGGATCAAGCTCCAGGTTCTCACTGGGCCCTGAGGATGTTTTGTACAAATGCAAAATATTGAAGATAGTTTATTTGTGACCCAGGGGCTCCTCCTGGGGCCCACCTTGCCCCCCACCCCTCAGCTGCTTTCAGGTAATCACAGACTCTGATTTTCTTCCTGAGGGTCTGGAACCTTTCTAGAACCGAGTAGCATGGCATTCTGGGAGCCGGGAAGCGTAGATGCCTGCAGAGGACCACAGATGCTCACAGACGCTGTCCTGCCCAGTTGTAATTCTCAGTTTAAGTAGAAGATAGCTTTGTGCTCAGTTGGCAGTAATGGAAACAAACGAGAATGTTTTTGTCACAGGTCCCAGCTGCTCTTGAAGCACGTTCTGCAGTCACCTAGCCGTTCTCCGTAGATGTCTCGGACCCCTAGGACCTGTGAACCCGTCTCATGTCTTTCTGCAGCGCCTTAGCTTTTTAACAGCACAATGATCAGCGGCACTTCCTGTGGGTCAGGTCCCCGTCTAAGCACTTTGACTCCTTTCTGTGACACTAATGTTCCCATTTTATAGATATGAACAGTGAGGCTCAGAGTAGCTTAAGTTATGGTTCAGGGTTCTCCAGCAAACTAGAGGCAGGACCACATCGGGAGTATCAAGAGCTGCCGGGCTAGGCCACAGACCTCTTGCCAATCACCCCCAGACCTTTATTTGTTTTTCTTCTCTTTTTACCTTTCTTGGTTTTTGTCAGCAAGTTTTTCTTTGGCTCAGGTCACTTTCACACAGTGTAGGTGCTGTGAGGCCGGGCCAGGTCGGGGCTGTTTTATAGTCCATCAACTCCCCTGAGCTAGCGGCTCAGAGAAGACCCTGGGGTCTAAGGAGTGAGCCCCTGCAGAGCTGACTGGGCCGCAGTGTCTGCTCCAGCCTCTGCCATGGGTCGCCTGGCCCTGCTCAGCATCTTCTACTGCAGAGAGGCCGCTTAGGCCTCTTCCAGGGCCTGACACTCCCTGTGCCAGTGACAGGACGTGTTCAGTTGGTACAGCATGACCCCGCTTTCACTGTGCTGCGGTGCTTCTTAGGAATGGCTTCTTAAACACAGAGGAGAACTAAGCCGGTGTGAGCTAGAGGAGGCCGAGTGGGGGTGGGGTGGAGGTGGAGAGGGCAGAGCGGCAGCAGAGTTTGAGGATCCCCAGGGGTGGGAGAAGGGGCCTCACTTGCTGGGGGGAAGGCCTGGGCACCATCCCTCAGCAGGGTGGAGGTTGGAGGGCCGAGAGCGGCCGGAGGGGCCCAGCCAGGCTGCCAGCTTCCTGGGGCCGGAAGTCTCAAAGCTGTGAGCAGCTCAGGCCCAGGAATGTGTGGTGTGGAGTGGGGATCAGGAGGGGCCCCTTTCCTGTCCCTCCCTCCTCTCTCTCTCTCTCTCTCTCTCTCTCTCTCTCTCTCTCTCTCTCTCCCCTTCCCCTTCCCCCTCCCTCTCTCCCCCGCCGCAGGGCATGTGCTTTTCTACTTGTTTTGTTCCCTCCCCGCCTGTTTCTTTCTCCCTCCAACATCTCTTTTCTGTTCTCCTTCCTTCCTCCTCCCAGTGTCTTTTCTTTTCTCTCTCTGTTTTGCTCCCCCCTCCTCTCTGTAACTGATTTCTCTGTTTTTTTTTCGCCTCGTTCCTACTTGTTCTTGTTTCCTCTCCAGAAGGAATTGTGCTATCCGTGGCTGCTGTGCCCAGCTCCAGGGTAAATGAGGTGGCTTGCAGGATGGCAGGGCCTGGGCCCACTGCCGGGCTTCCTGTTGCCATGGTAACCGGAGGCAGGGACAGGCTGCATTCTTGGCCATGTGGTGGGGAGGGCGTGAAGGGTTCTGATGGGGGAGAAGCCGGGTCTTTCCTTCACAATCCCCTGAATGGCAGGCCGACCTCAGTGTCAGGGCTCTGCGTGGAGGAGTTCTGCATGTCAGTGTGGGTTTGGGGCTGGGTGTGGCACATGGGGGGGGGTGAGTTCACATTGGGGTTAGACTGCTTGTGATCAAAACATTCTAGTCACTCTCTAGGCCTTGTGGTGGTTGGGGGTGGGTGGGTGGCCAGTGGCAAACAGTCTAATGCAGGGGCCGGCAGTGAGGCACAGAGGCAGGGGGTGGGAGATAAAGACCTGGCTAGGAGAGGGCTTCACAGAAGGGGGTGGACCCTTTGTTTTGGGGGCAAGCAGCTGCTGCTGGAGGGTGTGGTGACTGACCAGCAGACAGTATTTCAGAAAGTTTTGATCCCGGTCCTGATACCATCACTCTCCCTGAAGGGGCACGAGGAGGAGTCTCAGGAAACCAGAATAGAGATGTGGGTGCCAGCCTGGCCTGCCTGGGGTGGGATCAAATGCCCAGAGACAGAAATGACTCTCCTGTGTGCTGGATGGGCAGTAGTACATCGAAACGGTCAAGCAGCCTTAGATTCTAACCCAACACAGCTGTGGACCCAAGTCTCAGCTCTGTCTTTGTCAGCTGGGTGATCTTCTCTGTGTAGGTATAAGCTGATTACTTTTCTTGAGCCTCTGCTTCCCCATCTGTAAAATGGGAATGGGACACCCGGCTATTAGGGCTGTGTGAAGATTGAAGAAGTAAGCGTAGCTAGGCATGGTGGGTGGACATCCGCACTGCCAGCACGCGGAAAGCACTTGCTAGTTTAAGACCAGCCTGGGCTATATGCTAAGTTTGAGGTCAGCCTGGGCTCAGAATGAGATTCCCATCTCAAAAAAACCAAATGTCTTCAAAGGAGGGTACTTATTCTCTATCTTACGTGCCCGTTTACCCCCTCAGCTTCCTGAACTAAGGGACCTGAGCTCTGAGAGGGTGAAATCGTGCTCCCATCCTATAGGCTGTTAAGTTCAGGGACATGGTACAAGTGTCCAGGCAATACGGAGAAGTTGGAGTGGGCGTGCTGTCCAGGGGAAAGCTGAGTCCTGGTCACATGACCCCTGTGCCCCTGGGTGTGACAGCATTTCCCTTGTTTCTTCCTGCCTCATCTGTCTCTCATCTGGACCCTGACTCTGGGATGGCAGCCGGCTTAGATGCACTTACTTGGCAGGCTGACCCAGTCTGGTGGCCTGTCCTTGCTCAGATGGAGGTCAGAGTCAGTGTGATTGGCAAAGTCCTTTGTCTATGTTCCCTTATTTTACACCTCGGGTCAGCCATGCTAAGACTTCAGAGTCTCACTTTACAAACGAGGGAACATATTTCCTTATTGGGTTGCCAGGTGGCGGTTGAGAAAAAGAATATCTAAGTGGACAGAAAGGAAGCGAGGTGCCCAGGCCTCTCCGAGATACTCGGGCTGGACTGGACTCAAAAGCCACCCACAGGCTCGAGAGCCTCTCTTCTCCACATTCCTGTTTCCCAGAGTGGGAGGTGAGCGCCTGGGTTCTGTGCTAGCTAGCTACGCCTTGCTCTCAGCCTCTTCCATATAGCGCTTCCCGCCATGGTGCCTCACCGGGAGCCCGGTGTATTGCCCGTGCTTTCGGAGATCTGGGTTAATCCTCAAAACACCTTGGATGGAGATGGGGGCAGATGTACCTAAATTTGCGTGTTGCCATAGTGCGTCCCAGGAGGCGTCAGGTCGGCGGGCCACAGCGGAGAGTGCTTCAGTCTTCAGACAGGTTACCCGCTGCAGTTCTACTGTGGGGTTGGTGAAAGAGTGAAGGAGATCTGTCTGCTTGGTTAGTTACACATCCCAGGAGGCTTCCTGGTCCTTACGAGGATGTTGGGTCACATATGGAGATGATTATGAATGGCTTTGGGAAAGGCTAGGGGCATGCTATAATCCCAGCGCCGAGACAGGAAGAAGGTCGTGAGTGTGAGGCCAGCCTGAGCTACAAAGAGAGACTTTGTCTCAACACTTATCTCCCTAGCCTCTGAAGAGAAACAAAGACAGGTTTGTTCCATCTCTCCACAGTCACACTGTTGAACTCAGCCACCCGTCCAGCCATTTTCAGGACCTTCCATATAGATGGGGCTTCTTCGAGCCGTTCAATTCAGAGGAAATAACCCTGTGATGATTTGCCCAAGAACTTCTGGCTTTGCTCACACGGTTAAGACCTGGGACAGAGACTTTCACCACTGATATTTCCCAATGAACGTAATTCATTTCTAAGCCCTTCTTGGCATCAAGGTGCTAGGACAAAGGCTGCAGGTAGCCAAGCAGGAGGCATGACCTCCGTCCTGCTCTCTGACATAGAGCTGAGCTCCTGGAGCCCATGTTGGACCTCTCTGGGCTCTAGTGCATTGTGTCAGTGAAAGCTCTTCTGTATGTGTCCATGGGTCAGGCGATGTATGGGTGGGATTGCGTTTAGACAATATCCCTGTGCTTGATCTGGTTCCCTGCCAGCTCCTTGGTGGGCTCCGGCAGTTCTGGCGACTGGCTGATGGCAGGCATCAGATTGCAGCCGAGGTTATTTTTATCCTTTGGGGGGGGGGAGAGGGAGGCAGATGAGGCTCTGCTGACTTCTAGGGTGGGGCGGGGGAGCAGGGGCTTGTGCTCTTCATTCTTCCTGCTTGTGGCATTAACTGGAACGGGGGGGGGGGGGCAGCGGCGCGGGACCCGCCGAACAAACTCCTGAATTTGCTTCACAACAAGCACTGAGGCATAGTTTTTAAAAAGCTTAATTGAGTGTTAATATCTTGTAAAAAAAAAAAAAGAAAGTAGGCTTCTAGCTTTTCTTGTGGCAAGAGGGGCCTGTAGTGGTACGCTCTGCTCCTGCCTTTGACGAGGGGTGCTTTTCCCGGCTCCAGAACACTCTACTCCCTGTCACAGAGGTCTTTGTAAGGTGACCAGCCAGCGCAGACATATGAATTAACGGTCTTAGCGAACAGTTCTTGACACTTCCTGTTCCCTCTGTAAAGTGATGGGAGAGTGGGTACTGGTTACACTCATGTCGGCTGGGAGCCACCCAGGTCTCATTTCAGATGGGAAGGCCTCATTCCCAGGCTGTGGATGTAGCTGGGCTGAAAACTGCCTGGGCCAAGGGTGTGTCCCTTACCATGCCTGGGACCCAGTTACAGATGGATCTTGAAGTATAAAGGTCTAACCCCAGCTATGCAGAGACACATGCCTGTGGCCCCAGCTGTCTAGAAAGCTAAGACAAGAGGATCACTCAGTTCTGAAGAGTTCCAGGTCTGCCTGTACAATCGGAGTGAGACCCCATCAAATCGGCAAAGCAAAAAATGACCTGAACCCTGGTCTCTGGCTCAAGGTTGAAAAATATCAGTATAGGATTGTCTGAGAACTCCCTGTGACCATATCCCATAGCTCCACATTATCCTCCGATGCCTGTACCCTCCCCTCCCCCTCCCCTCCCTTCCCTTACCCTCCCCCTCCTTTTCTTTCCCCTCTCCCCTTTCCCTTCCCCTTCCTTCCCCTCCCGATCCTCCTCTGCTCTCTGCTCCCTTTCCCTCCCCTCCCTTACCTTCCCCCCCTCTTTCCTCCACCAGGGCTGACGCCATCAGGACTTCCTCCCGAGCCTTCACCTCCAGTGATCTCCCATGTCCCATGACAACAGGGAGGGGAGAGTGGGATAGTGGCACACCTCCCCAGATCATCTATGACCCACGGCGCCTTCTAATGACACCTTCAGAGTGTACGTGGCTTACTTCCTGCTCATCTCTTCACAGATATCACTGAGCAATAGTTCATTGACCACAAATGCCCTTCCTCAGCACAGAGCACCACCCAAGCCGTTCTGAGGTCACTGCAAATCTGCAGGGTCAAGGCAAGCATTCAGCATTTCCAGTACCCCAACCCCCTGGCCCCCAGCAACCTCACCCTGATAAGACTCCTGACATTAGAACAGGGCATGAGAATTTCTATTGCAGAAAAGGGAGCCTGAAGCCAGGCACGGTGGCACATATCTATAATCCCAGCACTCAGGACAATGAGACAGGAGGATCACTGTGAATTCAAGGCCAGCCTGGGCTACATAGTGAGTGAGATCATAATCCCATTACAGATGGTTGTGAGCCACCATGTGGCTGCTGGGAATTGAACTCAGGACCTCTGGAAGAGCAGTCTCTCCAGCCCCAACCAAGACATCTTTTAACTGAGGGCTTTGCTTGCAGCTTTGGAGAGGGAATCCATGACCATCATGATGTGAAACATCTCAGCAGTCAGGAAGGCCCAGCACTGGAGAAGTAGCTGAGAGCTGCCATCCTATGTGCAAGTAGAAGGCAGAGAGAAGAGAGCGCTAGTGGAATGGTGGGGAGTCTTTTTAAACCTCAAAGCCCACCCCTGATGATACACTTCCTCCTCCAATAAGGCCACACCTCCTAGTCCTTCCCAAAAAGTTCCACCAACTGTGTGTGTGTGTGTGTGTGTGTGTGTGTGTGTGTGTAGGGGGGCAGAATATGACGACACAGGACAGACATTCAAATATATGAGCTTACGGGGCCATTCTCATCCAGACCACCACTGTGTCTCTGTGTATCCCAGGCTGGCTTCTAATTTGCCATTTTCCTGCTAGAGGAGCCTCTAAAGTGCTGGGATCACAGGCACGCACCGCCATGCCCAGCTCCTCCCTGTGATTTTGAGTTTAGCTGTCCCAGTGGGCTCACTAGCCTCAGGCATTTGGCAGATATAGAAACGGAGATGAGAGTGGCTGGCTCAGGTCTCATGGGGCTGGTGTGCCGGGAGAGCCATTTATACTCAGCGGGGCTGAAGACACCAGCTGAGGCTGGGCTTCCAGGGGCAGAAAGGGAGCGCTTGTCCCTGACGTAGCCTTCCTTTCCTTCTTCTCCATATTGAGTTCAGGTCTTGGTCCCCCTCTCCACACCAGGAAGCTCGGTGAGAGCTCAGAAGTGAGGCAAGCCCACTGCCTGCACGTGTAGCAGCGGATCAGTTCATACAAGCCCGTGGACTCTAGAGGGAGAGCCAGGGCCCGGGGCTTTGTTCCTTCCTCAGTCACTGGCTGTGTGAGTTGGGGTCATTTTCTTCACTTCTCTGAGTCTCTGCCCTTCTTACATCTAGGGTTTGCAGACATGCTGTGGCGAGCTACCATGGTCCTTTGCTGGTGGGCTTGGGATGACTGAAGCGCCACCACGCAGAAGTCCTGTGCCTTTCCTCCTCAGTGCATTGTCAGTCGAGGTAGACACTGTGCAGGGAAGATGAAAATATGGAAACACCTCACCCGGGCCCTGACACTTAAGCTCACATGGAGGAGATCCTTGACCAAAAAGCACTGGCTCATTTCTCTACCGTTCCCAGACATGAAACACGCAGTGCTGGTACACCGTAGCAAGAAGTAACGTCTAGACGCTTGCTTGGGTACTGGGTGCAGATGACGTTGTAGCCTGGTGGTCTAGACCGTAGGAGACCTGAGGAACAGTCCCTCTTTTGGGATTGGAAGCCACAGTGCCCCTTTTGCCTGGTCTGATGGGAGGAGCCGCCTTTTAGCCGCTCTTTCCTTACCTGGTTTCCTTTTCTTTCCTCCTTTCTTTCTTTCTTTCTTTCTTTCTTTCTTTCTTTCTCTCTCTCCTTTCTTTCTTTCTTTCTTTCTTTCTTTCTTTCTTTCTTTCTTTCTTTCTTTCCTTCCTTCCTTCCTTCCTTCTTTCTCTCTTTCTTTCGATTTATTTATTTATTTATTTATTTATTTATTTATTTATTTATTTATTAGTTATTTTATGTATATGACTATACCATTGCTCTCTTCAGACACACCAGAAGAGGGCATCAGATCCCATTACAGATGGTTGTGAGCCACCATGTGGTTGCTGGGATTTGAACTCAGGATCTCTGGAAGAACAGTTGTTGCTCTTAACCGCTGAACCATCTCTCCAGCCCCTTTACCTGGTTTCTCAACTTGATTTGTTTACATTCTTGCTCTCAACCTGTGTTCTGTGGGTGTGTTGTGTGTGTGTGTGTGTGTGTGTGTGTATCTGTGTGTGTCTGTGTGTGTCTGTGTAGCTGGGATCTCTGAGAGGCTGGGGCCGTGGCCCCCTTTGTGAGGACAGTATCCAGTTTAGGCAACACCATGGCTCAGTGCAGCCGTTTTGGACAATGAGGCCTTTCACTGGGCCTGCCAGGGTGGGCCAGAGGGCTCTCTTCCCACCTCCTTGTGGGATGTCCTTCTAACTCTCCATGGGGCCTTGGCAGAGACCTGATGGGGGAGGGGAGGGAAGAACTCTTGACTGTAGACTGTGTCAGGGACTGAAGCTCTGCCTTGTGGTTCATTCGGGTCTCGGGTGTTTCAGAGTCTCCCAGCCTCCCTCCTGGAGACTGATGATAACAAGCTCCTAACCCTTGCTCCGGGCTGCCCTATGGCCCTGCTGTATTCATGGTAGAAAGGACAACAGCATTTGACTTGGTTTCATAGTGCTAAAAGTAAGGGCTCAATAAATGTCCTCTATGGAGGATGCCAGGAATGTTTCATGCTTGGTCCCCTTAGTGCCGTCCCGTTGATAACCCTTGGAGGCAGGTATTATAATCTTTGTTGTTGTTGTTTTGAGACAGGGTCTTTCTATGTAGACTCGGATGTCCTGAAACTCGATATGGAAACCAGGCTGGTCTTGAACTCTCAGAGATTTGCCTGCTTCTGCCTCCTAGCGATAGGATCAAAGGTGTGCGCCGCCAGGCCTGGCTTATGACCCTCTTTTTAGGGCAAGGAAACTAAGATTGAACAGCTTGCCTGATGTTGTACAGGTTCATTATATAATTGCACTCAAACCAAAGTCAAGTGACCCCAACACCTGTTTCATGATGAGTTACTTCAAGGGCTCTCTCCAGGAGAGTCCCTTGCTGCTGTAGGACTGCTTCTGCAGAGTGGGCCCATAAACTCTGTGCTCCCTGTGCTCACTAACCACTGTAGGACACTCCCTTCTGCAGGGCTTTTCGGGACTGAAAGGGACTTCCTTGGCTTGGCCTTTAGGCACCCAACAGCAGCCATCTCCGTCTTCTCTCTGCATCCGATGATCTTGCGTGAGGAGTGTGCCCCGTGAGGACTACTCTTTAGGAAGGGCAGTGTGCCACAAGAAGACCTCTGGCAGGGGCTTTATGAAGACCTGATCAGGTCTCCCTGGAAGGCAAGGCGTAGCAAGTGGCTATGGTTGTGGGCTTTTAGTGGAGTCTGAGAATGTCCAGTACAGTGTGGGAGCCGGGCTCAGGCTATGGAAATATGTACAGTTAGGGTCTGGGGTGGGCAGACGGTGGACTGGACTGAAGGAGTTGGGATCACCAAGACTTGGCTACTAAGACCATGGAGGAAATAGAGGGGAAGCCGTTAGGCCGCGTAGCAGCAATCCTGGCTCCGGACGGTTTCTGTTGGCGCCTCATCTAGGAGTCACCGGGCAGCCTTTCCCTCAGGGTCTCAGATCTCACTGTGGAGGGTTTGGGCAAAGTGGCCTCTTCTGCTGTGACTCAATGAGGCGACACGGGCCAGGAGGACGGAAACCAAGTCCATGGCATGGTCAGCTGGGGTCAGGACTCAAATCTGGCCGGGTTTGGGGTGACCCGGAGCCAGTGCCTGGCACAGCTGCAGTCTGGGAAGGCCCGACTCTGACCTCCACATGCCTGCCCTCCCTGTCAGCTGCCTTGGCCCTGTATGCCTGGCTCTGACTTCATCCTAGGCTTCTGCTGTCTTGGGAGGAGTGGCCATGCTCTGGAGTCCCCATTGGCTAAAGCTTTTCTGGCTGTACGCATTCCTGCCTCCTGCTGGCTGGCTGCCCAGCTTTGCTCTGGGAGTGAGCTCAAGGAGGGAGTGGGGTCCGGGACGTTTATGCGATAGCCATTGGAGGAGCCGATCCTGCTGCCTGGGCATCCTCCCGGGGGCTCTGCACCCCTCCTTTTGCAGAGTAGGGAGACAATAGCAATAAGTTCCTCTGCTTGCCTCAGGCGGGCACTCAGCCCTACTCACCGAAGCATGGCATTTCTGTTTCACGGGGTGATGACCCCATGGCTTCCCACTGGAAACTAGGCAGGTCAGAGCTCAGGCTAGAACCCAGAATCTTGGATCTAGGGCTTGGCTCAGGGAAGAAAGGGCCGTTCTTTGAAATCGCCTAGTGTCTGAGGGACAGAATGGGATTTGTACTTAAGTCTGGTCCTATTTGTCTCTCTGCTGAGGTCTTACTGTGTAAAGACCCAATGCATCTTATATCCTTGGTATTTGACTTAGGGCCCAGTATGTGGAAGAGGTGCTTGTCAAATGAATGATTGATTGATTGAATGAATGAATGAACAAGAGTCACAAAGTCATTAGTTCTGTCTTTAGACATTGTGGAGTCTAAAGGGATAGCCACACTCCAGCACGGGAAGAGGGAGGGTCTCAGGAGTGAAGTGGAGGAGCAGGAGAGGCTGGATCCCAAGTGCTGACTACTGGCACTGGGCTTAGCAGTTCTCAGTTTTCTCATCTGTAAGATGGGCCATGATCCCCGATCGCTGCATTCCTGGTGAGCATCCTGTGAGACCAAGGATGTGGTAATTCAGGACACAGGGTAGGCATGCAGGTCTTTACTGAGTTGGTGACCACCAACAGGAGTGCCCACACGGGCTTCTCTTGTTTTTCCCACCTACCCTCTGCATCTTGCCTCCCCCATTTCCTCAGCTCTCCCAGGGCTTCTCTCTAGAACAGCAGCTCTCACCTGTGGGTTGTGACCCCTTTGGGGTTCCACCAACCCTTTTACAGGGGTCACATATCAGGTGTCCTACATATCAGATATTTATATGATGATTCGCAACAGTAGCAAAATTGCAGTTATGAAGTAGCAATGAAATAATTTTATGGTTGGAGGGGTCACTATAACATGAGGGAATGTCTTAAAGGGTTGCAGCATTAGGAAGGTTGAAATCACTGGTTCTAAGAGCTTCTTACCCTGTGAATGGTGTGAGAAAACAGAACCTACCTTCCTCCTCTCTGAGCAACCACACCCAGAAATCCAGCCACCTGCATCGCATCTAGGCAGGCTCCCAGTACACCGCCTTTGGCAGTGGTTTCCATGGCAACAAGACCTGCTGCTTCAAGTGTAGCAGCAGCCTTCAGGCTGCCTTTGAGAGCCTGAAAGATGGACAGCTGTCTGCTGCGGGCTCCCACCCAGGCCAAGAGTTCCTAGGTCTGTTGTCCTCCTCTCCTACTGAGGTCCAGCACTGTGCCTGGCACCTGGGACTCTCTCCCCGTCTGTCCTTCCTCCCTCCCTCCCTCCCTTCCTTCCTTCCTTCCTTCCTTCCTTCCTTCCTTCCTTCCTTCCTTCCTTTCTTTTTGTATGCTTCTTTTCTTTTCTCTTCTCTTCTCTTCTTTTCTTTTCTTTTCTTTTCTTTTCTTTTCTTTTCTTTCCTCTTCTTTTCTTTTCTCTTCTTTTCTTTCCTTTTCCTCTTCTCTTCTTTCCTTCCTTCCTTCCTTCCTTCCTTCCCTTCTTTTCTTTTCCTTTCTCTTCTTTCCTTCTCTCCTTTCTTCCTCTTCCTCCTCTTCCTCCTCCTCCTTTTTGAGACAGGGTTTCTCTGTAATCCTGTCTGTCCTGAAACTCACTCTGTAGCCCATGCTGGCCTGGAACTCACAGATCTGCCTGCCTCCGCCTCCCAAGTGCTCAGGGACTCTTGGGAGAAGCCGCGTCTCTGGGAGCCACAGCAGTTCTGGGACAGACAGGCGCAGCTTGTCTCTACCATCCTAGCAGTCATGGGCTTTGAATGAGTTACCCTGGATGTTTTGAAGTGGACAGGCTAGCTGCGGGACCCTTATGAGAGACCGTGGCCCACCAGCCAGCTGTGCACTCATTCCACGGCGAGCTGAACCAGGCTCATACCTGTCACTGTCGTGTGAACAATGGCACTTTGCCTTGCTGCTTCCAAGACCCAGGGCTCTAGCCTCCTCTTGTCCTAGGAGACCCTGGGGGCAGTGAGCATGGCTCACAGGAACAAGATGACAACCAGACCCCAGGGACTGCCGCTGACCTTGGCCTTTGCCTCCAGCCTCAGTTTCCTTGTCTGTGACATGATGTTAATAGATCACGAACCTCACAGTCTGTTATTGGAATAAGATTAGATTTATACACGTGACAGGCTTTCGAGAGCACGCTGCACTTAAGAGCTGTCCGCCAACCTCAGGTCTCAGTTTTGCTTTTGCTGCAATTGTTTATGGAGAGAAACTGCTTCTTAGCCCACATAGCCATGTTTCATAGTTCAGGAACACAGCTCAGGGATGAACGTCTCTGGAACTCAATCCCAAGAATTCCTCATGCTCGGAAATCACTTGGCATTTGATACCAGCCTTCCTGGTCTCTTCAAAACCTTTCATGGAATCATAATTTCTGTAGAAATCTGCATACACCTTCTTTCTTGGTTCAGCCACACCAAACTTACAGAAAGCCGTGACTCCCAGGGCCACCAAGAACCAACAGTGTGACCCTGCAGACACTGGGCCTGAGACCCATGCGGCTGAGGCTTCCGCAATACTGGAAGTTATGGTAGTGAGTGTCCTCTAGGGCGCCGTCCTCCCCAGTCCTCTGAGGAGTGGCGAGCGTGGGTCCCGCTGCTTACAGGGTGGTCAGTGTCGGACCTTACGTCTTCAGTGCCACTTGCAATCTGCTTTTACTTTGTTTCCTCCCTCCTCCTCCTTCCTCTTCTTTCTCCTCCTTTTCTTCTTCATTTTCTTCTCTTCCTCCTCCCCCTCCTCCTCTCCTTCCTCCTCCTCTTCTTTTGAAACGGTGTCTCACTGTGGAGCCCTGACTGGCATGGAGCTCTCCATATAGTTATGGCTGGCTTCGACTCACAGACATCTGGATGCCTCTGTTTCCCAAGTACTGGGGTTACAGGTGTGTACACCCCACCTGGAAACTAAAATGTATAGATCAGGGGGATTGACTGCTGATATTGATCCCCTTCACCACTCACTAGCTCCAGAACTTTTATTTTTTTTAAGATTTGTTTATTTCATGTATGTGAGTACACTACCATTGTCTCCAGACACACCAGAAGAGGGCATCAGATCCCATTACAGATGGTCGTGAGCCACCATGTGGTTGCTGAGAATTGAACTCAGGACCTCTGGAAGAGCAGTCAGTGCTCTCAACCTCTGAGCTGTCTCTCCAGTCCCCTCTCCAGA
Organism: Apodemus agrarius; assembly: GCA_964023405.1. Lineage (NCBI taxonomy): Eukaryota > Metazoa > Chordata > Mammalia > Rodentia > Muridae > Apodemus > Apodemus agrarius. The sequence continues at coordinate 47,161,792 of OZ030009.1, forward strand.
ACCAGAGCCCGCCCTCTGCTCACCGTTAAGCAGTAGCTCAGTCCCTAACCATACCTTGTACTATGGACATGATCCAAGGATGTCATATGAGTGACTTCTGGTGCTTGTCCCTTTGTGACTGCTCTGTCTCACTGTAATGTCTATGCCTCTTATTTATTTTTGAGACTGTGTCACAATTTCCTTACTTTTTGATGCTGAGGTAGAGACGTGTGACTCCTTCATGTGTGTACCCACTATATTTAAAAATGTATCTGATTAGCTGGGTGGTGGCGGCGCACGCCTATAATCCCAGCACTCTGGGAGGCAGAGGCAGGTGGATTTCTGAGTTTGAGGCCAGCCTAGTCTACAGAGTGAGTTCCAGGACAGCCAGGGCTATACAGAGAAACCCTGTCTCGAAAAAACCAAAAATCCGCCCCCCCAAACAAAACAAAACAAAACAAAATGTATCTGATTAATTTATTTGTATCATCTCTCTCTGTGTGTGTGTGTGTGTGTGTGTGTGTGTGTGTGTGTGTGTGTGCAGATGTGCCAAAAGAAGGCATCAGGGTCTTCATTTATCACTTTCTTTTCCTTTCCTCCCTCCATTCCTTCTCTCTGAACCCAGAGCTCACATTTTCTTGGCTAGGGTGGAAGCCAGCAATCCCCAGGGTTCCTCAGATCTACTGAGTATGAAACTCTGGGTAGACATTGTCAGTCATTTGACACAGTCGAAGAACCAACAGAGAAGGTTCTGGAACCCACATATGGGAGGCGGGGCTTCAAGCTTGGTGACCCTGCCCTGTTCTCAGGCAGGGTGCTCCCTCTGAGAATGCCACTGTTCTCTCTTGGCTCTGCCTACCCTGGAGCTAGGGCTGCAGGGTTTGTAAGATGCTCGGTGTTTTAGTTACTTTTGGGTGATCTTTAGAAGCCTGTACTGGGGCCTTCCGGCTTCAGAGGGTGAGTCCGAGGCTGTCATGACAGGGAGCATGGCGGCAGGCAGGTGAGCCTGGCTTGGAGCAGCAGCTGAGTCACAACCTGAGTCACAACCGTGCATGAGGCAGAGAGCTGCTGACTGGGAACGGCATGGGCTTCAGAAGCGCCAGAGCCTGCCCCAGTGACGCACCTACAGCAGGGCCACACCTTGTAGCTGGACTTTGGCTTCTTCATGGGTTCTTCTCTCTTCCACCCTTCTCCACCCTTCTAACAGCTAATACTAGACAGGAGAGAAAAAGAATAGAGGGGAAAGGGGGTGATGTTATCGTTGGATTACTTCCTGTTGATTAGGGCTACTGAGTTCCTTGGGGCGTTTGGTCTTCACCCGCAGGATATCTAATTTCTTCTTGTGGTTTCTTCTTTGTACACAACTACTTAACAAACTGTGACCAACAACAACCAACAACCAACCAACAACCAACAACCAACCGTTCCCCAATCCCCAGGGCTCTAGCATTTAAAGTCTCCTGAATTCCTAACATTGCACGATTGTTGAAGGTATCCGACGCTGACAAAACCACGCCCCTGCTAGAGCACAAGGCAATCATATCAGCTGCTGTGGACACTCTGAAACAGCCCCATAGGCCACACCCAGGATCCTTCCTAAACATGACTGGGGACTCAGCGTTCGTGCATATGAGCCTATAAGGGGTGGGGGGGCATTCTCATTCAAAATACCACACTCAGTTTGTTATGTGGGTGCTGGGATCTGAACTCTAGTCCTCAGACTTTGCAGCAAGTTTTTTTTTTTTTAAGATGTATTTATTTACTTTATGTATATGAGTACACTGTAGCTGTCTTCAGACACACCAGAAGAGGGCATCAGATTCTATTGTAGATGGTTGTGAGCCACTGTGAGGTTGGTGGGAATCAAACTCAGGACCCCTGGAAGGGCAGTGAGTGTACTTAACCACTGAGTCATCTCTCCAGTCCACAGTAAGTGCTCTTAACTGCTAAGCTATATGTCTAGCCCCCTACCACCTTTTTTTGACTTTCTCAAGAGAGAAAGTTAGGAATCAAATATGGCAGCATGTCTATAGTTCCATCTGTCTAGAGGCTGAGGAAGAGCTCAGAGCCAAAGCTGTGGGGCTTGTTTTAAAAAAAAAATTAGTGTAAAGGAAGACTTTAAAAGTCGCCCACTAGCTGTGACAAGGAAGCAGACACTCTCCTGAGAGGGAGCGGGCACAGGCGGCATTCCCCTGAACTCTGAGATCCTGGGCTGGAGCTGGTGACTGTTCCTGATGAGGCTGGCGGGAGGTGGTCCTAGCAGCTTCTGCCCCTCTGTGTACTTGAGGTGTCAGGGTTGGGCAGTGCAGAGATGTGCAGGATGCTGACCACGCCTTCCTCACCCGTCCCCAGGGCTTCGCCTCTATGTTCTCTGGTCGCACATCCCGGAAGTCAATCTCTCATCCGGAGGCCGGAGACGCTTCCGCCATGGCAGAGGGTGAAGAATACCGGAACCCCACGGAGGTGCAGATGAGCCAGCTGGTGCTGCCCTGTCACACTAACCACCGTGGGGAGCTGAGCATTGGACAGCTGCTTAAATGGATCGACACTACGGCCTGTCTATCAGGTGAGGTTGTGCTCCGGGCTCGCCGACACATCCCCATCGCTTGCCCTGTAGAACCTGGCCAGGGGCCTCAGTTTTTACAGCTGATCTCTTCCTCTCTCATGAGTACCATACGTGTTCCCCCGCTGGTCTTAGGTCCTGCTGGCCCCCTGCCTCTGTTTACCTAGTTGCCAAGGCAGCCGTCCCTTCCCCGCAGTGACCCAGCCCTGGGTGTTGGTATCAAGTCATTGTCCCTGTCTGCCTCTACTGTGCCCTTAACCACAGCGATTGCCCGATTGGCTGTCTGGTAAAGGCCAGACACGGGGACAGACAGTGAATGCTCAGATCCTTTCCGTGCCCAGCCTCTAGGGTCTAACAGTGACTTGGCTACACCATCAGGGTTCAAGAGGCCCTGAGGCCGCTGTGGGGTCAGGGAAAGGGCTCCAGAGCAGACCCGGGGCTGGAGCAAGGGAGCAGAAGTGGAGGAAGGGTGGGAACTTCTCACGGAGAGGCCGTTGGAAGAGATTTGGTCGCAGGCCTGTGTGACACGGGGAGTCTGCTAACGTCTGGCTTTCTTCTCCCGAGCCAGCGGAGAGGCATGCTGGCTGCCCCTGTGTCACAGCCTCCATGGATGACATCTACTTCGACCATACCATTAGGTAAGTGGCCCTCTGGCTTGATTACCCTCTTGGTCTCTCTCCAACCCCCGGCCCACGGCCTGCATCCCCATGCCCCCACCCACCAGAACTTTGTGGCACTTGGAGCTGACTCAGGTGACTGATGGCCTTGGAGGGTGGAGCCATGGTGTCTTGGGGGGTGGGACATCTTTTGGCCGGCGTGTGGGACAGCAATGGGTTAGTCGTGGCATTTGGCTTTGGGCCATCAGGTGGGCTTTCTTGTCAGGTTGGGGCCGGGGAAGTTGGCTCAGGTTTGCAGCTGGAAAGGCTCCTCTGGTGGAGTATGGAGGGCTAAGGCCGGGCAGGCTGTGGAAATATGCAGAGCATGGGGGTCTGTGTGTCATGTGGTGCTCTGTGACTCTGGGTAAGTCAGGTTCTCTCTCTGGGCCGTGTTTCTTACCTGTGAAATGAGAGGACTTTAATTTGGTCAGGAAATGGCTCTGTTGGCCCAGACACTTGTTCATAGGCTCCTGGTCACTGGATTATGGGGGGGAGGGGAGCTGGACTGTCTCTGAGGTGCCAGCGCCCTAATGATGTCACATCGACTTTTTTTTTTTCCAAGACAGGGTTTCTCTGTGTAGCCCTGGCTGTCCTGGAACTCACTCTGTAGACCAGGCTGGCCTTGAACTCAGAAATCCGCCTGCCTCTGCCTCCCAGAGTGCTGGGATTACAGGTGTGCACCACCACCGCCCGGCCGACGCATCGACTTTTAAATGGCAGACTCTCAATCGGCCCATCTCAGTAAACGTGGCCGTCTAGCAGTGTCCTACCACGTGGCTTGTTCCTTGTCTCGCCTCAGGCTTCCGACTCTTTCCCAGAGTTCCTGTCTCTGCCTGGACTCTCTGCCTGTCCTCTCTTGCTTTGCTATAGGCTGTTCAGTGCCCCATTAAACCGTTCAGAAGGTGTGGGAGAAGATGCTTAGGAGACAGGTGATGCTTCATTACACAGTGCACAAGAGATTCTTCTGAAAGGGAGACCCGTTGACGAGGCACCGAGGTCTCCACTAGGGGAGTGAGCCGGCCATCAGTGCTTCCCCACCCCTCCCCCTCCAGCTCTTCCTCGGGGATACCTTTATTCTTCCGTGCTTGTACAGGTCACCTCACATGTTTTGCCACTGAACTCATCGGGCTGGGACACAAGAAGGCTGCTGAGCCGTTGGCCCAGGACAGGCCCCTCAGAACTCTTGCTACGGGCCCACTCCTAGATAGGCCATCCACACACAGGACGTCAAGCGCCAAGGCCTTGTTCAGGGCTGCCTGGCGCCCTGTGTGTGGCTAATAAGGAGGACTGTTGGGCGGGTCCCATACTCAGTCACGTGTTCCCTACACATTCAGTATTGTTAAGGGACTAGCTAGTTTTATGTCAACTTGACCCAAGCTGTCATTTAAGAAGAAGGGACCTCAGTTGAGAAAATGTCCCTGTCAGATTGGCCTGTGGGACATTTTCTTGATTAATGATTGATGTGGGCAGGCCAGCCCACTCCCGTGATGGCATGCTGGGAAAGTGGTCCTGCGCTGTGTAAGGAAGCAGGCTGCGCAAGCCGTGGGGAGCAAGCCAGTGAGCAGCACTCCCGCGACCTCCGCTTTAGTGTCTGTCCCTGGGTCCCCGGGTCCCCGTCCCAGCTCGCTTGGATGATGGATGAACTCTGGTGTGGGACTGTGAGTGAAATTAACCCCTTCCTTGTTAAGTTGCTTTTGGTCATGGTATTTCATTACAGCAGTTGGAACCTAGTTACAGGCTGGAGAGATGGCTCAGAGGTTAAGAGCACTGACTATTCTTCCAAAGGTCCTGAGTTCAATTCCTACTAACTACATGGTGGGTCACAACCATCTGTAATGGGATCCCATGCCCTCTTCTCGTGTGTCTGAAGATAGCAACAGCATACTCACATACATTAAATTAAAAAAAAAAAGATAGAAAGAAAGAAAGAAAGAAAACCTAGTTAAGATAGTTCAGAGCCGGGCCGGCGGTGGTGGCACATGCTTTTAATCCCAGCACTTGGGAGGCAGAGGCAGGCAGATTTCTGAGTTCAAGGCCAGCCTGGTCTACAGAGTGAGTTCCAGGACAGCCAGGGCTATACAGAGAAACCCTGTCGTGGAAAAAAAAATAGATAGTTCAGAGCCTTACCTAAGCCAGAAAACATCGGTGTCACACTAGGTTTGCAGACACAAACATCCAGAACAGTCCTTATGCCCTCTACCCAGTCTGCAGAGGAGCAGAGAGGGAGACATCGTTTGCATTTGCAGTGGGAAGGTGGGGGCGGAAGTGTGGCTCCATGGCAGAGCATGTGTTCAGCACGCAGAGCCCTGGGTTCGAGTCCCACCACCCCCACTGCAGAGACAGTGAGCTGTGGGGAGCGGCTGAGTGGTCTTTATTCTGCTCTTCATCCCTCGGTTCTGGGGACCCATCCCAGCTCTTGAGTCAGTTTGATAAACAGCTTGACGACGAGGCTTCATTCCTGAAGGCAGTACTGAGTTCCACTCTTATTAATGTCTTACATTGATATATTACCAATATATTGATTAGAATGCCTTTTTAATTTGTTGACATATTAATAACAAGGGCTACAGTGTGAGGTCTTTGTTGTTAGTAGCTTCACTTTTTTTTTTTTTTTTTTTTTTTTAGTAGCTTCACTTTACAGAGGAGAAACTGAGGCACAGAGACGTGAGGAAACCTTTTCAGGTCACACAGCAGGTGGAGGACCCAGGATTGACTAGCAGGCTGGCCCTAGGGTCCTTGCTTTTTATCAGTGGGCTTCATGGAGTTGAGGTTGGCGGGTCAGGGCCTCCAGGAGAGTCCCTGGAGTGGTCTGAGCTGGCTGGAGGGCTGTGAGCCTTGTGCTTTGGAGGCTGTGACACTGTATCTGGGCAGCATGGAGAGGGCTAGGGTGCATGTGTGGTGGGTGGCCCTGCTGCTGCAGGGGCCAGAAGGTGACACTGAGTCTGGGCAGGGGGTACAGAGGAGGGCACATTGTTCCGAGCCTGGAGCACGTTAGTGGCTAGGATAGGCCTGAGTAGTTACAGGTTTACCTTTGTTTGTTTTCGGTTTTGCTATTTAAAAATATTTCAAGTCAGGTGTGGTGGTGCACACTGATAGACTTAGCATTTGGGAGATGGAGACAGGGGCATTGCCATGAGTGTGATTCATGACTATCACACCTGAACAACGGCCACTTCTTTTTCCCCACCAGTGCCGAACTGTCAGCCTATGGCCACACTGACTCGTGAGTTTGTTTTGCTGGGTTGTTATTTTTTGTTATCCCAATGAGGCTGGAAATAAGTTTGGAAATCAACTGAGTCTTCTAAAGCTCTTGACTCCTAACCTCTCACCCCCAATCATCTCTCTTGAAGGGGACTGTGTGCCGACTTCCCCTCCCTCCCTCCCTCCCTCCCTGCCCCTCTCCCTCCCTCCCTCCCTCCCTCTTCTCTCCTTCCTCCTTCAGTACCCTATAACCGAGTCACTCCCAGTCCTTTTCTTTAAAAAAAGAAAGACTTATTTTTATTATTTTAAAATAAGAATTATTATTATTTTATTATTTTAAATTATTTACCTAAGCTGGGTAGTGGTGGTTGCAAGCCTTAAATCCCAGCACTCAGGAGGCAGAGGCAGAGGCAGAGGCAATTGGATCTCTGAGTTCTAGGACAGCCTGGTACAGAGTGAATTTCAGGACAGCCAGGGGCTAGCAAAAATAACGAAGTAACTATTTGCACACCCCCCCCCCCGTGTCTGTGTGTGTGTCTGTGTGTGTCTGTGTGGTGTGTGTGTGTGTGTATGTGTGTGTGTGTGTGTGTGTGTGTGTGGTATGTGGTGTGTGTGTGATGTGTGGTGTGTGTGCATGTGTGGTGTGTGTATGTGTATGTGCATGTGGTGTGTGTGTGTGTGTGTGTGTGTGTGTGTGTGTGTGGTGTGTAAGTACAGATGCCTGTAGAGGCCAGAGGCTAAATCTATAGGTAGTTGTGACCCACTGGACATGGGTGCTGGGAACTAAACTCAGATCTTCTGCAGGGGGAGTATATACTCTTGACTATTAAGCCATCTCTCCAGTCTCCTCAGACCCTGTTTAACACCACAGCAAGATAAGTTCATTTTAAGTCAGCAATCCCCTATTCCCGGTGAGGAATCTGTTCCCAGATCTCTGGTGGGCGCCTTGGAGACTGACTGGCACCAGTCCCTACACAGACCGTGATGGCTCCTATAGGAGCAAGCAGGCTTTAACAAAAAAGGCTAAGCCATGCCTGGTGGCACAAGCCCATGGTTTGAGCTCCTCCAAAGCCTAGGGTAGTTGGATCACGAATTCAAGACCAGTATGAGCTACAGAGTGAGTTCAAGGTCAACCTGAGCAACTTAGTGAGACCCTGTCTCAAAATTAAAGTAAAGGGCTGGAGAGTTGGCTCAGTGGTTAAGAGTACCGACTGCTCTTCTGAAGGTCCTGAGTTCAATTCCCAGCAACCACATGGTGGCTCACGACCATCTGTAATGAGATCTGACGCCCTCTTCGGTGTGTCTGAAGACAGCTACAGTGTACTTACATATAAAAAAAAAAATCTTTGGGCTGGAGCGAGCAGAGTCAGGGCAAGCAGAGGTCCTGAGTTCAATTCCCAGAAACTTCATGATGGCTCACAACCGTCTATACAGCTATAGTGTACTCGTATACATTAAATAAATAAATCTTTAAAAAATTAAAGTAAAAAGAGTACTGGCAGCTCAGTTTAGTGGTAGAGCACTCGCCAGAGGCCCTAAGGTCAATCCCATGTTGGGGTGACAGAAGGAAGGCTGATAGTGAAAATGATCAGTTGTAATAGGATGTTTTAATAAGCACTATGATCTTTGAAGCTATCCTTCTCTAGCAATTATAAGAATATACTTTCATAAACATTAAAATCTTTGAAATTACCTGTTGTCCGGTGGCGTCTATCCTACCACGGGGTGTGGCCTCTTGGGGAGGAGCAACTCAGGGAGTTTGACTGTATTTACCGCACCTGCCAGGGCGGGTACCAGGTCGTACGGAAGTGCAGTTCACTGCTCCCAGGGTGGGAAAGCCAAAGGCGCTTGGGCTGGAGACAGCATCTAGCTCAGGGCAGGGGCCTTAGTTTGGTGGAGGCAGGCTTGGTGGCCGTTGTGGTGGGAGCGTAGAGAAGCCTTCTATGGGAGAGTAAAGTCGCTGCTCTGTAGGCCTTCCCCAGGTTCCTCCCTGGAACAGACAGTTCGTGGTTCTCAACAGTTTATTGGTTGTTTATGGCAGAAAATGGATGCATAATGTACCGTACCCAACTTCTCAGGGTGGACCTGCAATTAAATACCTTTTGCAGGGAGGAGTGTCTGGGAAGGGAAGCTTATTGGCTAAGCCCTCCGGACCTCTAGGTACCTCATTAGCATGGAGAACTCTGTTCTGGGCCTACGTGACCATAGGACACATCTCTTTTATGTGAGAAGCATGGCACGTGTTCCAAGTCAGGAGTCTGGCAGGGAGCTGGGGGTCACCTGAGCCTCAGGTGTGTGCTCCCTGAATCTCCATGTCTCAACCTGCTCTACCTTACCAAACTGCCGGGCATGGTTTTACGGCCCACAACCTATCTCTTCTAAAACTTCTTATTAATTTTATGTGTGTGAGTGTTTTGCCTGCATGTATGTCTGTGTACCACACGTGTACTGTCCACAGAGGCCGGAAGAGGGCTTCAGATGCCCCTGGAACTGGAGTTACAGATGGTTATAAGTTGCCACATGGGTTCTAGAATTGAACCTATAGCCTGGAAGAGCAGCAAATGCTCTTGACCACAGAGCCATCTCCCCAGCCCTCTTTCCTTTTTTTTTTTTTTTTTTTTTTTTTTGAGACAAGGTTGCTCTGTGTAGTCCTGGCTGTCCTGGAACTCACTCTGTAGACCAGGCTGGCCTCGAACTCAGAAATCCGCCTGCCTCTGCCTCCCAAGTGCTGGGATTACAGGCGTGCCCCACCACGCCCAGCTTCTAGCCCTCTTTCCTAACTTTTGATCATGAAAACCTCCAAAGGCATGGACATGTAGAACATGTCACTGTTGCCCGGATCTGATAGCTTCTGCTCTGCTGAGTGCTTTATATCTATATAGATATAAATGCATGTAAAAATACAGTTTATAGATGGCACTTCTCTGCCCGAGCATCAGTACTGCTGGAAACATGGGCAGAGATGCAGTGTTGAGCGTTGTGAGCAGAAGTCCCTCGCCGAGCCCCTGCACTGACTAGCCAAGGGATGGGCTGGGTCACCCCGCCTCTCACTGGGCCGTCCCCATGTATCCCCAGAGCTACACATACAAGGACACAGACTCAGAGGTGAGGTGACTCTCCCAAGGTCATCAGTTTGGGGTGTGACAGTTGAAGCAGAGCATGACAAGCCTAGTCTTGTGTGGCCACACTATGGCCTTGTGGCTGGCATGCCCCTGGGAATGGACCAGCCCGAGCTTCCGTGGCAGGCAGTGCACTCCGCATGCTCTCAAGCCACGGGGCAAAGGAGGTCACAGTGATTGAAGGCTTCTAGCCTTTTGCCCTCCTCACCCCGACAGCCCATCAGCTGGGCACACTCTGGGCACAGGGCAAGCTAGGTGGCTCCCAGGAGACTTGCGTGCACATGGGAAACACTCCCAGAAGGACAGCTGCACCTAGGAAGAACTGGTTCGGTCAACACAGCCCATTTAGAATCCCTGCCTGCTGCCAGTTAACTGGGTGACCTTGTTAGCTGGGTGACCTTGGACAAATGCTTAGCCTCTCTGATCTTCACTCCCTTGTAAATAAACCTGTCTCCAAGTCTGTTTTGAGATTCGAATGTGGAAATGCACACCTGGCACCTTTAAGGGTTCCCCATCCCCCTGCCCACTCCCCTCTCCAGCCTTCCGCGCTTGGCCAGCCTTTGGCAAATGTGGATGCATTGCTTTGGTCAGTCACTGTGTAAGGAGGTCTCATCCTGCCTGCTGGGCTTGCTCTGGTGATGAGCAAAGCATAAACTCCCCGGGCTGGCCTGGGACTCACAGGAGAGCATGCAGCCACACACTCTGCACAGGCTCTGGCTTTTATGAGCCACAGAAATGAATCAGAAGAAGAGAGACCAAAAGCCAGGGGCTTTGGCCAAGTGCAGTTTAAAGGCTTAGGGGGCAGAGGTCATACTCCAGGGGCAGTGCTGGGGGGTGAGCTCCGGACATGGGGGTGGGGGTGGCGGTGGGGGTGGGGGTAGGAGGCTGCCCCAGGGAGGGGCTGCAGAGCAAAGGGAGGACTCTAGCTCCTGGACTGAGGGTGGGTAACTTAGCTGCTTATGGAAGCTCTCATTCTCCATCTACGGAACGAGTGCTTGTGTTGTCTGCTGGCTTGGTGACATTGCAATTGTGTGACTGTGTTCTGGGAGCCTTGAAGTACTCTTGCCAGTCCTCCTCCCCTCACTGAGGTGTGGGCGTCTGAGGCTCCTGTCTCTCCCTTGGTCCCTCTCTGAGGTGTGGGTGTCTGAAGCACCTGTCTCTATCTTGGTCCATCACTGAGGTATAGGGGTCTGAGGTGCCTGTCCTCCCCTTGGTCCCTTGCTGAGGTGCCTGTCTCTCCCTTGGTCCCTCTCTGAGGTGTGGGTGTCTGAGGTGCCTGTCTCTCCCTTGGTCCCTCTCTGAGGTGTGGGTGTCTGAGGCACCTGTCCCCCCCTTGGTCCCTTGCTGAGGTGCCTGTCTCTCCCTTCGTCCCTCTCTGAAGTGTGGGTGTCTAAGGCGCCCGTCTCTCCCTTGGTCCCTCTCTGAGGTGTGGGTGTCTGAGACACCTGTCTCTCCCTTGGTCCCTCTCTGAGGTGTGGGTGTCTGAGGCACCTGTCTCTTCCTTGGTCCCTCTCTGAGGTGTGGGTGTCTGAGGCACCTGTCCTCCCCTTGGTCCCTCTCTGAAGTGTGGGAGTCTGAGGCACCCGTCTCTCCCTTGGTCCCTCTCTGAGGTGTGGGTGTCTGAGGTACCTGTATCTCCCTTGGTCCCTCTCTGAGGTGTGGGTGTCTGAGGCACCTGTCCCCCCCCTTGGTCCCTCTCTGAGGTGTGGGCGTATGAGGCACCTGTCCCCCCCTTGGTCCCTCTTTGAAATGTGGGAGTCTGAGGCACCTGTCTCTTCCTTGGTCCCTCTCTGAGGTGTGGGTGTCTGAGGTACCTGTATCTCCCTTGGTCCCTCTCTGAGGTGTGGGTGTCTGAGACACCTGTCCTCCCCTTGGTCCCTTGCTGAGTGTGGGCGTATGAGGCACCTGTCTCTTGGTCCCTTGCTGAGGTGTGGGTATCTGAGATGCCTGTTTCTCGCTTGGTCCTTCTGGAAGGCTTACTACCTCCTGCTTTCCTCTCCTCAGTGTCGGCCAAGTGGTGAATATCAAGGCCAAGGTGAACCGGGCCTTCAACTCCAGCATGGAGGTGTGTGTGGCTGGCCCCGCCCGGGGGTGGGGTGGTCTTCCTGTTCCACTCTGTCTTTCAGGATCCAAGCCCAAGCCCCCTTATACTATAGGAATCTGACTAGAGTTCCAAGATGGCTGGCAGGGACAGGAGGACCCTAAGGCCTTCCTTGCTATAGCACGGGAGGGAACATGGAGGTCAGGGCGGGGAAGGGGTGTGCTCAGGGCTTTGCTCCTGGTAGCTGGTGAGAGGCCGAGGAAGGCAGTGCTGTGTCTGGTCATGGTGCTGCAATGGGAAAGACTGAACTTTTGCCCATTATTTCACCATTTCACCTGGATGGCCTCTGTTTCCACATCTATTCAGTGGGCCCAGGGCTCCTGAACTCAGGAGACCGAAGGGCCAGTGGGAAGATGTCTTTGTGAGTCACCGAGGACTTCATTTCTTCTCCTGGGCTTTATTTACGTTCTGCAATCTAGTGAGCCATCGATTCCGAGAGCCACAGAAGCTGGGGTTAACAGTCCCGACTATGCTTCTAGTCAGCACACAAATGCACCCCACGGATCTGACCTTCAGTATCAGTAGGGGACAGGGGCACGTTTAACCCTTTCAGTAATCTCTCAAGGGCGGCTGTGACCACCCCTGTTCCATAGATAGGAAACAGGTCCAGATGAGGGAAGTGAATTCCCCAGGGTTTCCAGGGAACCAGAGGCAGAGCCATGAAGCAGCTCTAGGTCCCTGGTGTCCCATACTTGGCAGGTGATGGAGAAACTCGAGGCCCAGTCTGGGTGGCTCTTCAGCCTCACTGAGGCTGCAGGCCTTGAGTCATAGCTTCCCCCCCACCCCCATCCCCCTCTCCCTCTCCCTCTCCCTCTGCAGGTGGGAATCCAGGTGGTCTCTGAGGATCTGTGCTCTGAAAAGCAGTGGAGTGTCTGCAAGGCCTTGGCCACCTTCGTGGCCCACCGGGAGCTCTCCAAGGTAGACAGCTGTCCCCCCACACACACACACTGCTCTGCCACACTCACATTGCCCCGAGCGGGACCCTCTGTGACCTCGCCCAGGGGTCGGCACCTTTTCCCATCTCTTCCTGCACATTTAAATGCCTTTAAATTACCATGTTCTAAACAGACCCCCTCTATTTTCTGGGCCTCTGCCCAAGAAGGGATCTTGGGGGGACATTTAGAGAGGACTATGCCTTGTCGGGTTACAGTGGAGACAAGAAGGTGGCACAGAGGGGAGAGATCCCCGAGCCCCTCCCTCAGCAGCCCAGGCCCACTGGGTAGCAGCTTCAGGCCCCAGGCCACTGTGCAGTCTTGAGAACCCTGTGCACCCTGTCTCCTGGCCGTCAGGTGAAACTGAAGCAAGTGGTCCCACTGACAGAGGAGGAGAAGACAGAGCACGGGGTGGCGGCTGAGCGCAGGCGGATGCGACTGGTCTACGCAGACACGATCAAGGACCTTCTAACCCACTGTCCCATCCCGGATGGTATGTGCGTAAGAGGGCGGCCAGGTGTACACAGGAGGGAGGCTGGGGTCCGCACACCCACTTTGAGTGGAAAGCAGAAGAGATCAGACTACGCACCTCTGTCCCTGGTGGCCACAGGCTGTTCTGGCCTCCGTGGCCTCATGATCCCCTCCAGGGAAAGCAGGCTGTGGGGCCCCTCACTCACAGCCCAGAAGCAGTGGAGATGGAGTGGAGTGGGGTGGGGGTCCTCCAGAAATCTCTGTCACCCATAATGTCCTTAGGCCTCTAGGAGAGACGGCGTGTAGGAAGGTAGTGTTGGGCTAGACTTTGAAGACGTGTAGGAATTTTTAAAAAGCATCTCTGTGTAAATGTGTGTATAGATGTTTTCTTTTCCTTTTTCCTCAAGAAAAGTAAAAAAGATAAAAAGCAAGTCTCCCTCCATGCTCTCTCCCTCCCAGAGTTCAGGCCATCTCCCCAGAGACAAAGGCTGCTTGCTACCTGGGTTTCAATATTATTCTAGAGGTTCTTTCTGTAGATGTAAGTGGAGCTCTGTTTAGTTCTTGGTTTTCCCCTGAAGGGAACACAGAGGACACATTGTTCTGTATCTTGATCTTGATTTTTCCCTCTTGATGGCTGTTCTCTCGTTGGTGCAGGACAACCTGTCTGCCTTGGCCTGGGTGGGATTTTTGGCAGGTGGGGAGGTGAGGAAGGTGTTCCACAGAGGATGAAGGCCCTGGGGGTAGGGACGGGGACCCTTCTTTGTTCCTCTTCTTGTTCTTGTGTGAGGTCTTTCTTGACACTGGAATTGAAGGAGCCACTTTTCAGATGAATAAAATGTAATTCAGCTGAGCAAAGTGACACTCCCCAGTAATCTTAGCACTCTGGAGGCTGAGGCAGGAGGATTATGAATTAGAGGCCAGCCTTAGTTACATATGAAGTTCAAGGCCACCCTGGAATTCATAGTGAGATCCTGTCTCAAAATAAACCAAGAAAACCTGGTGTTAGCAGGGCAGGGTGGAGCACACCAGCAGTTCCATCAGTGACGTAGGCTGAGGCAGGAGGATCAGGAGTTCAAGACCACCCTGAGCCCTGGTGCTGTGCTTAGGGGATGGCTGGAGGGAGCCCAGATCTTCCGTCCGTTCCGTGGATCTGTCTGTTCCGTCACAGCCCTCTCAAATCCCTCCGTGCAGACAGCCTGCCTCCAAGGGTCAGTCTAGGTACCCGAGGCACGCAGGCCTCAGACTATTGCTTCTGCGCAGTACGGGTGTCCTCCTCAGCTTAGTCGAGGGCCTCGCTCGCATCTGCCAGCACCTACTGCAGACTTGGGCTTAGATCATGATCAGCTTCTGATTCCCTGTCCTACCCCTTCTGTGACATCTCACAGGGCCCTTCACCCGAGTGAATGTCATCTTTCTGCTGGGTGCTCTGTGGAGGACTTTCTTAGGATTCTGGAGACACGTGACAAGCAGCCGGGCATGTTGGCATCGGCTTCCTGGACCTCTGAGTCCATCTTTGCCTTTCTTACCTAAGGCCACTTCTGCAAGGAGCAGGGACTAGTCAGGGTAGCGAGCATCAAGGACTATCCTGAGAGGGTAGCCACTGACTCTGAGCCGAGCACACTGCAGCCGCAATCATCCCTCGTGGACACCCAGTCCTGTGTGGCCGGGGCTTACACGTGCTCCTTACAGACGGGTGTCTGAGAGCCAGGGTTGACTAGATGAGTCCGGTGTCGTGTACAGCCTGTGTTCGGGGAAGCCGGGGTTGGCTCAGGCTCGCCTTGTCTCACAGCTGCGCTGTCTGCTGCCTTGTGTCAGGGATACGTCCCTCCTCCCACGCCTCCCATTCTTTACCCAGGGCTAGTCCAGGCCTTGCGATCACTTGGTGGTAGTTAATTCATGTTTCAGGGTATGGGGGGAATTGTTGTCCCAGAGCTTCCATGGACGGTCTACTCTTGGGGACCCTCTCATCTGCTTGCCTCCCCCCCCCGCCCCCGCCCCCGGCCAGATCCGGATAAGGACTGCAGCAATATGGTGCCGGCCGAGAAGACCAGAGTGGAGAGTGTGGAGCTGGTGCTGCCTCCTCATGCCAATCACCAGGGCAATACCTTTGGGGGCCAGATCATGGCCTGGATGGAGAACGTGGCCACCATTGCAGCCAGGTGAGAGCCTCTGTTGGCCTTCTCTCCTGTTTCCGGAGGCTGTTTCCTTGGCAAGAGAAACCCTTGCTGGTATCAACACTCAGAGCTCCAGAAGCTTGGGTGTTCTGCTAGGATAACCCTGGATTTCCACACCTGTAGAGCCAGAGAGGAGCCCTTTCTGTCAGCTGGCCCTGCTTCCTTCTTGTTCTCCATTACCACATTCCCTGTAGCTGCTGGGAGTCTCCACAGCAGACTGACCCTGAAGCCTCCCCTGGATCTGGCTTTACCTGACCTCCTGTAGTAACTGCTCCTTCGGGCTCTCTTCCTCCTCGACGTTTCCAGCCCCTGATTTTGCTCCTGGTGTGACCTCCTACCAATCAGCACACCGCCCAGCCCCACCATAAAGCCACCTTGGACTGATGCCTCTTTCTAGTGGCAAAAATAAGTTCTCCCTCCTCCTATAGCTCCTGTGCAGGACTGTGGTTCCTAGTCCTCTAGATGTCAGGGATTAAAAAAAAAAAAGGTTAAGCGGGCAGTGGTGGAGCACGCCTTCAGTCCCAGCACTCGGGAGGCAGGGACAGGTAGATCGATGAGGCCAGCCTGGTCTACAGAGAGAATTCAAGGGCAGCCAGGGTTTCATGGACCTCTGGCCCATTCTGGACACCTTGTGCCTCATGACTTGACCCTTGTCGTTTTCTCTGCATTCTGTAACCCACTCCACCAGGCAGGCCAGGCCGCCTCTCCTCTGAGGTTAAACTGAAGGTAGCGTCCAAGCAATCACATCTGCGAAGCCTGGCCTGTGAGGGTGAGGAGACCTGAGGAGGCCCACAGCCTGATGATTAGAGAAAGCTTCCGGGTGGAGGAGGGCCTCATCAGGGCCTTCAGGACAAGAAGCTTTTCGGGAGGGGTGGGCTTCAGGGGACGGGGCACATAGATACAAAGACGAGGATGCCAAGAGCAGGAGGGGGCCGGGCGATGGTGGCGCACGCCTGTAATCCCAGCACTCGGGAGGCAGAGGCAGGCGGATTTCTGAGTTCGAGGCCAGCCTGGTCTACAGAGTGAGTTCCAGGACAGCCAGGGCTACACAGAGAAACCCTGTCTCGAAAAACAAAAAACAAAAAACAAAAAACAAAAAAAAAAAGAGCAGGAGGGGAAGGGGGTTGCTTTAGGTCATTCTCTACTTGTTTTCTTCTGGCCTCAGATTCAGGCCTCTCTGGCCATGCGCAGTGGCTTCAGCATGCCTAGCGGCAACAGCTTTAGTGCCATGCATTGAGCAGAATCATCCCAGCGCTGGGCCGGAGGACCATTCCCGTGGTCTGGGATGGGTTACGGGCAGGGTGCTAGAGAAAGCTGGCCCGACCACTGAATGCAGTAAATACCAGCCGTTTCTTCCGTCTTCCCACTCTTCTCCGCAGCCGGCTCTGTCATGCCCACCCTACGCTCAAGGCCATCGAGATGTTCCATTTCCGAGGCCCGTCTCAGGTGGGGGACCGTCTGGTGCTCAAGGCCATCGTGAACAATGCCTTCAAGCGGAGGTGAGGGGTCGGGCGGGGTGGAACTGGGCCACGGTGGGTACACTGCAGCTGTCTTCAGACACCCCAGAAGAGGGCATCGGATCCCATTACAGATGGTTGTGAGTCACTATGTGGTTGCTGGGACTTGAACTCAGGACCTCTGGAAGAGCAGTCAGTGCTCTTAACCTCTGAGCCATCTCTCCAGCCCACGTGTCTTTGCTTCCTTGCTTTGTTGACTTTCTGGGCTGCTAACTGGAAGCCTGGCTGGCAGTTCACCTGCTCTGAGATTACGGAAGGGGACAGATATGGTTCCGGCCACTTGGGTCCAGTTGTTGGAAGAACTGCAGGGGCGTGTGCACACTGTGTGTGTATGTGTGCACCTGCCTGCCTGTGTGTGTACTTGTGCGTGAGTGTGTGAGAGTGTACGATGTGGAGGGGCATGGCTTGGAGAAGGTCCGAGGAGCCTGACCCCCCTCTTTCGTTCGGCCTTAGCATGGAGGTGGGTGTGTGTGTGGAGGCTTACCGCCAGGAGGCTGAGACCCAGCGCCGGCACATCAACAGCGCCTTCATGACCTTTGTGGTTCTGGACAAAGATGACCAACCTCAGAAGCTGCCCTGGATTCGTCCCCAGCCTGGGGTGAGTACCTACCCCATGCTCCTATGACCTTGGGGGGGGGGAACCATTCAACCCCCTGAGCCCTCAGTTTCCTCCTGCATAAACTGCGATTCACCGTTCCTAGGCTAAGAAACATGCAATAGAAAACAGGCATGAGCCGGGCGTGGTGGTGCACGCCTTTAATCCCACCACTTGGGAGGCAGAGGCAGGTGGATTTCTGAGTTCAAGGCTAGCCTGGTCTACAGAGTGAGTTCCAGGACAGCCAGGGCTATACAGAGAAACCCTGTCTTGAAAAGCCAAAAAAAGAGAAAGAAAGAAAGAAAGAAAGAAAGAAAGGAAGGAAGGAAGGAAGGAAGGAAGGGAAGGAAGGAAGGAAGGAAGGAAGGAAGGGGAAGGGAAGGGAAGGGAAGGGAAGGGAAGGAAAGGAAAGGAAAGAAAAGAAAAGAAAAGAAAAGAAAAGAAAAGAAAAGAAAAGAAAAGAAAAGAAAAGAAAAGAAAAGAAAAGAGGTATGGTCTTAAACAGAGCCCTTGTGAGGACCTCATTCCCAGCAAGTGCCCAGTGAGTGTGGCCCTGGACACCGCTGTGAGGATCTTTCATCATCTCATTCTATATTGGCTCACAAGGGGGGCGCGCAGTGTACCCAAGGTCGCCAAAGGCTCTGTGCAGAGCTAAGTTACAGCTTAGGGGCCCTGGAACTTTCTCAGTAAGGGTGTTTTGACACCTGCTGCCCCAGATCTGCTTCTCTAAAGGACTGCAAGGTCCTCTGGCCCCAAGGGACAGGGATGACAGAGTTATGGGTCAGTTGGTCATCCCATACAACCTGTCCCTGCTTCATCCTAGGACGGTGAACGGCGATACCGAGAGGCCAGTGCCAGGAAGAAGATCCGCCTGGACAGGCAAGCGGGGCTGGGCAGTGGGAGGGAGGTGCTTCAGGGCTGGCCTCCACCTGCTGACCCCGAGAGACAGTCCTCAGGAATCCTCCTGGGCTCAGGACTGGACTGTCTTTTCTCAGTCTCCTTTTTTTCTTTTTTCAAAGATTTATTTATTTATTTATTTATTTATTTTTAAGATTTATTTACTTATTGTATGTAAGTACACTGTAGTTATCTTCAGATGCTCCAGAAGAGTGCATCAGATCTTGTTACGAATGGTTGTGAGCCATCATGTGGTTGCTGGGATTTGAACTCAGGACCTTTGGAAGAACAGTCGGTGCTCTTAACTGCTGATCCATCTCTCCAGCCCAGATTTATTTATTTTATGTGAGTACACTGTTGCTGTCTTCAGACACACCAGAAGAGCGCATCGGCCCATTACACACTGTTGTGAGCCACCATATGGTTGCTGGGAACTGAACTGAGGACCTCTGGAAGAGCAGCCGGTGCTCTTAACCGCTGAGCCATCTCTCCAGCCTGAAAACAAATCAACTAAAACAAAACTCAGAAAGGTCTAGAGCAAGCCGGGCATGGTGGCGCACGCCTGTAATCCCAGCACTTGGGAGGCAGAGGCAGGTGGATTTCTGAGTTCAAGACTAGCCTGGTCTACAGAGCGAGTTCCAGGACAGCCAGGACTACACAGAGAAACTCTGTCTCAAAAAACAAAAAACAAACAAAACAAAACAAATGTAAGAAAGGTCTAGCGCACAGACCCGGTGACTGGAGACATGTAAACTGGTGTGTCTGGGCTGGCGGTAAAGCATCTTATAGACTGTAGCATGTTGTAGATGCACCCAGGCTCACACATTGTTAATAATAAGAAACGCCAGCCGGGCCTGGTGGCGCACGCCTTTAATCCCAGCACTTGGGAGGCAGAGGCAGGCGGATTTCTGAGTTCGAGGCCAGCCTGGTCTACAGAGTGAGTTCCAGGACAGCCAGAGCTACACAGAGAAACCCTGTCTCGAAAAACCAAAAAAAAAAAAAAAAAAAAAAAAAAAAAAAAAAGAAACGCCTACATTTCTGGGACATTTATCAGATGCTAAGTACTGCGTTCCTTGCAAAGCCCCTTGGAGGTAGAGAAGGCATGGATTCCATCCCAAAGAGAACACCGAGGTGCGACATGGGTGATGGAGCCTGAGCTTGTCCCTTCCTCCCCGGGCCCCTGTGAACGTCCTAGCTGAGCTCCTGTGTTCTCGGCTGCTGCCTTCCGGGAGCCAGTGCGCCCATTGCCCTGCCAGGCAGAGCCTTCAATCCCGCTGAGCTTGCACTGTCCGGGCAATGATGTAAACACAGTGGACTCTGAGAGACCCGGGTTGTCCTCTTCCCTCTCAGGAAGTACCTTGTGTCCTGTAAGCAGGCGGAAGTGGCCCTGTCTGTCCCCTGGGACCCTAGCAACCAGGTAAGTCTTTGTTTCCAAGCCCACTGAGCCCTTTTTCTTCCTTTGGCCAGAAGAGTTTTGGAAGATTTGCCGGTCCAGGGCCATGGTAATTCCTCTGCTCTGCTCCGAGATGACTGTTCGCCATATTCGTCTGTGTCCCTTGTCTTTGCAAGAGGGTGTGGCTGCCCCCAGACTGTGTGTAGGACTTGAGGGAGCCTGGATTTCCTTTCCCAAAGCCCAGCTCCTTTCCTCATATCTGCACAGCCCCGCCCAGGGAGCCGTGGGGCAGGAGAAGGTCGCATTTATGTTCTCCTCTCAGGTGTACCTGAGCTATTACAACGTGTCCTCTCTGAAGACGCTCATGGCCAAGGACAACTGGATGCTGTCCGCAGAGATGAGTGAGGTAACCGACCCACCCTTCTCTGCCATACAAGCATTAAAGGCAGGATCGCCAAAGCATTTCAGCAGGCCACCCGGTTTTAGAAACTGTCTCAGGGTGCTGGGTGAAGCCCCTGCTTCTTTCTTCCTGCCTGCCACCTTCCCCAGCTGATGCAGGGCTCCTTCCTCCCTGCTTTCTCCTTTGACTCCATGCACAGCAGATCACTACAGGTGTGGGATGTAGGGCGGGGGCATTGTGCCCACTTGTTACATTAGGGAGTCTGCTGCCTCGGTTACTGCTTCTTCTCTTGTCTTAAAATTTTACCTGTATGCATGCCTGTGCCCCACAGGTATGTCTAATGCCTAGGGAAGCCAGAAGAGGGTGTCAGATACCCTAGGTTGGAGTTACACATACCTATAAGCTGCCATGTGGGTGCTGGGTGTTGAACTTCAGTGCCCTGGCAGAGAAGCCAGCGTTCTGAGCCCCCGAGCCATCTCTCCAGCTCTGATGACGGCTTCTTACAGCAGTGCTCTCTGTCTGTCCAGACTGAGCTCTGGGAGAGGTCCATTTTCACGGGGTTGTGACTAATTCTCAGAGACATTCAATCAGTTCTTCGGTCAGTCAGCCAGTCAGTGGCAGCCATGACTCCCAGCAGCATAGTCTGGGGATGTGGCGAGGTCACCCTCTGTGCTCCGCAGGTCCGCCTGTACATCCTGGAAGAGGAGTTCTTGTCCTTTCATTTGGAGATGGTGGTGAATGTGGACGCTGCCCAGGTCTTTCAGCTGCTGTCAGACCTGCGCAGAAGACCAGAGTGGGACAAGCATTACCGGTGAGGGGGAGTGCTAGGAGAACAGTGGGGGGATTGCCTGCTGGTGCTAAGCACCTCCCACAATGCTTTGCTCCCACTGGCCTTCAGCAGGGGTGGGCCTGGCTGTAGGGTATAGTTCTGTGTTAGGTGGAAAAGTCATGGGTATGTTGAAGACCTGGGGAGGGGACTAAGCCCCGAATTGGACATGGAGGTACTGGAGTTTAAGTCCTGCATCTGTTCTAAGTAGTTTGACATTGGTCAGGCCGTTTCTGTTTTTTTTTTTTTTTTTTTTTTTTTGTTTGTTTTTGGTTTTTCGAGACAGGGTTTCTCTGTGTAGCTCTGGTTGTCCTGGAACTCACTCTGTAGACCAGGCTGGCCTCGAACTCAGAAATCCACCTGCCTCTGCCTCCCAAGTGCTGGGATTAAAGGCGTGCGCCACCATGCCCGGCTGGTCAGGCCGTTTCTGACTTGGGCCTGTTTGCTCCTCTTAAAAAATTATTTTAAGAGCATGGGTATTTTGTCTGTCTGTGCGCCACACGTGTGTCTCATGGGGGCCAGAAAAAAGCAACAGATTCTTTGGTAGTGGGAAGAGCAGTCAGTGGTGCTCTTAACTGCTGAGCCATCTCTCCAGCCCACAGTCAGTGTTCTTAATTACTAAGCCATCTGCCCAGGACCTACTCTGCAGTGCAGTGTGTGTGTGTGTGTGTGTGTGTGTGTGTGTGTGTGTGTGTAGGTCAGAGGACAACTTATGGGACCCAGGGATTGAACTCACAGGCATGGTGGTAGAGTGCCTTCCCCACTGAGTCAGCTTGTGGGGTTGGGGGAGTGAATGTCTACAGTGCTTTAACATCCTCAGAGTCATCTGTCTGCTCTGCCGGTGCCGTGGCTCGGTCAGAGCCTGCACTACAAGTGCTTCCCTAGGAGGCGAGACAGACTGGGGAGCTCAGCGAGCTATGCACCACCAGCTGACTTTCCAGAGTAGCCTGTTCTTTGAGTCTGTCCTCAGCAGAGTGCTCATAGCCATTCATACCCCAGCTTCTTGGGGAGATGGCCTAGCAGATAAAGTGCTTGCACACAAGCATGAGAAGTTGAATCTGAACCCCCAGAAGCCATGCAGAGCTGGGCATGTAGTTCATGTGTGCAATCCCATTGCTCCTTCTGTGAGATGGGAGAGACAGGGAATTCCCTAGAACCGCTAGGACAGTTAGTCTGATGCCACAGGCAAATAGCATACCTGAGGTTGTTACCCACAATGCACCATTATGTGATTACCTGCACTTAGACACTCATACCTGTTCATGGGCACACGCCGGCGCGCGCGTGCGCGCGCGCACACACACACACACACACACACACACACACACACAACCACATACATATAAATTAAGAGATCAAGCAAGTGGCAAGCAGGAAAAGGAAAGGGAGAGAATGAACTGTGTTGCTCTAAAATGCTGTGCATGGAGAGCCCGGACCTGCCACCAGGGTATTCTGGAACTAAGAGGTGATTGGTGGTGGCTGGGCATGCGGGCTCCTGTGGACCAAATCAAACTTCACTGAGGGTGAGTGGCATAGATAGAGTAGAGACCCCAGCACATTCCCCCTAGGCCTGCACAGCCAGCTTGCTCCCAAGCCAGCCTCTGTGCAGCAGGTGGCTGGGGGTGGGGGTGGCTATGTCCTCAGTGACTGCCCTTGTGTCTGTGGGTACCAATGCCAGTCAACGGCTGTATACCTGAACAAGTGTGAGTGTGCCTGGCCTCGTGCTGTCTCCGTTACCCGTCAGGCTGAACACCCTAACCCTGTTTCCTCACAAGCTCTGTAGCCCAGAGTGGGTTAACCCCCAGCCTCAGCTGCTCTATTTAGTGAGGATGCTAAGACTGCCCACAGCATAGGGCTGCAGTGGAGGGATGCTGAGAGAGATCCCAGGTGTATAGCACCTGAAACACCCTGGAGACCCAGTGGACAGTATGCACAACTGCCGAATCCTTGGACAGCCACTTGGGCTGGGTGCATCTGCAGACAGATCTGAGTTCGGTGGTGTCTGTCCATGTGCCTGTGCATGCATGCTCACACGTGAGCATATGCCTATATGTAGCTTTTGTGTTCCTGTGTCTTTTTCTTCTCCCATTGCTGTGATAAAACACCCTGACAAAAGCAACTTTAGGGAGAATGGGTTCACTCCGGCTCAGTTCCGGGCACAGTCCACTGTGGTGGGGAGGTCGAGGTAGCAGAGCTTGAAGCACTTGATCATACCGCATCCACAATAACACACGGAGGCGGGCAGGTGCATGCTGCTGCCCAGCTCAGGGCCTCCGTTTCCCTGCCACGCAATGCTGCTGCCCACAGTTCAGATGGGTCTCCCTGTGTCCGTTAATAACCAAGATACAGGCGTACCCAGAGGCCCATCTCCCAGATGATTCTGGATTCTGTCAAGTTTACAGTTAATGCTATCAGTTTGCATACTTGCATTGGCTTGAGTACATGTCAGCATGCTCGTGTGTGTGTGTGTGTGTGTGTGTGTGTGTGTGTGTTTGTGTGTATACCTATGAGTGCCTCTGTATCTGTGTATATGTGCATGTGCCTGTGTATCTGCTGTGGTGCACTGTGTGTGTGTGTGTGTGTGTGTGTGTGTGTGTGTGTGTACAGACAAGTGCTTGCAGACATTCACATTATGTACCTATCCTGGAGGGTCCCCATCCGTCTCTGGCTCGGCTGAGCTGTATAGAGGTACGGAACCCGTTCCAAGGCTGCTCGGAAGGCTGCAGTCTGCAGGAGCCCGGCAGAGCTGCTCCCCATGGAGAGCTGCTGTGGGTCCTGAGTCCTGACTTCGGCCTCCTGACAGGAGTGTGGAACTGGTGCAGCAAGTGGATGAGGATGACGCCATCTACCATGTCATCAGCCCCACCCTGAGCGGTAACTCCAAGCCCCAGGACTTTGTGATCCTGGCCTCTAGGCGGAAGCCTTGCGACAATGGGTGAGTGCCTGCTTTCTGAGGGGTGCAGTGGAGGTGGGGAGACCTCATCTCCCCCGTCTTGGGAAGAGCAGCAACATGGAGGTCAGCGCTCTGCTGCCCACTGGTGGTCGGACTCAGAACCCACCGGCTGTACCTAGGCTGCCTGTGAGAGTTCATCATGACAGCAAGGCCAAATACTGCTCCTGAAAGCAGGGGTGACCGTGGCATTTGTGGCCACAGACAGGGGTGCCTTTCCCATGGGATCCCTTGGCCTCTGCCCTCTGGAAGCTTGTGGCTGTTACCTGAAATATGGGTGTGGCCAGGATAGACCAGAAGAATGAAAACCAAGGTACACAGGCCCAAGGGGACACAAAGGGCCTGAACCCGATGCTGCTAGCACAGATGTCCACTTCCTACAGCTGACCCTGAGCAAGGCACGCTCCTGTGGGTGATCTCTGACCCCCTCTGACTCTCCTCCAGGGACCCCTATGTCATTGCCCTGAGGTCCGTCACACTGCCCACGCACCAGGAGACCCCGGAATATCAACGTGGGGAGACCCTCTGTTCAGGCTTCTGTCTGTGGCGTGAGGGGGACCAGTTGACTAAGGTAAGCCCTGGTGTCCCCTCTACCCTTCCACCTAGGGGTGAACCCTGTCCTGTTGGGCTGGGACCCTTCCAGACCCAGCCTGCCCCCAGCCCCCATGACCTCCCGGCCTTCCCAGCCTGAGCATCAGAGCCTGCAAGGAACTGGTCCTTGAGATTTAGTCAGTGTTGTCAGGGAGCGGCTGCTGCTGGGGCTTGGGACACAGACTGCAGAAAGCCCAGCTCTCATCTAAAATTCTGCCATTGTTTATTGATCATGTCTCCCTTCTTGTCTGGGAGGGCTTTATGTGGCTCTGAGGGCCTATAAACCAGCAGGGTAGTCAGTGTTAATTGAAAAGGCAGAGCGGAGCTGGGGTCAGGAACGCCACCCCCCACCCCCCTATCCCCCCACCCCCGCCCCACACCCCATGCAGCTTCCCTTGCAGGCCTAGATTGGCTCTGAGCCTTGCCAGGTGCTGACTCGGCCAGGGGGTTGCTAAGGACCTATGCAAGGACATAGTCCCGGGCTTATGTCTACCACGTGGAGAGTCGATTCTGTCCCCTGGGGTCACCTGACCAGCATGGAGGCATGCTGTGATAGGGCAATGAGGGTTGAAGTACCCTGAGTATCTGGGGGACCTACTGAAGGGTTTCTAACAGACGCGAGGTTGTACCTGCTGCCTCCCCAGAAGGTGAGCCAGGCTGGCTCCTCGCCGGCCCGGAAGCCCCCGAGCCTCTCCCCATCCTGCCTCCTTCAACTCGGCTTCCTGCTTTGTAGGTTTCATACTACAACCAGGCCACCCCTGGCTTTCTCAACTATGTGACCACCAATGTGGCCGGCCTGTCCTCGGAATTCTACAACACGTTCAAGGCTTGTGAGAGTTTCCTGTTGGACAACCGGAATGACCTAGCCCCCAGCCTCCAGACCCTCTAGACGCCACCCCATGCTGCCCCAGGTCTTACAGAGCGCGTGGAGCAAAGCAGGGATGTTTATTCACCTTGACTCCCCAGGGAAGCCTGCCACATCCGTCCTACTGGATGGTCTGTACCTGTTCACATCTGCCTGCAAGTCTTTCCTGTACTCCTGGGGTATCCTGTAATAGACTCGGGTCCTGTCCACAGTCCTGGCCATCCACAATCCAGTCCACACATCTGCAGAGCTGTTCCCAGCAGTGCTGTGATACACTGTGACAGTGGCCCTAGGGGAGGAGGCCAGTAGCCTGGCCACAGTTTTGGCTGGACTCTGGCCCAGTGGCCCAGCCTGCAGCTGGAAGGACACAGGTTGCCGGAGTCCCTGACATAACTCCAGCATATCTGTGACCATCTGCTCCTGATAGCCACTGCCCAGAATCTCTTCAGGCCAGCCCGGTGCCACTGTCACATGGGGGAAAACTTCAGTCACAGCTGTGATCAGTTCTCTGCCAGCTATGTGACCAGGGACCACAAAACTACCATGTGAGACTGTGGCCCCCACCCACACAGGCCAGGGCAGATGACCGAGGGTGGAGAGGTATGCTAACGTGGCCAGGGCCGGCCGGAGAGCCGCAGGTTCTGCTATGTTCACGTGGATGCCCCAGCGCCTGGGATGAACAGCCAGGTGCAGCAGACAGGACTCCAGTGTCAGGACAGGACCATCTGGGGTGTGCAGGATGGGCACAGGGTTGGTGGCCTCAGGTTCCTGGAGGCCAACGTCTAGCAGGATCATGCCTTCTCTGTCTGGAAGAGGCAACAGTGTTTGGAGTTCCTGTCATCCTGGGATGTCACTGTTTCTTGTTAAAGGGGACATGTCATGGGGACAAAGAGGAGCTGGTGCCAGCCATTCTTGAGTATGCCAGCCCACCCCAGGCTCCGAGTGCTGTGACTGGTGACTCTCAGGCAGGCATGACAAATTGCTGACCTCCATCCTTGGCCTTCCTAGTAACTCAGAGCTGGGTCACCACCCACTCCTCTAGGCACAGAGTGGCAGAGGACTGAAGGATGTTGGTCTGAGACCAGGACTTCTTGCTCCTGACATTATTACTCCCACTTTGTATCCAGTGTGTGGCTTATCATGTTGCCATGGTAACAGAGAATCAAGTTACCCACCCAAGCAAATGACAGAGCCGTGGGGTAGGGTAGCCAGGAGCTTTAGAGCTGCAGGCAGACTCACCAGGGACAGTAATGGCTGCTCTTCTCCCTGTGCCACTCACTCCCAGAACCAGCCACTCTACGTCCAGACCATCACCCTTGGGCTGCTGGAGATGAGGGACCAGGCTGCCACCTGTGTAGTAGATTCGCTTCCGGGTGGTGTTCACTGTGGGACGCAAAATTGCCAAAGTGAAGGGACCACTCTCCACAGATCACCTCGTGTATGCACTGGCCCGCCTGCATCCTAAGCCCTGTGGCTGTCAGTTCCCCTTTGGGTAGATTCGAACTCACTGTCTCATGGTCTGACATTCAACAGTTTACTGGGCCAGAAACCAAACAGAGCTAGAGAGAGAGAGAAAGAGAGAGAGAGAGAGAGAGAGAGAGAGAGAGAGAGAGAGAGAAAGACTTGACTAGGTTGTGATTAGATTGCATTCTTACAAAGTCTGTGTGGTTTTAGACCTCAGCTTCCCCCTCTATCAACCAAACTCCTGCTCTGTGGATAGGTGAAACTCCAATAACATAATATTCCAGATGCAGAAGACAAATTCTCAGAATAGTTCCTGTCTCCCGTTCCACCCAGAATTTCCTCTTCTGGACCACCCTTTCTCTGCCTCCGTGCCTACCCAAGGCTGCCCTGAGCAGAAGATAGCCCACACCTCCCCTTCCAGGCCCCCTACTTACGGGCCAGCTGCTTAAACTGTGACAAGACAGGCTCAAAGAGGTCATAGTAGATTTGGTGAGTGGCACTGTTGTCCCGGATGAAGAGGAGATCTTCTACTGACACGGGGTCTGAGGCACCTTGCCACAGGGTCAGGCTGTACCTGGAACCAGAGAGTTGACTCAGGACCCCCGCCTAGGCCCATAAAGACTCTTGGCTCTACTCTTGTGCTCAGAACTGAAGGCCAGCTGAGCCCAGGAGTGGAACCCAGAGGATGATGGGGAGCAGGAGTTCAGAGGGCAGGAGCATGGGAACCCCTGGGGTGAGTTACCCACCAATGGAAGCAGTGACCAGCCTGTCCCCAGAGGAGTACAAGCAAGAGGCAGAGCAGAGGAGGTGGCTAGGCCAATGGGGCTGGGATAAGATGGTCGTTAGGACCCCTCTTGCCATGCTCATCTTGGGTCAGCACTCAGGATAGGTTTGGGACCAGCAGAGGGGGCGTCACCTCTCAGATTGGCTCAGAAGCCAGCTGAAGTGGGGCCAAGCAGCCCGTGTCATGACAGCCCGCACCGGGAAGGTGACCTTCTGTGGCAGCGCCCCGACCAGCTCCTGCATGGCTTCCACCATGGCTTGGGTGTACGTGCTGTTTGGCAACTGAGGCACATAAAGCGTGGTAAAGCCTGGGGAGAGGGTGGCCCTTGGGTACTTCTCCTGGACAAGGGCCAGGAACCTGCAGAGAACAGAACACAGATCTCCATCTTTCCAGACTGCTCTGGTCCCTTCTTGTAGGCTCTTGCCACAGAGATAGGGAACAGCCAGGCCTATTGAGTCTGCGCTTGGAGACTGGCATCAGAGCCCTAAAGAACAGCAAACAGTGGTTTGCACACCCCCCTGCAGGGAGCACCACCCTGTGCAGTCAGGGAGGTCTGGACTCAGGTCTCTCCTCTGCATCTGGTGAGCGCGTCAGTCTCTGATTCTTGAAGACAGCGACCGTCTGCCAGGGCTGGGGCCTTTGAAACATCCCACATCGACAGAGGGACTTGAGTGAGACTTGTAAGGTGTACAGACCTGCATGCTGCCAGCTGGCTTTGACTCTCCAAAGTTTCAGATCCCTAATGTTTTCCATACGAGTAGAGCATGGTGCCATGTGCCTGTAATCTCAGCACTTGTGGTGTGGGAGGCGGGAGGATCAGGACTTCCTTCATCCTCAGCTACACAGCAAGTACAGGGCTAGCCTAGGCTACATGAAACTGTCTCAAAGCAATAAACCGAAAATAATTATTAGAATTTGTTCTGATGCAAACTTTCAATAGGAAAGTAATGTCACCTTCCACCCGGCCCCCTGATATATAAACCCTGAGGGGATATATACTCCCTGGGGGGAGAAGCCTTATTTGTCTTGAGCCCTAGCCTACATTTTCCAAATATATCTCATTTTG
Source organism: Apodemus agrarius (assembly GCA_964023405.1). NCBI lineage: Eukaryota > Metazoa > Chordata > Mammalia > Rodentia > Muridae > Apodemus > Apodemus agrarius. The sequence goes on from OZ030009.1 coordinate 47,190,336, forward strand.
AGAATCATAGTAAATATTGGCTGGGCAGATGGAGGTGCCTTCAGAGCACAAAACTTGAGGAGGGAAAAGGCCTGTGGGAACCTTTGCACTGCCATTTTGTAGACTTAGACAGGCCATTTAACCTTTCAAAGATAGTGTTTATACTTACAAGATGAATATGACTAGTTGCTACCTCATTCTCTTAAGAGTTCAGCTGTATTCTGCAAATAAAGTGCTTGATTGAACCCATGCCTGGGGTACAATAACCACTCAACAGTATGTCTCTGTCATTGTGAATTTTCTTTTTTTTTCTTTTTCTTTTTTCTTTCTTTCTTTCTTTCTTTCTTTCTTTCTTTCTTTCTTTCTTTCTTTTTTTGTTTTTTTTGTTTGTTTTGTTTTTTTTTTTTTTTTTGTTTTTCGAGACAGGGTTTCTCTATGTAGCCCTGGCTGTCCTGGAACTCACTCTGTAGACCAGGCTGGCCTCGAACTCAGAAATCCGCCTGCCTCTGCCTCCCAAGTGCTGGGATTATAGGCGTGTGCCACCACCGCCCCGCGTAAATTTTCACATCTGAAAAAATGGGGAGAAAAAAAATATCCCAGCCTGCCAGGGATAGGTGTCCTGGAGGGCAGGCCAAGTCCCGTGTGTGTCACTGAGGAGACAGAGGGTGTGGTCACAGTGGAGCAAGGGTGACCAACATGGAGGTCAGCAGGTCCAACTGAGTCAGATAGGAATGAGGGGCCCCGTCTTCAGGACCCTGGGGTGCTAGGGACACTTCTGGAAGCGGTAGGGACTGTGGAAAGACTCGATAGAGAGCAAGGGGAAAACGCAGGATGCTGCTGTACCCCAGATGTAGCAGAGAAGGAGACAGGAGGATCAGGAGTTCAAGTCCAGCAGGACCCGCATGCACGCAGAGTGCAAGGTTGTGCAGGGCTATGAGAACTTGTCTCATCCTGTCCTCCACAAAAGAGGTACACAAATCAGAGCAAAAACCACCGCCATCACCACCCACCACAGAACCAAGAGACAGTGGCCTAGAACTGTAAACCTGGCACCAGGAGACAAAAGCAAGAGGCTGCCCACAAGTATGAGGCCAGCCTGATCCTTGTAATGGGTCCCAGGCCAGAAAGACCTACATAAACTGTCTTAAAACACATAGGGGCTGGAGAGATGGCTCAGTGGTTAAGAGCACCGACTGCTCTTCTGAAGGTCCTGAATATATCATAAATAAAAAAATCTTAAAAATTCCACTTTCAGGGATCCAACACCCTCACAGAGACATGATACAGGCAAAACCACTAATGCCCAGAAAGTAAACCATTAAACACTCATAAAGGGGGCAGGCATCCAGGATAAGAGGGAACAGTGTATGCAAATGCAGAGGTGGCTGGTGAGAAGGCTCGGCGGCGGGTGAAGGTGCTGCCACCGAGACTGGTAACCTGAGTTCAAGCCGCAGGACCCACGCGCTGAAGAGAAAACCAAATCCTTAATCTCTGACTTCTACACTGTCACGATGGCACACGGACATACATACACACACAACAAAACGAACAGGCTCAGAGGCGGTGTCTCATGGCACGACTGGCAAATGCAAAGAGGTCCCCCAAAGGTCCCGTTTTATGCTCTTCGCTGACAGAAGAGGGCTGGACTCAGCTGGGGAGAGGGTGGGCACTCACTGGGTAGCATTGACCTCAATCGAGATGGGCACATTGGGGCCCCTCAGGATGTCAGCGTTGATCCACACGGGTCTCCGAATCCTGCCAGCCTCAGTCAGCTGCCGAAGGAGGTCCAGGGAGGGGCCCACAGCCTTGAGACTCTTGAAGTCCAACTTGATGCCTGCACGAAAGGGGCAAGGATTGACCGGGGGCGGGGTGGGGGTGGGGACTAACTGGATGTCCACTTGCTGGGTAAGAAGATCAGGGGATGGTGGCTGGGTGGCTTTGAAGCGGGGAGAGCCAACACCGAGAAGGGCTCCCCTCTTCATCCCAGGTGGGCGGAAGCAAAAGCTGAAGGCCTGGGCTGGTGCAGGGGGACACAGACATGATGAAAAGGGCTTCAGTTTCTGGACAAGGTACACTCTGGGACCCTGAACCACAACAGTCTGTGAGGAGTCCAGTGGCCCCTGGAAGGGATGTCTGAGAGGTTGACTAGATAGAAAAGGGACCCAGTGTGAATGAATGCCCGTCTTAACTGTGGAGGCAAGAGATGGGGCTTCCAAGTTAGAGATCCAGAAAGCCAACCCAGGCCAAGGGGAGACGTGGAGGGTTAAACAGAGGGGCCGTAGATAGGCGTGGCAGTCAGACGAGGCTGCCCGTGTGAGAAATGGTGTGACTGGAGTTACAGCCGGGAGGGGCTGCGGGCCGACGAAGAGGAGGAGGGAGCCTGTGGTTTAGAGCAAGGCCTGGATCCAGACTGGAAAGGGGAGTTGGAGGGATCAGGGTTTGGCCCTGAACACATTATATCCAGTTCTGGCGACCCACAAGGGACACTTTGAGCCTGTTAATTCATAATTTCATGTCCCCGCTTCACCTGCGTGTGGGTTCTGGAGGGAACACAAGTCACACTTCCTCCTGTCCTCCTCACTCAGCTCCCCCTGAGCCTGAGAGATGGGCGTCTGGTAAGCGGGCAGCCGAGGGTGGGCTCTGGCTTCACCTCACCCTAGAGAAACCCCTACCTCGGGACAGAGGGTCTGTCTGGGGAGCCAGTAAGGCTGGGGGAGGGGTGACTTACCCTTCTGAGAGGAGACCAGTACTGCTTCCAGCCACTCCTGCAGGGTGTTGTCACTGTAGATGGCTGGGGGGTGGGCCATAATGGGCACCTCGGTCTCATTAACCGTGTTGAGCCCTTCTATGGTGACATCGGCTTCTAAGACCATGACATCACCTATTCATAGAGGCAGAACTCAATCAATGCTCTAAAAAATAGTATTTATTTCATCTATTTATTGTGTGTCCTCTCTCACACTGTGGCTTATGGGTAGGGGCCAGAGGACAACTTGCAGAAGTCAGATCTCCCTCAACTGTGTGGGTCCTGTGGCTCACACTCAAATCACCAGGCTCGGTGACTCTCCATCAACTGTGTGGGTCCTGTGGCTCACACTCAAATCACCAGGCTTGGTGACACTTGCCTTTGCCTGCCTGATGAGCCATACAGAGGCCTCTCAATCAGTACTTTTTTTTAAAATGAATCTCTGGCTGGTCTGAAATTCTTATTTAGCCCAGACTGGCCCCAAATTCAGAGATTTTCCCCTGACTTCTGAATGGGAGGCACCAGGTCTGACCTGCCTTAGTTTACTGATGTTTTACCCCTGTGAATAGAATGAGTCAGGCCATTACTGAAAGCCACTACTACCAACAACTTACTGTCCAGAATGGTGGTTTTGGCTGGTGCTCCCTGCCAACACTATTCTACTGGCTGTGTCCTCTCTAGCAACTAAGGCATTATTTTTATCTGCTATCTTCACACAGTTATTTCAGGTGAACCCTTGGGTGTTTAGTTGAAATGGAGCTCAGAGCTTTGGCACCAACTTTAATGTACACGATCATCATGCAACCGTGAAACTGTAGGCTTTGATCTCAAGTTTGGAGCGGAGTTGAGATTCTCATCTCTTGGGTGCTCCCCAGTTAGGCCAGCACTGGAGATGGAGGCAGATCTTGCTATAAGTTTGAGGCCCATTTGGGGTACGTAGTAAGTTCAAGGTCTCCCTGGGCCAAATACTGAGACCTTGTCTGAAAAATAAACACTACCAACTCAAGACCAACAGCCCAGGCCCAAGGAAGTGGGACAGCTCATCTAGTGTCTTGAGATTTTTCTTTTTTAAGATTTATTATATGTGAGTATACTGTAGCTGTGTTCAGTCACACCAGAAGAGGGCACTGGATCCCATTACAAATGGTTGTGAGCCACCATGTGGTTGCTGGGATTTGAACTCAGGACCTTTGGAAGAGCAGTCAGTGCTTTTGTTTGTTTGTTTGTTTGTTTGTTTCAAGACAGGTGTAGCCCTGGCTGTCCTGGAACTCACTCTGTAGACCAGGCTGGCCTCGAACTCAGAAATCTGCCTTCCTCTGCCTTCCATGTGCTGGGATTCAAGGCATGTGCTACCACTGCCCGGCACTTTGCCTACTTGGGCATACAGTGGGTAGAGACCATGGGCTTGGGGCACAGAGAGAATCTAGGCTCGAGAGGGGTACCTTGAAGACACTGGTGTGACTCAAACTAGGTGTGGTAGCATACACCAGTAATCCTGGCCCTTGGAACTTGGGGGCAGGGTGGTGAGAGTTCAGTGCTAACATGGGTGTGGCGGACATGCCTCTGATCCCAGTACTCAGGAGGCAGAAGCAGGCGGGTCTATGTGAACTCAAGGCCAGCCTGGTCTATACAGTGAGTTCCAGGATAACCAGAGGGCTACACAGAAACACAGATTTGTCTCAAGAAAACCATTAAAAAAAGAGATCAATGCTAGCATATTAAAGAACGGGGACTGCTTGCCTGGCACACATTAAGGCCTTGGAATTAACCTCCAACATTTCCAAAAATAAGATCATTCCAAGTAAGGCATGGTTTGTGCCTGTCATCCTAGCAGGGACCTGCCATTATTTCATAAATGGGATAGAAATGGTGCTTGCAACCTGACTGGCCTCCCTGTGGAGGCTTCTTACATGCCAGCCATGTCTTCCTACAAGGTCCTTTCCTTTCTTACTGAACGTTGTAGACTTTCCAAGAACTGGACCTGGGGGCTGACCCAGGAAGTGAGCGGAGTGTGGCCCCTCAGGGTGGTGCCCTCCAGAGAGGCAGGAAGCACGCGGCTGCTAAGCTCTCCACTCACCCACCAGAGTCACGGGAGCATGGGGGCTGAGTGTGCAGACTCTAAATCTGCATACCTGAAAGCTGTGTGACACAAGCCAGATTACCTGACCTCTCTGTGCTTCTTTCCTCCTCTGTGAGAATTAAATAGTAACGTATCCCAAGTTAGGCATTCACTAAGTGTTAATTATTTATACTTACCTAGGGTAACCCAGGACCATCTGGTGTACTTCTGCTGTCTCAACACAATTACTAATAATGACCTTGTTTGTATAATCAAGCATGCCCCAGTTTGGATGACAAATGACTACCACCAGCCCACGAGGGGAAGCCACTGGCCTGGAATCAATGCTGACATAACCCCCATCTCTCTTCTCTTTTAGCCCAGGCTAGTCTGGAACTTGCCACATGACCCAGGGTGACCCTGAAGTCCTTCATCCTTCCCTGACCTCCTCAGAGCTGGGATTACAGGTGAGCCCCCCCCCAGGCCTGGTCAGAATCAAGGCCAGGAAATGCCAAGATCAAATGTGAACTTTTTGCTCTGCCTCCAGGTCTGCATTCTGCCCCACCCCCCACTCTCTGGACCTCTAGTCAAGTCCTCCCAAAGTCTGCCAGCTCCCCCAGAGGCCTTCCCCGGCCTGGCAACAAGGAAACTGGGCCTCTCTGCTAAGGGTATTTGTGTTCCTGGATGCAGTAATGCACACCCCTCGGGTGCTGGCGACTCCTCCTTCACCAGAGTGCTCCGGGTGAAGCTAGGTGGTAGGCCCTCTTGGGATCCCCTGAGGCCTTATGACCTGACTTTCTTGTCAGGGTAAAGGGCTTTCTGTTCTCCAGTTATGGTGTGTGTGTGTGTGTGTGTGTGTGTGTGTGTGTGTGTGTGTGTGTTGGGCAGAAGCTCATCCTTCTCTAGTGAGAAATTCTCAGCATGCAGAGAAAAAGGAAAAAAGTCTTTAATTAGCGTGCATCTGCAGCCTTTAGCTGTTGCTTAAATAGGCCCAGGCCTGGTCAGAAGTATTTCATGGCTCCCATAGCAACAGGCACTGTCATCATCTTGTCCCTGTGATGGTGGTCTTTTCATCCCTACCCCAAAGGATGCTTTTCCCAGAGTGTCCTGGCTGGTTTTGTGTGTCAAAGTGACACAAGTTGGAGTTATCACAGAGAAAGGAGCCTCCCTTGAGGAAATGCCTCCATGAGATTGAGCTGTGGGAGAGCCGGGCATGGTGGCGGACGCCTGTAATCCCAGCACTTGGGAGGCAGAGGCAGGCGGATTTCTGAGTTCGAGGCCAGCCTGGTCTACAGAGTGAGTTCCAGGACAGCCAGGGCTACACAGAGAAACCCTGTCTCAAAAAACCAAGAAAAAAAAAAGAGATTGAGCTCAATCATTTGGGCATTTTTTCAATTAGTGATCAAGCGGGGAGGGCTCCTGTGGGTGGTGCTAGCTATCCCTGGGCTGGTAGTCTTGGGTTCCATAAGAAAGCAAGCTGAGCAAGCCAGGGGAAGCAAGCCTGTAAGAAACATCCCTCCATGGCCTCTGCATCAGCTCCTGCTTCCTGACCTGCTTGAGTTCCAGTCCCGACTTCCTTTGGTGATGAACAGCAATGTGGAAGTGTAAGCTGAATAAACCCTTTCCTCCCCAACTTGCTTCTTGGCCATGATGTTTTGTACAGGAATAGAAACCCTGACGAAGACACAGAGCTAAGCAGGTTTCCCACAAGCTAAACTTTGCAGGCCCCCCGGTTAAGACAGTTTCATCTTTAGCCAACAGAATTTGCTGTCTATGCGCTTTTCCAGAGAAAAGAAGAAGGGGCTAGCAGGTGTGAGAAACAGAAGCGGTAACTCAGCGTTAGCATTGTAGTTTCAGGTAGGAGACATTTCTCTTTCCGGTGTCACCCAGGGTCTCCTGGGTGAGCGCGAGGGGCGTGGTTGACGTTAAAGCTTGCTGTTTCCGTCTCCCCTTCCTTCACTCCAGGCCGCCAAGGCCCAGCAGTCAGAAGACACGGCTGAGGTGGTGGTGGCCTGGGGCTCTCCCAGCCTGGCCTGGCCACTTGAGATTTAGGCCTCCATTGCTTTCCAGGCCACAACCACAGTGCTGAATGGGGGACCTGCACTTCCTGAAACAAACTCAAGCCGGGGACCATTACCTCAGTCTCCCATGACTTCTCAACAGTCCTCAAAGAGAAGGTTTCCCTATGACCCAAGCAGGGACTCAGATCACAGACTTTGGGGCTGTGGGGCTGACCTGTTGGCCCCACCTCTCTGACAGCAGAACCTAAGTCACCTAATCTCTCTGAGCTTCAGTTTTTCTCCTGTGAATGATTCCCACGAGCAGGTCGCATGGGTCCCAGGAGACCTCCGTGCAGTGTGAGGGGAGGTGTTGTGCCTGACACTGACAAGGACAGCATGAATGTTTTGATGCAGACCCTGAGGAGCTGCTCAGGTGTCCTTCACAGGACACCACGTTTCAGAAACACTGGCTGTCAAGCTCACATCTCCGGCTTCTGAGTCCTGGAAGTCAAAGGCCCCCTTAGCAGGGGCCATCAGCCGGAGGGAGGGTTGGGTTGTTGGAGGGAATACAGTATAGCGATGAGCCTGGAATTAGCACCTGGATCCAGGGCTCAGCGCTCACCAACTGTTCACCCTGGGTGAACTGAGCCCACAGCCCTGTTCCCTCAGGGAGACTGTGGCACGCATTATGAAAACAGCCACCATGACCACGGTGTCAACTGTCCCCTGACCCCAAGCAGGATGGCTAGACTTACTGTTCAGGGCGTCCTCCATCGCTTTCTTGCTGTTGGCTGCATGGTACCAGGTGACCAGCAGGCCATCCTGGTGGCTGATCTGGCCTATGCTCAGCAAGTAGTCCAGCATGTCAGCATCAGGACCGCAAACCGCGTCGTTCTCACAGCCTGGAAGGAATGTCAAGGGTTTGTTACCGCCATTTCTTGCTCAGCCCAGGATGCTCAGACACACTCCTATGACCCAGAGTCTAGCCTTCAGTCGTAGACAGCTAGCAGGACCCACAGGCCTTGGTGCAGCAAGGCACAGGGAGCCTGGCCTGGTGCTGCATGCCTCTGACCCCAGCAGTTGTGAGGCCAAGCAAGGCGGATTAGCTAGGACTACATATGTAGGAAGCCTCAGGTCTTTCATATGCTTGTTGTGGCATATGCATATCTGCCGTTCCATCACTAGGGTGAGTGAGGCAGGGCAATCCGAAGTTCAAGGCTGTCCTTGGGTAACAAGCAGGGGACCAGCCTGTGATACATGAATCCCTGTCTCAGAAGTCAGACAAGCAAGGGCTGTGGCGCTGGCTCAGCAGGTAAGGGCGCTCGCCTCCAAGGCTGATGGCCTGAGTTTAATCATGGAACCCGCATTGTGGAAGGAAACTGGCTCCCACAAACTGCCCCCACGCCCCCACACACACACAAGGGGTGGTGGGGAGAGGGAGAGAGAAAGAAAGAGAGGGAGAGAGCCCAGAAGATAGGGAGCTGTGTGGCTTTCTGAGGCCCTGAGGATCTAAGAGAGAGACCCTCTCTTGGCCTTGGGTCATCAGGAAAGGGAGCGCTTAGAGAGGAGGGGACATTAGGAGGTGCTTGGAGGGATGGGTGAACTCTGGACAGCGTGTATAGATGATCCTGGACTGAAAAAAGAGTGAAGGCTTAGCCATGGGGAAGAATGTTTGTACAAAGGAATGGCCCTTGCCTGGTCCTCATGGAAGAAGGAACGCTATCTCTAGTGGAGGGATTAGGTCTGTCCGGCATGTTACCAGGGCAAGTGTTTAGAAAAAGCTACCTGGCTGCAAAGAGCAGTGGCTGGTAAGAGCCCACTGGAGACAGAGCCCCTGAAACCATCTAGGAGAGAGAGAGAGAGAGCCCTGGGACTCCGAGGGCAGTGCTGGTAGGGAACAGGGGGGAAGGGTGGGGAGCAGAGCCCCCCAAATCAGGATAGACTCAGGATTGAGGCATAGGTTTTGGGGGGAGGGAGGCTGTTTCTGGAGGACTGGAAGGCTGTTTATCAGGAGAGATTGCAGAGACCAGCAGATGTGGAGGAGGAATGGGAATCTGTCAGGGTGCTCACAGTTTCCAAGGGGGATTGTCCCTCCAAAGGGACAGGTCTCAGCTGACGGCTTAAGAGTCTGTGGACAAGGGCAATCAGTGGGACCTTCTGCTCCGGATGCCTTCGTAGGGCCAAAGTATCAGAGCAGAATAGAGCTGGATACATGGGCAGAGCTCAGTGAGGTGAGTGAGAAGATGGGGGATGTGCAGGGAGAGGGGGGTCCTACCTGACTGGGTGCCCTGATGCAGGGTTAGACCCAGGATCACCGAGATGGCCAACACCAGTGTGACGCAGACACTCCCAGCAAGGACCCACTTGGCCTGGCTGCTGGAACACCACTTCTTACAGGACATTGTGACCCTCCCTCAAGAGAGCTCCCTTCAGGATCCCACAGCCACTGTCCCCCGAGGCTCCCTGCAGCTGAGATCCGGTGGGAGGCTGGAGCCTACAGCAGCATTTAACTAGGGTCTGGCCACTCCCACCGCCTGGGTGGAGCGTGCTCCGAAACCCTGCCCTCTTCCTAGGCCTCCTCTTCCCACCCAGGCAGGATCTTATCAGGCTAAGCAGAAAATCCTGCCACCTCCCAGGTGAACTTGGAGCACACGAGCAAGCAGCGGAGGACTGGATACAGCCCGACCCCTGGGGCAAGGGTGGAAACTAGGGCTCTATTCCAGCTGCTCTGGGGGTCCCAGTGGCCTAGAGCAAACATGTCCACCCAGGCCTTGTTTTTACCCATGCATGAAAGGAAGCAACTGGACTTGGCCATCTCTTTACTCCTCACTCTAGACCTTCTGCCCTGCTCCCGGGAACCCAGAGGTCGCTAAAGGGTTGGTCACAAGAGCAGATTAGATCTGCCCTAGGGACATGAATTTCCCTTTATCTGAGATGGGGGCTGATAGGCAGGGCTGGGATGGGAACTGATAGCCCTGGCATGCTCAGGCTGGGCTAAGCCGCCCTCTTGGGCAGAGAGGGTTCTAAAGCAATGGAGGAAGGAAGTTAAGGACTGCTGCTATTTCACAGGCCGGGGATTTTAGAGGAATCGAAGAGCCAGCTATGACAATGTGCAGAGAAAGTCTGGCTTAGAGGTTAGGAGGCAGCAAGGTACCGGGTAACAGGTGAACGGCTTTCTTGATATTACCAATGACAACACATGAAATGTAGTTTTTGCTTTAATCTCCCCCACACCCTCAGCCAAGGTTTCTCTGTGTAAGAGCCCTGGCTGTCCTGGATTTGCTCTTACACCAGGCTGGCCTTGAACTCACAGAGAACCACTTCCCTCTGCCTCCCCAGTGCTGAGATTAAAGGTGTGCACCACCACTGCCCTGCTAGATACACTTATGTTTATTGTATGAGATCTGTTTGACACTGGTGGGCCAGTCCCTGTGGAGTTCCTAAGGCATCGGATCCCTGGGAACTGGAGTTACAGGTGGCTATGAGCCACCATGTGGGTGCCGGGAATTGAACCTGGGTCCTCTGCAAGAACAGCCAGTGCTCTTAACCACTGAGCTATTTCTTCAGCCCCCTTACTTTTGTTTTTGAGACAGAGTCTCATTATCTAACCCAATCTGTTCTGGAACTCCAATGGAGACCACGCTGGCTTGAACTTAGAGTAAGCCTCCTACCTCAGATTCTCCAGAGCTAGGATGACAGATGTGGGATCATGCCTGGCTTAAAACTTAATTCTTCAGGAGGGCCCTTTATGTTCAGAAGAGTAGAGTATGTGGTAGAGATCAGAGATCAAGGCCCTCCTCAGCTACATAGCATGTTTGAGGCTTTTCTGGAAACCACGAGACTCGGTCTCAAAAAATTAAAACTAAAAATTCTGGGACTCTCAACAGTAGAGCATTCGCCGTGTGTGTGTGTGTGTGTGTGTGTGTGTGTGTGTGTGTGTGTGTGTGAGTGTTCGTTCAATCTCTAGTACTGGGGAAACAAAAAACACCTGGAGACAAGTAGGGCTCTCATAATGTTCTATTACTTTTTTTTTCCTTTTGCACGTATATGGTATGTACATGTGGTATGTATGTGGTCTATATATGTGTATGGCTATGTGTGTGTCCATGTGTACGTGGTGTGTGGTGGCCAGAGGTTGACATTTGACGTCTTCTTTGGTGTCTCTCGGGTCTCTCACCTGATGTATAGCTTATTGACTTGGCCACTCTAGTCAGTCATCCTGTTCTGGGTCTCCTCTGGTTTTCCTTCTCCGCGCTGGGATTGCAGCAGGCCATCTTGCCTATCCGACTCTTACATGGGCACTGAGGACTCGACCTCAGGTCTGTACAGCAAGGTCTTGGTTCGGTGAGCCGCGTCTCCAGGCCCACCAAGGGCTGAATCTACATCTGGGTGCTGGCCATCTGGTGCCTCATAAAGAATTCTTCAGACATGACACAGTATGCTAAATCTTCTGCATGTATCTAGTGCTGTAGTACAAAGGCTGAGGCAGGAGGAGCATGAGTTAGCCTATGGAGAGATCCTGTCTCAAAGAACAAAATAAAACCGGGACTGGTGGTAGATGCCTTGAATCTCCGCACTTCGGAGGCACAGGCAGGCTGATCTCGGGAAGCTGGAAGCCAGCCTGGTCTACACAGTAACTCCAGGCCCTATGGAGTCCTCCATAGCCTCCAAGGCTATCTCGTGAGACTCTTTTTCAAAACAAACAAAACCAAAAATAAATAAATAAAGGGCGCAGGGACTAGCTGGACGGGCAGGTAAAGGCAGACTGTGAAGGGGCCCCGGCATCGGTGGGAAGAGAATGAGGCCTTTGTTGTCAGATAAATTCCCTTAATCTAGTAGACAGGTGACTGGAAGAGGGCTGTACCCGCCCCGTGGAACAGCAGCTGGAAACCTGGCCAGGGGCTGGGGCTCCCATGATCCTGAAGACACGATTTACTATAAGAGAGGAAAAAAAAAAAAAAAAGGTAAACTCTGGGATAAATTCCCAGGCTTGCAAACAGATTAAAAATGGAAGACTTAGCCGGGCGGTGGTGGCGCACGCCTTTAATCCCAGCACTTGGGAGGCAGAGGCAGGTGGATTTCTGAGTTCAAGGCCAGCCTGGTCTACAGAGTGAGCTCCAGGACAGCCAGGACTACACAGAGAAACCCTGTCTCAAAAAAAAAAAAAAAAAAAAAAAAAAAAAGGAAGACTTTAACAAGCTAAGCCTGGTAGTGTAAGCCTCTAACTGTAGCTACCAGGAAGGCTGAGATACTTGATCACAGGTTCAAAGCCTGCGTGGGCTACAGAGTGAGTTCGGGTCCAATCCGGGCAACTCAGACTTTGTTCCAAAATTCAAAGTAAAAAGAGGGCGGTGGAGCAGCTCAGAGGTCACAGGCTTCTCCCGCTGTGCAAGCTCCCTCCGCTGCGTCCCGAGGACTATGGAAAAAAGGGAAACCACTTTTTTGACGGAAAATATGAGGGAGCATGGCTTGGGAACATGAGTTCAAGTTCCCCTAAATGAAAAGGGCGGCACGGGTTTTGGGAATGGCAGAAAGGGCAGGCCCGTATTTATAGAGCGCAGTCAGGCTGGACCAGGGTAGGGGCCGAGGCAGAGGCTCTCCGATGGTGTCCCTACTGTTAGAGTGGGTCAAAGGGACATTTTTTTTTTTTTGTCTTTTGGATTTGGTTTTTTCGAGACAGGGTTTCTCTGTATAGCCCTGGCTGGCCTGGAACTCACTCTGTAGACCAGGCTGGCCTCGAACTCAGAAATCCGCCTGCCTCTGCCTCCCAAGTGCTGGGATTACAGGCGTGCGCCACCACCGCCCGGCAAAAGGGACATTTTTTAAGATGTTTGTGGAAAAGTCAAGAAGAGGTTGAAGCTTGTAAAGGAGGTTAATAGTAAGGGCTAGTAAAAGAGTCAGGCATGGGGGCATACGCCTTTAGTCCAGCACCCAGGAGGCAGAGCCAGAATAAACCGGGCATGGGGGCACACACCCTTAATCCCAGCACCCAGGAGGCAGAGCCAGGAGCAAGGCCAAGTCAGTGCTTCTCTCCTCTCCTCCCACACCCATCTCCTGTGGTGGGTCTATCTGAGATAGTGTTCTGGAACTCACTACGTAGACCAGGATGGACTTGAACTCAGAGAACTGCTTGGCTCTTCTCTCAAGTGCTGGGATTAAAGGTGTGCTCCACCACACCCAGAAATAAGGGATATTTTTTTCATTCATTCATTCATTCATTCATTCATTTGGAGGGTGTTGAGACAGGGTTTCTCTGTCTAGCCCTGGCTGTCCTGGAACTCACTCTGTAGACCAGGCTGGCCTCAAACTCAGAAATCCGCCTGCCTCTGCCTCCCGAGTGCTGGAATTAAAGGCATGAGCCACCACTGCCTGGCTTCTTTTAATTTTTAAAAATTTTATTTATATAAGTACACTGTAGCTGTCTTCAGGCACTCCAGAAGAGGGCACTGGATCCCTTTACAAATAGTTGTGAGCCACCATGTGGTTGCTGGGAATTGGTTTGGTTTGGTTTGGTTTTTGTTTTTGTCCCCCTCCCCCCCAGACAGGGTTTCTCTGTGTAGACCAGGCTGGCCTCAGACTCAGAAATCCTCCTGCCTCTGCCTCCCAAGTGCTGGGATTAAAGGCGTGTGCCAGCACTGCCCAGCTGGTTGCTGGGAATTGAACTCAGGACCTCTGGCAGAGTAACAGAGCGCTCTTAACTGCTGAGCCATCTCTCCAGTTCCAATAGATATTTTTAAATGACCAGTGCAAAATAAAGGAAATGCCTTACTTTAATCGATTTAAAGGGGAGGAATCTCTGACTAGAGGCACAGCCTTCCCAGAAGGTGAATGTCTGTGAAGGGGCTATGTGCTAGCTTATTGAAAGTACTAGACATGCTATGTGGTCGTAAGCCGGGCTGCCGTGGGTGGGCCTAGCGCCAGGAAGCTGCTCTTCATATCTGCCTCCACCTGGGACCTCTCCTGGGTTCAATAGTCCCAGCGGAGAACCTGCTGCTGTGCTGGGGGGCGGGAGGGGGGGTTGCAGATGTGGTTGACCTCACAGTGACAGCATCTGGACCCTGACAGGAAGGACCTCTCTTTTTTGTAGTTCTGAGGATTGGATCTAGGGCCTCACAAATGCTAGGCAGGCTCTTTGCCACAGAACGTAACTCTGAGCTCCTTTTACTTTGTGAGACATCGGCTCACTAAGGTGCCAAAGAGGCCTTAGTGAGCGGGCATCTGGTGACCTTGATTTTTTTTTTTTTTGAAGCCAATTCAACACTGTAATCCTCCTGTCTCAGGCTCCTGAGTAGCTGGGATTACAGGCCTTTGTGTCTAGGGACAGAAATATACTTTATAGATCATACTGGCCTTGAACTCAATCTTCCTAGGCGTGTGCTATGGCAAAGGAAGGATTTTATGATCATATGTGAAGGTGTTCTGCCCTCAGCTATGTCTATGCATTATGTGCGTGACTAGTGCCCCAGGAGGCCAGTGATGGGAATCAGTTCCTCTGAAATTAGAGTTACAAATCATGTGAGCCTCTGTATGGGTGCTGGGAATCAGACCTGGATCCTCTGGAAGAGCAGTCAGTGCAGTGAGCCACTCTCCAGCCCCAGGGAGGACTTTTCTAGGCAAGAGAAAAACCTAGCTGTGTTTCTAGGCTGTGGGAAAGGAGGGGAGAGAGGAGAAATTCTGGCTGACACCAGCTCCTGAAGCAACAGAAGTGAACAAAGGAGCCGGGCCTGGGTGTGGTTAGGAGCGGGAAGGACACAGGGCTGGAGTCGGGGCAGGCAGAGTGAGTCCAGGGCACACAGGAGAGCATTCAATTGCCAGTCAGGAGCCCGTGAGATGCCGAGCTGGTAAAGGCACCTGTCACAAGCCCAGTGACCTGAGTTTGATCCCTGGGACTCATGTGATGGAAGAGAGAACGGGTCACAGCAAGTCTGATCTCCATATGCTGGAGTCATGAGTATGATAAAGTGCACACACAGAATAAAGAGATGTTAAAAAAAAATGCCTGTCATTCACTGGGGGGGGGGGCTGAAGATACTGGGGACTTTGAGCCCGTCTGATGAGACCAGTCCTTGGACAGCCGTCTAAAAATACCAAGATTTACTAACTTGAGTCCAAACAAGAACACGACGACCTCATGCATAGTTTTACTCTCATGTTGTGACTGGTGCTTTCAAAGTGTTTTCTTAATCATTTACTTAATGCTCATCATTAAAACCATGTTCTTGGAAGAGACAGCCATGGGCCTCTCTCTCCTCACCACAGAATCTAGGTCACACACGGAGTGTCTCTCTGGGCCCTGTCCTCCACCCCACCCCGCTCCACATATTATCAGTCCTTGGATGAAGCAAGGTGGGGCAGGAAAAAGATCAAGGACTTGGGCTCATTGGTGTCCTGGCTTTTGACCTTTCCCATCACAGATTGCCTGACTCCAAAGCACTTTTCACCCCCAAGGCATAAAGTCCCAGGAGATGTTTTGGGGTTCTTTGAAGGCCCCCTGAGAATCAGCCTTCATTTGAGTCAGGTCCTGTCTAAGTGTAGTGGGAGTCTGAAGATGCATCTCTCTTTTTAAAGATTCCTTTGCCCCTCTGCATTGTGTGGGCAGGAGCAGGAGTCTTATTGGCCGGGGGACTTCCGGATCATGGTGACCTCACAAAGACTATTAGCCCGCGGCCTGGGCTGGGGGGAGCCCAGGTAAGCTGAAGGGTGGCTTTGGGACAGTACCAAGGGTAGGGTCAGCCTCCACAGCCTCCACAAGGCAGTTACTACCTAGACTCCCCCACCCCCCACTAGGTAAAAGTCTCCCGGCTGGCTCTAAGTCCACAGTTCTTACTTCATACCTTTGGATTAAAGTTGACTTTTCTGGTGCCATGTGGATGCCCCAGGTGGAGGTAACACGTCAGCAGCTCAAGGCTCACAGAAAGCTATTTGCCTTGAGAGTGGAGCGTGGGAGAACAGGGAAGGTGAGGCGGAAGACGATGAGAGCCAGAGGGGACGCCACAGACCAGGGGTGGGGGTGGGGTGCAGAGGACCTGGGGCCACAGCTGCTCCTCGGCTCACCCAGGGAAGGATGGGGTATGGATGGACATCTGTGGAAGGCAGGGTGTGTCCCGAGTGGCAGAGGAAATGGGGTGAGAATCTGGAAGGTGCTTTTCCCATTAAAAGATCCTTAGAAATCTCCGTGGTACGGTCGGGAAGACGGGGGAGTGAGGGTTGAGAAGCCACTTGCTGGGGACTTTACAAGTCACCAGCTCCCCGAACAGTCTGTTAACGTGCTAGTAAATAAGGGCAGCGATATCTATTTTGAATAGCTGTCATTCATTCATTCACTCATTCATTCACTCATCATTTGAATGCTTTCTAAATACCTGATGTGTGCCAGGCACTGCACTGTTATGGGAAAACAGGAGAAACAAGATGGACTCCCAGCTTGTTTTCTAGGACGGAGACTAAGAAAACAGAGAGACCCATTGACATAGAGGGGTTGATCACGGAAGAGGGCTCCTCAATAGCATTTGGGATCAAGGTGGTCTGAAATGTGACTGCTGGGCCTGAGGCAGGCAAAGGGCTGAGGGGGCTCATGGGAGAGAGAAAGGCATTGGAAGGTCCCGTGGCAAGAGAGAAGCCAACACACTGAGACACCGCCGAAGTTGAGAATGCTTGAAAAGTGGGTTCAAGGCCTGGGCAGGGGATGGATGGGCTGGAGAGCTGGAGGGAATTGCCTGTGGCCTGAAGGCCCTGCTAAAAGAAACCCAGAGGCCCCTGTGCAGATGCCTCCCTGCTGTCAAACTGCCGTTCACCCATAGGTAATACGTCTGGTTGCTATCAAGAGGTTTTCCGTTTTAATGGTGGCTGGGTTTGGTGATGCATACTCAGCCCTTAGGTGCTCAGGCAGGGGGATGGCCAATTTAAGGACTATTTAGCAGTTTTAAAGGCAGCCTGGATTGCATTGTGAAACCCTGTCTCAAAAAAAAAAAAAATCGAACCAACTAAACAAACATAAAAAGAAATAAGAACAGCACAACACTCCTTTGGGTCGTCTTTAGTGTTTTTGCATGAACTTCTTTAGGCTTGCCCCAGGTTTGCACCCTCTTTCTGAATCTAGATGCTTCTATCTTCTATTTGGAATATTTTCAGCGATTATTGCTTGGAAAGCTTTTCAATGTCCTTTCTCCTTCTGAGACCCTAAGTGTTATTGACCTCAAGAGTCTGCTGTTTCCTCTGTTGCTTACATTAACTGATTTTTTTTAATTTTTGGTTTTCTGAGACAGGGTTTCTCTGTGTAGCCCTGGCTGTCCTGGAACTCACTTTGTAGACCAGGCTGGCCTCGAACTCAGAAATCTGCCTGCCTCTGCCCCCCAAGTGCTGGGATTAAAGGCGTGTGCCACCACCCCGCAGCTAGAGTATTTATTGAGAAAAGGTCTCACTATGCCATCCTAGCTGGTCTGGACCTCTCTAGGTAGAGAAGGCTGGCCCCAAACTCACTGAGATCTGCCTGCTTCAGTCTCCTGAGTGCTGGGTGTGTACCACCATGGCCGGCTTGCTTTGTTTTATGTGTGTATGTTTGACCTGCATGCCTGTAAGTTTACCATGTACATATTTGGTGCCTGTGGAGGCTGGGTGAGCAGGCAGTAAGAGCTCCTGGGACTGGAGTCACAGATGGTTGTGGGCTGTCTGCCATGTGGTGCTGGGAAGTGAGTATGGGGCCTTGCTCTGAAGAGCATTCGGTGCTCTGAATTCTTGAGCCGTTGCTCCAGTTCCCAGCCGCATTAATTAATTAATTAATTTGAGGTATGCAATCCAGGAACGTGCTATATTTCAGGGGGTGACAATCTGGTCTCTCTGCTTTCCTACTCTTTTGCGATGGAATACAGGTCTGCACCACCATGCTTTGATGGATTAAGCAGATCTTAGTAATTTGTCCCTGAGTTTGGAAATCTGTCTTCTGTCTCTACTGTACTACTGAGCTCATCAGATAAGCTTTTCAAAACTCGGCTCCCGGGGAGGATGAGGAAGGAGCCTATGCTGAGAGGATGTGTTTCTGTGATACTGGCAGAGCACACACTGAGGAGATGCACAGTGTGTTTTATTTTACTTCTTTGTTTGAGATAGGGTTATACTCTCTATCATAGGCTAGCCTGGAACATATTATGTAGCTCAGGCTGGACTCAAACTCACAGTACTTCTACTTTTGCCTCCCAAGTATAGGTGTGAGCGCCACACCTGACTTAGTTGTTGTTTGCAACAAGGTCTTAGCAGCCCCGATGGCCTTGAACTTGGGATCTTCTCATCCTCCCGAGCACTGGAATTAGTTCTCTAACACTCCACCACGCTCTAAGAAGCTAGATCTTATATGAAGTTTTGTTTGTTTTTAGACAAGGTCTCTCTATGTGGCCCAGCCTATCTTGAGACTCATTGGGTATTACAGGTTGGCTTTGAACTCGTGATGATCATTCTATCTCGGTTTACTAGTTCTGTGTATTATAGGTGTGCCCTAACATGTCCAGCTATGAAATAGTAAATGTACACACACACACACACACAGTAGCACACTCATATAGAGATTGCTGAAACAGGAATAGGATATGTTTAGAACTTTGGTTGTAAGCCAGGCAGTGGTGGCACACGCCTGTAATCCCAGCACTCTGGGAGGCAGAGGCAGGCAGATTTCTGAGTTCGAGGCCAGCCTGGTCTACAGAGTGAGTTCCAGGACAGCCTGGGCTATACAGAGAAACCCTGTCTCGAGAAAACCAAATCCAGAACTTTGGTTGTAGTGATGGTATTCCATACACATGCATATGTCCAAACACACCAAAACATGCATGTTAAACAGACACCATGTTTCTTCTTGCAAAGCAAAGCCTTGTCTAACCCACACTGGCTTTGGAGTCCGAACTTCCTGCCGCCTCCCTCATTACAGATGTGTGGCACTCTCTGCTCCTCTTTCTGTTAAAGATTAATTTAAAAAATATTTTATGAAAATGGATGTTTTGCTTGAATTATGTTTGTACCATGTGTGCATGCAGTGCCTGCAGAGGCCAGAAGAGGGTGTCAGATCACTTGAAACTGTTAGAGATGGTTCTGAGCCACCATGTGGGCACTGAGAATCGACCCTGGGTTCTGGAAGACAGTCAGTCAGTCTCTTGACTGCTGAGCTGTGTCTCCAGCAAATTCCCCGCCTCCCCCTGATTTTTTGTTTTTGTTTTTGTTTTTGTTTTTGTTTTTGTTTTGAGACAGGGTTTCTCTATGTCACTCATGACTGGCCTGGAACTTGCTATGTTGACCAGGCTGGCAGAGAACTCACCCAGATCACCTGCCTTTGCTTCCCAAATACCAGGATTAAAGGCACACGCCATCACGCCCTGCTGCCCTCCATTCCTCTCAGTGAGCAATTCCCACGTGGCTGAGCCCAAGCCATGAGTTGCCTTCCACGTTCAGGACTCTCTGAGGACTTGTCTTCCTGTGGCAGGATGAAAGAGGAGAGCTGAGGGAGGAGAAACTTGTCAGGGAGAGCTGGTCTGTCCTGTCAATCTGTCCTTTGGAAAAGGGAGGAAAAGTCAGGCTTGAGACTGTCTGCTAGGCCCAGGCCCTTACAGGAGGCCATACTAGTCTGTATAACTCCAGGTCAAAAATCCCTCCCTTTAATATGGTGGTTGTTGTTGTTGTTGTTGTTGTTTTGTGTGTGTGTGTGTGTGTGTGTGTGTGTGTGTGTGCTCACACATGCATGCTCAAGCACCTGTGTATATGAGATAGAAAAAAAAAGACGAAGAGCAAAATGTAGGTCTCGCATCAAGTAAAAGGAAGAAAAATTATGAGTACAAAATTAAGGTCAGGGCAAGGGACTCAACATCAAGGAGCCCAAACATTTCAACTCCTTGGTCATGGTGGAATCGGGTTGGAGGCATCAGTAAGGTTACTCTTCCTGCTTTGCAGGCCTCGGGTATAAGGAGTGCATATGGTTCCTGGCACCAAGGCCCAGACTGTCACAGCCTTTAGCAAAAAGGGATAGAAAGCTGGGCAGTGGTGGTGCACGCCTGTAATCCCAGCACCCTGGGAGGCAGAGGCAGGTGGATTTCTGAGTTTGAGGCCAGCCTGGTCTACAGAGTAAGTTCCAGGACAGCCAGGGCTATACAGAGAAACCCTGTCTCGAAAAACCAAAAAAAAAAAAAAAAAAAAAAAAAAAGATAGAAATATTCCTTTTAAGAAAGGAAAGCCTTCTGCAGGCACGCTCCCTACCAGACACCATAAGGGCAAGGCCTCATTAAGACAGGGCGCTATTGAAGGGCACAGGGCCGCTGGGGAAAAGTCTCTTGTCCAGATTCATTCCCTCGCACTAGTAAGACAAGCTGACCTATGAACGTGGGACTTCATGACATCAAGTGTATGACCCTTCCAAAGCCAAGCCATATAGACACAGGTTGGTGGAATGAACAAATGATCCAGGGACCCAGCATGTGAGTGAAAGGGGAGGAAAGTGAGCTGCTGAAGGGGCGGAGGAGCCCAGCAGTGTTGAAGGAGGCAAACCGAGCACTCCAGCAGCACCCAGTGCTGTCTGGGCGCAGGTGCTATGCGGGACATCACAGAGACCAGCAGTGAGCGAGGTGGAGGCAGTTCCTGAGCGCATTGAGTTTCGTGCCCAGTAGGGAAGCTAGATGTGTGCGCCAGCAAAGGAGAAGCCAGCAGGATGCTGAGGGCTTGCGGGTGGCCTTCACCTGTTTAGGGACCCTACGAGGGTGAAGATTTAAATGGTAGCTCGTGTGGGGAAATGGAAGGGAGGAGCCCGGCCTGTGGAAGGCCCAGACCTGCAATGGTGGAGTGGGAAGAGAGGAGGGGGCTTTAAGGAGGGCTGTGCAGGGTGATACAGAAGATCCCTTTAGGTTCTGCTAACAACTGGGAACTCTGTCTAGGGACAACCGGAAGCCATAGTTTAGCCCACGGGTGGTGGCATAGAGAAAGTCTTGGTCTCGCTTGCCCTGACATGATTTCTTCTTTGTCTTTCTAGGGGCCCGCTCCTGCTTAAGAACACCATGCTGTCAGGTGAGCTGCTCTTACAGATCCTATGGGGGAGGGTGGCCGAGAGGCGGGATCAGGTGCCCAGAGGACTGGGGAATTTACCAATTAGATTGTTTTAGATTAGATCATTTACCAATTAGGTTAGATTGTTAGGCAAGTCGGTTCCATTTCCGAGAGTGTGGTGTGTTCTCCTGCCAGGCTGTAAGATGGACGCTCTCTTGCCTTTGAGACTAGGCTGGGACCACATGCAGAGTAGTTCTAATGACTTAGGGGTCTAAGACTCAAGGCTCCATGTGGGTGAACTGAGGTCACAACTGAGGTTGGCTGAGAATTGGATAATCCATAACAAAGTCTCTTATTCTTGTTGCCCCTGTAAGTGGGGGAGATTGCTCATTTGTTGGCCCATTTGTTATGACTGACTCGTGTGCTTGGCACTGCTGGGAGTTAGAGACGCTCCTGAATCCAGAATACCCCCAGTTCCCTCCTCTTCTCGTCTCCTCTTTCTTTCTCTTCCCATTCTCTCATTTCCTCCTCTCTTTCCCTTGCTTCTGTCCAGTTCTTTCTTACTTACAGTTTTGAAGGCAGGATCTTACTAATAGCCCAGGCTGGCCTTGGACTATCCTCCTGCCTCAGCCTCCCAAATGCTGAGGATACAAGTGGGATCCAGCATGTCTGGATAGAATCACGGCAGCCCTTGACCCCAGAGCTTGTCTCTAACAAGGCTCAGTCGGTCGTTAGTGTGGAGGGGAGTCAGGACAAGGGCAGGAGAGCTGAGCTTGGTAAGGGAGAGCGGGAGGTTCCAAGCCAAGGCCTTGCTCCTGTTCGGCATGAGAGGTGGGGGGGGCAGGATGTGGTCAGGAGGTCACCACCCATGCCGTGGAGTGGAGAGAAAGGAGGGAGACTGGCGTGTGACGGAGCTCCGGGGGGCTGGTAGCAAGAGGCCCTCCTCTGTGCTGGGCCCAGGGTGGGTGCTAGCAGCTGTGTTCATCTTCTCTCTCAGGAGTGCCGCAGGGAGCCCCACAGTCAGCAGCTGGAGAAAAGGGACAGTGGCCTTGAGAGGCCTCCAGACTGGACATGGCCCTGAGTCGGGGCACTAGTCTCATTCTCCATGAAGACCCCGAGAAGACACCAAGTCCTAACTCCTGTGAGGTTCCAGGAATGATATCCAGCACCACACCTAGGCCCACCCCAGACCTGGCCCTGGCTCCTCCCCCAGCACATGGCTTGTCTCTCACTCCGACCCTTCATCCAGCTCTGAGTCCTGACCCAGAGGGGGTCTCTGGCCCAGTGTCTAATGACATCCCCAGCCCCAATGCCAGTGGGGCCATGACTCCATCCTCTGTCCAGACCAACACTGTGGACGCTGCTGACCAGAGTTTAAACCCCGCCCCTGGGCCTGACTCTGCAGGGACTCTCTGCCCGGACACACAACCAGTTCAAAGCCCCAGCTCTACCCAGGCCACTGTTTTGATTCCAGAGAATTCTTCTAGGCCATGCTCTGAGGATATTGTCAAGTCCCTCTCAAGCAAGGTTTTTGGCTTGGGTCAGAGTAACTCTAATCCTTCCAGACCCGAGCCAAACCTATATATAAGGGCTCTTTCCAGAGAGGCCTTGGTCCGGGGTCATACCATCTCCAGGCAGGACTCACAGGTGCCACTTCTCCTCCCATCTAACACTTCTTTGGACCGCCTGCACTCTGGGAACATCTCCAAGGTGAACCTGGGCATAGCTCCAAACTCAAACGAGGCCATCACGTTGACTTCACACACCATTTTTGCATCTGTTTCTAAAGAGGCCTTGAGTGCACCCTGGAACACAGGCTCCAAGGGGTCCCTCAATGTGACTTCCAACAGCCAGCCCAAGCCTGGTTTAAATATGACGGTCACTCACGCTTCACGCGTCAGCCTGATTCCTGGTTCCAGCGAAGGTCTCAGCCTGCACTCGAGTGCCCGGGTACCCAACTCCACTCTCTCTCCGTCTTCGTGCATGACGCTGATCATGGGCTCCGAGTCCCTGAGCATGGACTCCAGCTTTGTGGTGACTGACACCTCCACGCTGACCCTGAGCAGCCATCGAGATTATTCTGAAGACAACAGCATCCGCACCATGCCCCTGGAGGAGAATCTGGGAAAGTGGGACAGCTTGCAGGGTGACACAGCTTTCCGGAGCCCCCCGGAGGGTGAGTAAGGAGGAGGAGCTAGCCTAGAAGGACGTATATTGAGAACCACATGGCAGGGAGGGCAGTGGAGAGGAATAGGGGCGCGTGTGGCAGTTGTCACACAGTGGTGACAACCAGACTCTCTAGCCAGCACTTTGGCCAACTGCATGACTCGGCCTTCTCGGGTGTCGATTTCTTTAACTGTAATATGATAATCCTTCCCCTTTTTTGGACAAAGTCTCAATATGTAACTCTGACTAGCCTGGAACTCATTATATAGACCAGGCTGACCTCGAACTCACAGAGATGTCCTGCTTCTGTATCTTCGGTGCTGGGATCAAATATGTGTGCCACTGGGCAGTGATCCTCCCATTCTATCTAAATCCTGAGCACACCCACTAGCCATATGCCCCATTTAAAATGTCTTCCATTTTCTGTATAAAGGGTCAGCCTTTACTCCCTAGGCTGAAGTTTGACCAGAGGAGCAGGGAACTCTGAGCTCAGCTCTCTTGCCTCTGTGGAGATTTGAGGAGCCCACTCAGGCCCTGGCCTTGGAGCCTACACCTCCCTGCTGATACACAGGCCATCTGTGCTGTATAATCTCTCAGTTGGTATTTCCCTCATATTTTATGGAGACAGGGTCTCATGTGTCCCACGCTGGTCTTAAACTTGCTACATCCTGGAGGACAAACCTGAGCTCCAGGGCTCTCCCATCTCCACATTCCAAGTGGAGAGGTTACAGGTGTGTGCCACCACATCTGGATCAAGCAATATTTATTTTTTGTTTCTGCACCAATGCCATATTGTGGTGTATGTGTGTATGCACACACACACACACACACACACACACACACACACACGCACATGTGTATGTACAGAGATCAACTTCAGGTGTGTCACTCCTTATAAACCATTCACTTCATGTTTTGAGCCCACCAGGGTCCCTTGACCTGGAGCTCACTGAGTAGACTAGAGGCTGGCTGGCTAGGAAGCCCCAGGGATTAACCTGTCTCCGACTCCCCAGCACTGAGATTACAAACACAGACTACCATATCCACTTTTTACATGGTCCTGAGGATCAAACCAGATTCTCACGGTTGTACACCAAGCACTTACTAAGCTACCTCCCCAAACCCCATATTGTGCTTTGAAAAGATTATGACTTCTAGGCATGTGATCCTGTGATCCTGGCACTTAAGTGAAGGTGGAGAGAGCGGGCGTATGTGGCCCGCCTGGGTTATATGGCAAGTTCAGGACCAGCCTGTGTTATGAGACTGTCTCAACAGAGTAAAAAGCAGGCAGGCAAGCAAGCAACCCAACCAACCCACGGCTTTGGAACTCTGCATGCATACCTACTGGAGTGAGAAGCCCGTCTTAAAACCCCACTCAGATTCTCTAGCCATTAGCAAGACTTCACGCCTCCAAACACGTTCATTATTCCTATTGTTACTTCGAGACAAGGTCTTGCTGTGTAGTTCATGCTGGCCTCAAACTTGCAAGGCTCTGTCTGCCAGGTGTGGGATCACAGGAGATTGCAAGCTACACCTGGGCCTTGAAGACTTTATTTTAAACTAATATGTTTTTGATACTAAGGATTGAACCCAAGGCTTTGGGCAGGTTGAGCTAGTGCCCTGCAACTGAGCTACACCCCCCCCCCAAGTCTGTACACTTTAGACAAGTGGGGGTATATAACTTGTGGCTTTCTGTGGTTGGCTCATTTTACATGGCAAAGCATTTTCATGTTGCGTTTACACTGCAGCATGGACCTGCACTTCATTCTTGTGTCTGAAAAGTATTCTCTTGTATGAATTCCTGCATTCGGCTTATATCTGTTACCAGTTATGATGATGATGGTGGTGGTGGTGATGATGATGTTCACCTCATATTGGGTCATTTTTACTCTTTGCAATCACAGAACTAATGAAACTGATCCTTGATTGACCAGTAAAAGTGAAGTTTGACCTTACTATGTAGCTCAGACCAGACTTCAGTTCTCAATCTTCCTGCCTCAGTTTCCTTACCACCCCTATGCCCATATAAGATTTGTTCTTGGCTGAGTATAGGAGGGGGTGGAGGAAGGCTTACATATCAGCTGCTGGACTTGCTGACCATGGAGAAGTCATGGATACAGAGTCAGAGAGATGAGAGGAGAGACGGGCTGAAGAAGGGGGAAATACATCTTTTCCGAGAATCAATGGGAAATGGCTGGGAATTTCTTTCCCTCCCTTTCACTGTTTTCCTGGAGGCTCTTGTGGCAGTTGCAAACTGTCACGGTAGTGATGGCTGTGTGTGCTCATGACATCAGGATTTAGGAATGAGACGGGATTGTTATAGAGTTGCAGGTTATATGGAAGTTGTGTTTCAACTTGTTTTGGCTGGTCCACCTGGAGAGACTGCTGGCCCACGGACATGAACCAAAGATAAGCGAGTTCAGGGCAAGATAGAAGCCCAGCTGAGTCCCCTGAGTCACCTAGGAAAGGTGACATCCTGACAGCCATTCGAGTTTTCTATGTATATGGTTTCTCTCTCTCCTTCCCTCCCTCCCTCCTTCCATCTCTCCCCCTCTCTCCCTCTCTCCTCTTTCCTCTCCTCTCTCTCTCCTCTTTTCTCCATCTCTCTCTTTACAGACAGGGTGTTTGTACCCCAGACTAGTTTTGAGCTTCCTTAAACTTGACACTTTTGCCCCCACTAGGAATTTGGGGATCACATACATGGACCAGCATGTCTGGCTTTATAGGATGGGGATCATACTCAGGGCTTTGTACATGTGAGTGATGCATTGTTCTAGCAGAGACACACCCTCACGCCTCTGTTGGCTATTTTATTTTTTAAAGTTACATTGGTTGATTGATTGATTGATTGATTGATTGATGTCTCTGTGTATGTGTGTGTGTGTGTGTGTGTGTGTGTGCCCCATAGTGCATACGTGGAGGTCAGAGAATAACTGCCAGGAGTCCGTTCTCTTTATTATGTGGGTCCCTGGATCTAACTCAGACCATCATCAGGTTTGGAGGCAAGTTCCTTTACCAGAGGAGTCATCCACAGGTTCTCCTCTGGTTTTAAATAATGCTGCTGTTGGGTTGCCAGAGTTAGGCAGGGCAAAGCCCGCCTCCAGGAAGTCCCGATGCAGTGTCATGACACGTTCCCTAGAAAGTCCAAGGTGAGCAGCAATGGAGGCAAAAGGGAGCTTTCTCTGCAAGGAGCCCTGGGGTGGGGGTGGGGGTGGGGGTCCCGGAGGACTCGATTCCTGCTGCTTGTCTTGCGGCCACACTCCGTGGTCTCTGGGATGGGACACAGGGACAGGAAGCAAAGCTTAGTGTTAGGAGAGCTGGGGACTTCTTGGCAGTGGGTGATCCAGGTCTGCTGGGTTGGCCGCTGTCCGGTTGGTAGTTCCTTCTTGTCTCAGTGGCCACGCAGAGGATTTGTTGGTGCTCGGCAGCTCCCCTGCTGTGTGGGGTTGTTTGGGTCTCTTATCTTCAGATCTTCACCAGACTCAGAGTTTCTGGGGACTAAGGTGACCATAGGGAAGAGAGACCCAGGAGAGCCCAGGAGGAGGAAAAGGGGAAACAATAAGGAGCTCCCTAGGTCAGTGACTAGGTAGCAGAGTCCGTGGCTACGGGAGGTGTGTCTGGCTAGTAGAGAGGAAATCGTTTATTCAGCTTACACGTCCACATTGCTGTTCATCACTGAAGGAAGTCAGGACAGGAACTCACACAGGGCAGGAGCTGATGCTGGCTTGCTCAGCTTGCTTTCTTATAAAACCCAGGAACACCAGCCCAGGGATGGCACCACCCACAAAGGGCTGGGCCCTCCCCCACTGATCACTAATTGAGAAAATGCCCTGCAGCTGGATCTCATGAAGGCATTTCCTCAGCCGAGGCTCCTTCCTCTCTGATGACTCTTGCTTGTGTCGAGTTGACACACAAGGCCAGCCAGCACACCCACAATAACAGCTAATTTCCAGGCTCTGGGATGGCATCTGATGCTGAGGGTCTCTTGCTATGTTGACTGGCCATGTGTATGCCTTCTCCAGGGAAATGTCTAGTCCAGATCCTTCATCCACGTTGTGTTTTGTCCTCCCTCCCTCTGTCCTCCCTCCTCCCCTTGTTATCTGAGACAGGCTCTCGCTTTGTAGCCCAGGCTAACTTGAAGTTCACTAGGTAGTCTTGGTTGGTCTTAGACTTGCAGCAATCCTCCTGCATCAGGCCTATCAAATGCTGGGATTACAAGCATGAGCCACTATGCCTGGTTTATTTATTTATTTTTAATTTAAAGGTGATAGAACACTTGAATAGCATGTACAAGACCTGGGGTTCTTAACTCAGAGGGGGTGGGGAACAGAGGGGGGAGGGGAAGGGGAGGGGAGGGAGGGGGAGAGGGAGAAAGAGAGAAATTTTATACACAATTTTGCTATGTAGCCAGGTTAGCTTGGAACTCATGACCCTTCTGTCCTAACCTCTTGAGTGCTGGGATTCCGATTGTGTACTACTGTGCCTGACTCTCTGTTCACTAGATTAAGTACATTTACAACAATGTGGTCATAGATCGGGCACAAATGAAATGTGTGCGCATGTTGTATGTGTGTTTTAGTGTATATGTGTTCATGTGGAATGTGCATATGTGTTGTATGTATGTATTCAGGCACTTACTAAATGAACTATCTCCCCAGCTCTTTAGCATTATTTTTGGGTTTTGGGTTTCTGTACATGTGTATATGTGATAAATGTGTATGTGTATGCATTCATGTATGTGTGTGCCTGTTCACATGTGCATGGGTACACATGCATTGTGATGGCTGAGGCTGGCACCAGGAGTCTTTCTTGATTGCTCTTTATATTGTTGATTAAATTAGAGTCTCTAAGTTGAACACAGAGATTGCCTATACGGCCAATCTAGCTATCCAGCTCAATCCAGGGACCTCCCCCTCCCCCCTCTGAGACTAGGATTACTGGCAGGCCACCATATTCTTCTGCATGGATGTGGCGCTAGGGATCTGAACTGTGAAGCCATCTTCAGCCCCTTAATGTGATTTAAACGATTTTTTTAAAAGCTTATAGAAGGGCTGGAGAGATGGCTCAGCGGTTAAGAGCACTGACTGCTTTTCCAGAGGTCTTGAGTTCAATTCCCAGCAACCACATGGTGGCTCACAAACATCTGTAATGGGATCTAATGTCCTCTTGTGATGTTTCTGAAGAGAGCAACTGAGTACTCGTACATAAAATAAATAAATTTAAAAAATAGGCTTGCCGGGCGTGGTGGCCCACGCCTGTAATCTCAGCACTTGGGAGGCAGAGGCAGGTGGATTTCTGAGTTCGAGGCCAGCCTGGTCTACAGAGTAAGTTCTAGGACAGCCAGGGCTACACAGAGAAACCTTGACTCAAAAAAAAAAAAAAAAAAAAAAAAAAAAAAAAAGGCTTACACAGTTGAAGGTACATCATTAAAATCATCTCCTGAATCACTTGTTAGTAAGCTGCTGAATGACGCCCATCACCCCTAAATATTCAGCATGTTTCTTACCAAAACCAAAGTTTCAGCACGAAATGTCATCACCATAAACGAGGCATTAATATCCATGTGTCACTCCACTGGTTCTCCGCTTCCCGGCACTTATCTCAGCCCAGGTTCCAGTCCGCAGTCTCGTCATCCCGTGTCCCTGCTCTTCCCTGACTTTCTGTCCTTTGATGCACACAAGGCTGTGGCTAGCTCTTCCTAGGATGCTATCCCTCAAAATGACATTCAGGTCCTGGGGCAGGTCATCCCATTGGAAGAAATAACAGGGCGGCATGCTGGCTTTTCTCACTGCGCCCCCTCTGGCAGCTCATGGTTTTGATTCTTAACGGATGCTCACCTCTGAGAAGCAGGCTGCCCGGCTCTTCTCTGGTGAGCCTTTGGTTTTCCGTTTAAATATCTTGTGGTGAGGGGTTTTGGAAACATAATTATCCTGCTCCTTCAAACTTTCAACACATACATGACTTTATTTGTGTCGTCTGCTAGTTTAAGGGCTGCAAACCAGTTGCTATCATTAGTTTTGTGGATAAGATTTACTTAGTTTGACCAGCAGAACTTCCTACAGGCAAACATGCATCTTCCTCCAACACACTCCATTCGTCTGAGCTCTCTCCCTAGTTCTCTGGGGCTGGATGGCCCGGGCTCTTCCCGGTCTTCCCGGGATCCCACCATTTCCCCAGGAGCCTTGTTGGTTTTGGCAGAGGGTAGTGTTTAGAAGCCAGTGTTCTGGAATAGTTGTGTCTTCTTCCCCCTCGGCCCCGCCCTCCAGCAGCCTCTGGAAGTTCAGGCAAGACCCTCTTTGAGTCCCTGCTTCCCACATCCTGGTGGTTTTGACCTCAGATGGATAGAGATCTGTTTTCCTTCACTGTCCCTTTAAACAGAAGGCTTTTATTGGCCCTGCTCAGCTAAGTGCCCATCGCTGGTCCTGTTGCGGTAGTTGGGGGCCAAGATTTGGTAGCAGAGCCATCCCTCTTTGAAAAGGAGGATGGGTGAGGTCATCCCAATTCCTAAATGCTTGGAATTGGGCCCCACAGGGAAGACGGGCGCTCTTTCACTCAAAGCAGGCGAGGGACCGGGGGATGACAAGGCAGCCGTCAGTCTGTGACAAGTGTCTATGGATGGGACAAGTCCTGAAGGGCAGGAGCTAGCTCCCTCTTAGCCTGGAGGTCAGGAGAGGCCTCTGTGTGGAACAGCAGGCAAGGTGAGGCCTAGGGAACAGGGGCAAGGAATAGCAGCTGGAGTCGAGAAAAGCCCCCGACCAAAAGCTTGCCTGGAACTGCACAGAGACCAGTGTAGACGGTGCCGAGGACAGAGGGGAGAGAGAGAGAGAGAGCAAAGGAAATAAAGCTGGGGAGATAGATGGACAGGGAGCCCGACCAGGCAGGGCCACGATAGCAAGAAAGATTAATGATGTGGCGTTTCATTGAAGGCTTTGGGGGAGAGGGCGGGGTGACACAAGCTGATTTACATTTTCCCAAGCTTGATGGTCTGTTGAGGAGTAAGGATTGGAGGGACCCTGTGGGGGCAGAAATGGGAATATGACACCGTGAGGACACCATGTCTACTCTGTCATCTCTCACTGAACCTGTGACGTGTGTGCAGGAACCTCAGAAGATGCGACAGTCAACGAGCCAGAGAAGAAAGACCAAGACAACAAAACAGCTCTGGTATGCTCAATTCCCGGCCACGCCCCTCCCCTCCAGTCTCCCCTGCCCCTCTTTTCAGACAGAGACTTGGTAGAACAGGCTGGCATCAAGCTTGTAGCAATCCCCCTGTCTCTACCTCCTGACTGGTGAGACAACAGGTTTGTGTCACCACACCCAGGCCATAGCCTACTTTCCGGGGCTAGCCTGGTCCACCTGTCTTCTGCAGCTCTTCTTCCTGGGAACTCAGAACTGTCCAATGTCCTGAGCACCTCTTGATGCCCATTCACCTCCATCGTAATTTAGTTTGCATCCCTGCGATACCTGACAGAACAGTTGGAGGGAGGAAAGGTTTATTTTGGCTCACTGTTTCATGGGGTTTTTCAGCATCTTCACAGTGGAGAAGGCAGGGTGGAACAGACCGGTTATGGCAGTGGGTGTGGCAGAAACCTCACATCCAGAAGATCAGGAAGCAGTGATAATGAGGCAGGAAGTGAGCCACGCCCCAGTGACTGGTTTCTGCCATTCAGACCCTGCCTCCTAAAGGATCCACAGCTCTCCTAAGCATCACCAGCTGGGGATGGAGCATTCCAAACAGGAGCACGAGGGAGACATTTCAGATTCCAATCGTAGCAGTCTCTCCCACTAGAGTCTTCCATAAGCCAGGAATCTTTATCTAATATCAGAGCCTTAAGCAGCGGAGTGCTTGGCACATAGTAGGTTCTGAATAAACATATTTAATCGCCGAGGGACTTGTGGGAGGGGGTCTAGAAGGCACAGAAAGGCTAGAAATAGCTTTACTGAGTCAAGAATCAGGTCTAACCCAGGTCTGGGCTGCACAGCAGAGAAGGCCAGACAAGAAGGCAGACAGGAGCAGGACCCAAATACGGATGTGGTGGGATGGGCCTGGGTGTCGGGAGTGGTTTCCTCATCTATAGGGTGGGCCTAGTGGAGCTGAAGTGAGGACCTTTCAGATGCAGTCCAGGGAAGGCAATGCCTGCCTCCACTGAGCAAGCCTGACAGGCCCCACAGCGTGCTGGGTGCTGATCCTACCTGCAAGCCCAGAATAGCAACCTGACATCTCAGTCTGGAGAAACAGACCTTTTCTCTTATTTTTGTTACTCAGAACTCAGCCTGCATGTCACGGGAGCAGCCATCTCTGCCTAGTCATTCTAAAGTAACCTCCTCCCCCTTTCCGAACCGCCATTGAGAGCCCATCGCGGCTCAGCTCAGTCAGTGCTGGGAGAGGGGAAGGATCCCAGGGGTCACCTTCTCCTGCCCACAGTCTGACTGGGCTCAGCTGGGTGCTTCATCTGCTCTAAACTGGACAGACAGACAGACAGACAGATCACTTTGGAGGCTGACACCCGACTGTCCCTGGCTTGCCAGGCTCCCTCTCTGTACGGGTCCATTCCTCCTTAGTTCAGCCTGGGTTTCCTTCTGGCATGGTGTCTGGGTTCCAGAAAGGGAAAGCATGTTCTGGGACAAACCCAGACAGATGTACATCCTTTCTACAACATCCCAGACAGACATACATCCTTTCTACAACAATCAAGTGGCCGGAGCGGAAGGAGATTCTGTCTCCACTGATAGGATAGCTATAAAAGAACACGTGACTGGTACTAGCCTTCCATAGTCTGCATCAGATCAAGATGGTTCCTTCTCTTTTTCCATCACTGTGTAACGTTAAGCGATTCGTTTTGTGGGGTCTAGTCTTCCTCAGAATGATGGGAATCAATGGATTGACACAAGCTAATGTACTCTCTCAAGTAATCAGAATACCTTCATCTGACTAGGCTTTACGGAAGGCAGAGAAGAAGTGTTACTGATGGTAGGGTTTCAGGTGGAGGTGTGTGGACCCTTTCTGTCCTCCTTGGTTTCATTCGTGAGGGAGAGGTGTTTTATAGCCCTTCATAGCTGCTCCTCCAAATGCAGACCGCAGGAGCCATCCTTCCCACCTGACGTCACCCCCTGCAGAAACAGGTCCCTTTTCTTGGGCTGTGATAGTTTTGATTGTCAGTTTGATATGATCAAGAATCACATGAGAAGAAAGTTTCAAAAAGAGCTTGCTTAGGTCATGTGCATGTGTCTGTGAGGGATTCTCTTGATATTATCAGGTGTATCATAAATCCCCACCCCCGTGGGTAGTGTCATTCCCTAGGCAAGAGATCCTGAGCTGTCCAAGAATGGGAGGAGCGAGCTGAGCTCCTGACTACATGCGTTCTTTGCTCTCTGCTCCTAGAGTATGGATGTCACGTGACCACTAGTCTAAAGCTTCCATCCTGTGACTTCACCACCACCATGTAGGGTTTCCTTATGTAGCTCTTTCTGTCCTGAACCTCACTATGTAGACCAAGCTGAACTCAGCTCCGAGAGATCTGCCTGCCTCTGCCTCCAAAGTGCTGGGATTAAAGGTGTGCCCCCACTATGCCAGGTTTTGTCAGGGCGTTTTATCACAGCAACAGGAAACCAAACCTAGACACGGGGCCAATGCTAGGGTCGGTTGGGGGAAGAGCTACCTCGGTGGGCTATAGGTGTTGGGTGTCTACAGGGTGTGCCATGTGCTGCCTAAGGGGAGGGCAGGACTCAATGCTGCCTAAGGGGGGGGCAGGACTCAATGCTGCCTAAGGGGGGGCAGGACTCAATGCTGCCTAAGGGGGGGGCAGGACTCAATGCTGCCTAAGGGGGGGGCAGGACTCAATGCTGCCTAAGGAGGGGGCAGGACTCAATGCTGCCTAAGGGGGGGGCAGGACTCAATGCTGGTCTCACTGAGCGGTTCTGCTTCCCACTGGCCTCAAGGCAGAGAACACCATCACTTACCAGAAGGATCAGGATGCGGTGGAGATGACGGGAGAGAAGGAGACGACCGTGAAGATGATGATGGTAGGGGGGACTGTGGGGCTGGGGTGGAGTTCTGAGGGTGATAGCTGCGGTGAGTTGGAAGAGGACAGGGACAGGGACAGGGACAGGAGGCAGGCTCTTTGGACTTGGGGCTCCATTCTGCTCACCTGCCCACATGTGACAAGAGGGAGTAAGGATAAGTTATTTCCCGTCCCTGAGCCCCACTCTTCCCATCTTACAAATGGGTGTGCTTATGCCTGCATCTTTGCTTGTGGGAGGGCACGACTCGGTGGCTAGTCGACGGTGAAGTCTGCGCAGCCAACAGTTGTCATTAGTCCTCGCCTCTCCCCGGAGAAACCCCTCTCCATGGGCAGCTTCAGGGGATTCCCTAAGACAGTCTCCTCTTAGGTACTCATTAGGAGGAACTGGGCACCGGTAACCATGGAGGCTTACAGAGTTATATTCAGTTTTGTGATCCTTTAAGAGAAAGAAAGGCATTAAGGGGCTGGCTCAACGTTTGCCTCACAAGAAAGAGTTCCTGAGTTTGAACCCCAGAACACACATGAAAACCAGTCATGGTGACACACATTCATAATCCCAGTGCTGAGGAGAGAGATACAGGCTCTCCGGCCAATCGGACTAGCCCAACTGACCAGCTTTGGATCCTAGTGAGAGAGAGCCCTTGCCTCAAAACCTTGCTTCAAAAACCAAGGTTCATAGCTCCTGAATAATGATACCCTCGGGCCTCTGTTTGCAAGTGCACAGTGCGAGCACATGTGCACACACACACACACACACACACACACACACACCTTGCATACATATTTGCCCATACATAATACATAAAAAAGGGAAAGTTCTGTCCTTTGATATATTTAACTTTAACTAGCATTAGTTGAACACCTACTGTATGTAGGTATTAGATATGAAGTGAAAAATAGGACATTTGAGGAATTTGATTGGACAGCTTTCAAAGGCCATGCCTGGTGCTTCTTACTTGGGTCAGTTCCATGGTTTGGCTGTCAGTCACCAGAAGGGGACCGTCACCAGAAGGGGACCGTGGGATCGCTTGTCATTAGCTCTCCATAGGGAATGCACAGATCCCGGCGCAGACTGTTTGGAGTGGTCTTGAACTGAGGGCTTGGCATTGATCTGGGCCGAAAGCTGGCTCTCCTACCTGTCCAGTGGGAGTGTGCCCAGGCCTGCATGGCCTGCTGTCAGAACCTGGAAGTCAGCCACAGCTGGCTCTCACTGGCTCTGTGGTCCCCATCCAGAGACAGATTCAGGAGGAGCCGCTGGATTCCCTTCTGAGTCCCACTCGACGGCAGGCCATGGAGATCCTGGCGCAGCTGAGGTATCCCTGTCCTTTTTCTCTCTTCCCAGCCCCTTCTCACATGCCATTCCACTCTGAGCCTTCTCCTCTCCCCCTGCCCGGTCTCCGTGGAACGTGTTACTTCCACCCCCAGTGCTCAGACCTCAGCTTGACCTGTGGATCTAATCTCGGGTGACCTCCCTGTCAGGGGTCCTCTTCCCCGCGGGCCCTGCATCCTCGGGCCCTTCCCCATGGCACACCCGGCGTCCTGTCTCTCCCAGTCACACCAAGCCTATCCTGAGTGTGCGGGAGAGGGTAGAGCTGATCAACACCTGCGTGCGGAGCGTGTTCTCACTGCCCTCGGTGCAGGCCATGCAGGAGAAGGACGAGTCGAAGGCAGACGTCATCCAGGTGAGCGGGGGCCCTCCTGGCAGGGCTTTAGGTTTGGAGACATCCTCAGAAGGGACACGTCTCAGGGATGAGCGGGGCTTTCTATAGATAGTCTCCCCCAATCCTTGGCTGAGGGGCCCAGAGTAGCTCACCTCACCTGTGACAGTCTGGACAGACGCTTGGTAGGTATTCAGCGGAAGAGTGAACTATTGCAGTAATGGCTCCCTTAGGAGTTCCCTGTCCTGTGTCAGGGATATAGACAGATGCTGTAAGGCCGTAGGAAGTGGGCGGGGTTGGAGGGTCATACTGAGGACTGTGCTATATGGAAGAAGACTGGGGGAAACTGGGCAGAGACCTCGAGAACAGAGCCTCGAAAGGGGGGTCGTCAAGCATCTTTAAACCTATGCAGAATTATTCCTGGAGGTACCAGAGCAGGGATCCTTAGGTATAAGATTCAAGGAGAGCTAGGGTCAAGCGGGAGGTTGAATGAGAGGGGCTCCAGCGGTTCAACTACCCGCTCTCTCAGCAGGCATTAGCCGTGTTCTCCTCCAAATCACAACGGTAGTCTTGCAGTAGTGTGAGATGGAAGAGATGGATGCCATCAAAGAACCAACCAGTCAAACCCCAAATCTCCCGAGTAGTCAGTGCTACTTAAGCATAAATTATGGGGTCTCAAAAAGAGTACGGGGTGAGGGACATTGCCTTGGGGAGATGGGGCACGCAGTTTCCTGGAGGAGGGTGGCAACTGCCAGGATGACAAGAAGCAATGTAACTGAAGACTGGAGGGTGGGACAGGGACTCTGAGAAGCGAGCTGAGAATGGGTAGAGATGAGGCCACACAGACAGCCCCTGGGTTCTGGATTCTCCAGCTGATGATGAGAGGGGCCGGAATCCTTGCCTGGGAAGGGACGGGCAGCCCTCTTGTAGTTACAAGTACTGCCAGCAGAGGGCAGTGGTGTCTAACAGGCTGCTGCAGTAGGGCTGCATGGAGAGGTAGTTGGCTGTAGGGCTTGCTTGGTGGTTGTGGTGTAACCCTAAGGGCCACTGGAATCAGGAAGATTGTAGAACAGAAAGGGGATAGACTTGGGGAGCCCACCTAAGGAAAGGAGGTAAGAAAGAAGAGGGTCTTCCCAGAGCAGATCGAAACCACTGCTCAGCTCACTGTGCTCATAAGGCAATTTCGGGACTGCGGTGTATGGCCAAATGGGAGGAACCTGGGCA
This sequence comes from Apodemus agrarius, assembly GCA_964023405.1. Lineage (NCBI taxonomy): Eukaryota > Metazoa > Chordata > Mammalia > Rodentia > Muridae > Apodemus > Apodemus agrarius. The sequence continues at coordinate 47,226,200 of OZ030009.1, forward strand.
GAGGGACACGGCTTCCCTACGGGTAAACTGGGGCTTTACAGGGGCCTTGAAGGCAGCCAAGGGGCAGAATGCCTTTAAAGAAGAGCCCGATGGGCCTGGCAGCTCTCCAGCCTTGGCAGTCTTTGGAGACTTGGCCTTTTAGTATTTGTTGTTCTTTGCCCTGCGACCTTGGACAAGTGTCCCTGGATTGGTAAAGGAGAAAAGCCATCCAAAGACAACGTGACAGAGGATGCTCTCATTACAGGCCCTTGTGTGGCTCCTGCCAGGCAATAAGTGCCGGGGTCTCTTTCTCCTCCCTCTGGTAGGAAGTCCAGGGACACTAATCCCCAATTTGTTGCTAAAGAATTTAGGTGAGGCACAGAGGTGGGCCCATAAAATAGCTTTTGTGTGTCCAAATTCGTTCTCCTCCTAGACCCCTTCCCTGCTCCGGTGTGTGTGTGTGTGTGTGTGTGTGTGTGTCTGGGGCTGGAGGCTGTGCTGGGAGCACTCAGTCTCTGTCCTTCTCCTAGATGCCCTCAGGGGTGTCTGGGGCTGGAGGTTGTGCTGGGAGCACTCAGAAGCTCTGTCCTCCTCCTAGATGCCCCCTGGGGTATCTGGGGCTGGAGGCTGTGCTGGGAGCACTCAGAGTCTCTGTCCTCCTCCTAGATGCCCTCTGGGGTATCTGGGGCTGGAGGCTGTGCTGGGAGCACTCAGAAGCTCTGTCCTCCTCCTAGATGCCCCTGGCGGGGGGGGGGTGTTGTCTGGAGCTGGAGGCTGTGCTGGGAGCACTCAGAAGCTCTGTCCTCCTCCTAGATGCCCCTGGGGGGGGTGTCTGAAGCTGGAGGCTGTACTGGGAGCTCACAGCAGCTCTGTCCTCTTCCTGTCCACAGACGCTTTACCACCAGACCTTGGATTCCTTGCAGAAACTTCTGAATGCCCTTTTTATTGAAGACCCCACTCCTGCTGGGCTGAAGAGCATCCTGGAGGTGCAGGGCATGGGGGACCGGGGAGGGAAGAGGGAAGTAGTAAAATGGCTTCATACAAGTGGGAGGTGGACCCTAAAGGAGTGACGTCATCCTGAGCCAGTGCCCTGCTTCCCTGTTGTATCTTACGCCGTTTTTAATTTAGTTTTTGGTGACACTAAGGATTGGATCTAAACCTTGTACCTGCTAGGCAAGCACCTCCAAGCTACAGCAGAGGCCTGTTTCTTCTTTCCTTGTTTATCTGTACACATTGTCACACTGAATTGCCCAGTACTGCCTTGAACTTTTGATCCCTTGTCTCCGCTTCCTGAGTCGCTGGGATCCCGGGCCTGGGAGCCCAGTCATTTCACTGCCTGCAGTTCCTGTAGAGCCAGCCCTGGCGGCTACTGCTCTTGCTCTACCCCTTTCTCCAGGGTTATCCCTGCCTCTTCTCTCCTCATTGACCCTGTCCCTTCCTTTGCTCTGAGTCCCCTTCTCAACTCAAGTCCCATCTGTCATTGATCCTCAGGAGGAGAAGGAGGACTGTGGCAAATTGCCTTCTTACTTCTTCTGGAAGCTTCTCACAGATTACTGGCTTACCCAGGGACAGCAGGGACTGGCAGACAATGGTACCAGGATCTCTCCCTTGTCCCCTCAGCCCCTAGGGCCCTGGATGAATTCTGGGAAGGCCCATGAGCGAGCTCGGGCTGTGAACAGCAACGTCTCTGTGTTGAACCACACGCTTGTGACCCTGCCGTTCTTTGTGAGTGTTCGTGGAGGGGTGGATACTCCGGCGACTTCTCGGTTAACCCGCTGCGGCTGGTCAGGTCTTCTTGTTCTGCACTATGTAGCTACAGACTCCCTCCCTGTGACTGTGACACTACAGATATCGTCGGGGTTCCCAACGCTGGGTCTTCTGCTGGGGAGGCTCCTTCTTCGAATCGGGGATCCAGATGAAGAGATCGGCCGGGAGGCTCTGGATGGCATCACCATCCTCTACACCATCCTGGATCTCCAGAAACGTATGCCCAAGCCGGGTCCCTAGCCACTGCACGGCTCGGGAGGGGGGCACGGTGGTACTCGGGCAGCTGGAGGCAGACAGAATGGGTCAGAGGGGACTGGGAGTGCATGGAAGCTCCTATCTCCATGGAACCAGGGACAGAGATACAACTAGCCACTGTTTTTAATGTTGTTTGATTCTAAGATTATGGTCTTACTATATAGCTCTGAACTTTTAGTCCTCCCGACTTAGCTTCTCAGGTACCGCCCTGTGTAGACAACACATCTATCTCGACAGAAGCTGTCCTTCAGTTAGCTGAACTTTTTCATATTGTTCCAACCTTAATTTCTCCTTCTAATATACCACGTGCACCTAGGCATGATGGCCTGATGTCTTCTCTTGTTGTCTTTCCTACTAGACTGTAATGCTGTGAGGGTAAAGCAGGAGTCTCTGTTATTTCTGAGTCTAGCCATGGGTTGGCATATGGTCTTTTTGTTTTGTTTTGTTTTGGTTTGGTTTGGTTTTGGTTTTTGGTTTTTGGTTTTTCGAGACAGGGTTTCTCTGTATAGTCCTGGCCGGCTGTCCTGGAACTCACTCTGTAGACCAGTCTGGCCTCGAACTCAGAAATCCACCTGCCTCTGCCTCCCAACTGCTGTGATTAAAGGTGTGAGCCACCGCTGCTTGGCCTGGCATATGGTCTTATTCAGTGCATATGCATAGGAGGTAAAAAAGACCGGGTCCTACATTAGAATCCTAAGCCTGTAAGTGAAAGAACATCCTGAGATTAGGTTTCAGGGAGCTCAGGAGATGGGGTGAGCCTGTGGTTCCCAGGGCCACCCAGTCCAGCTGCCTCCAACCTCTGCCTTTCTTTCCCCTTAGTCCTGATTCTATCCCAACCAGGAAACCTTGGCTGGTTTCTCAGTGTCTCCTGACTCTGGAGGCAGAAGGGCCTGCGTATCAGACCCGGCTTTGGCTCTCCGCTTTCCCAGCAGAGTGACCTCTTCTGTCCATTTCTCTGTAGATTTCATCTGTACAGGATTATGGTAGAGTGTAATCCATAGCTTTTTGAAATATTAAATGGTATTCTTCATATGAGTTCATGGGAAGAGACCAACTCGGGGTCCCACGTCATAGACGCTTGTCAAATAGAACTCTCTTCTCTTCGTGTCCCCTACTTTCTGGGATTTGTCTGGGGTCCCTGCTCTTTTTCATTTCTAGCATTTGGGACAATGTTTCCTAAGAGATTCCTCCACTGGCCTGGAGGCATTCATGGCCCTTAAATGGTGGCTGGAAGGTGGGCTACAATGTTGATCAGCCCCAGGACAGGGAGAGTAGTCCAAAGCGAGGCTGCCAGGGCGGCTGGAGGTGTGGGGCACCCAGATTAATGTAATCCACATTTGAGGGCCCCTGAGCCATTTGTAATGTTTTTGAGTGTGATCTGCCTTGCTGCTATTCAGGTTGAGCTGAGTGCCTGGCATTCTTTGGGAACCCCAGGCCACCGTGATGCTGGAGGAGGAGGAGGAGGAGGAGGAGGAGGAGGAGGAGGAGGAGGAGGAGGAGGAGGAGGAGGAGGAGGAGGGCATTAGCTTGGGTGGCATCTGTGGAAGTGAAGGGCTGTGACTGGAGCTGGCTCTGCCTGCTCACAGAGTACCAGTTCCCTTCCTGCCACCAGAGCATGCCCTGTGTGCCCACACTGCCTCGGTGAGCCCTCCTCGGGCCCAGGCTTTGTGTGGGCCCAGGCGGGACCCAGGCCTGACTCTGACGCAGGCATAGTCCCTAAATGTCTTTCCTTCCACGGGTGCCCTGGAGGCCCTCCTGGTCCCAGGCCCTGCTCTAGCTCTGGGGACACAGCTTTGAGGAGAGGTCTGTTAGGCACCCCTCCCCCTGGCTTACCTTCTCGTTGCCAAGAGACAGACACTAGGCAAAAACAAACCAGGAAAGCGCTGAGGAGGTCAGATGACAAGCTCTGTGGGGACAGGCAGACATTTTCAGTTGCTAGTGCTGGTGCCAGGTCTGACGGCACATACCGGCAATCCCAGCGTGATTGGATAGGAAGCGTGAGGCCATGCTGGACTAGAAACCCTGCCACTGAAAACAAATAATACGGGCTAGATATGGCAGGGCACACCCACCCTCAGCTCTTGGAGGGTGGGGGCAGGAGGCTCAGGAGTTATAGCCATCCTCAGCTGCGCAGGGAGCTTGAAGCCAGCCTGGATTATGTGAGCCTCTGGGTATACACAGAACCAAACAAAAGCAACAATACAAATATGGCCACCAACACAACAACATCTCAACCCAAAAATTGTATTGTAAAGCTATGGACAATTCAGCAGTTACCATGACTGTCCAGCCTGTGCCAGGACCTGGGTTCCATCTCAGGACTGAAAGTGGAGGAGGCTCACCTTTAATCCCAGCACTCTGGAGGAAGAAGCAGGTGGTTCTCTGTGAGTTCATTGCCCAGTCTGGTCTACAGAATAAATTTCAGACCAGTCAGGGCTACATAGTGAGAACCTATCTTTTAAAAACGGGGGAGGGGGGAGCTCCTGCAGACCAAAATAGCAATAAAAAAAAAAAATGAAACAGATTATGCCTTGGGCTGAAGCAGCCGGAACTCTCGCCCTGCTGGTGGAAACGAGGCTGGGAAACTGTCTCCTGTATCTTGGGAGGGTGAGCCTGCGCCTACTGTGAGCCAGTGGGTTCTCCTGGTGTATCGCTGGCAGAAGCATTGATAGATTCACCAGGAGACGTGCGATGTGTTCACAGCAGCACTGTTCGGGGTCTGGAAGCAGCCAGAGGCGCAGGCATCCGCTGGCGGGCATCGCTGGCAGGCATCCGCACCGCAGGCCCTCGCGGCACGGCTAAGCTGCTTCACACTGAGAGAGAATGAGAGCTAGGGCCAGTACTGCTGGGAGGAACCAGACGCCGGGATGGGGGGGGGTGCTATGTGAGTCCATGAATGAAAGTCCAAGAGCTGGACTGTGCTGGTCAAGTGGGCTGAGCACACAGCTCAAAGCAAACCTTCCGTCAGGGCTCCTCAGAGGATTCCTTCTCCCCCAGGGACCAAGAACAAGGAAGAGACCAACAAGAAGGAGCTGTATGAGAACAACAAGCGCTTCCTGGGGCCCTACAACCCTGTCAGCCCGTGCCAGAACATTCTGCGTGTCATCGCGGTGACTACCAGCAGTCCCAGCTCCCAGGCCAGGAGGGGAGGGACCTGGGGCTGCTACTAGGAAGGTCACTAGGAAGCCTCCTAGGAAGGACACCTTCTCAGCTGCGCAGCCTTCCTGGGCGCCCTCCCCCCTCTTCTATGTTCTAGCCCAAGGTTCTCAACCTGTGGGTCGTGACTCCTTTGGGGAGGGGGTCACATATACCCTGCATGTTTACGTTACAAGTCATAAGAGTAGCAAAATTGCAGTTATGATGTAGCAAAGAAATAATTTTATGGCTGGGGGTCAGCACAACATGAGGAACTGTATTAAAGGGTCGCAGCACTAGGAAGGCTGAGAACCACTGGGCTAGCCCATGACTCTTCTCCTAGCGGCATATCAGCCAGTTCTGGATGCAGGGACCACAGATGCCCTGCTTTCTCTCCTCTCACTCCTCCTCCTCTTCCTCCTCTTCCTCCTCTTCTTCCTCTTCTTCCTTCTCCCCTTTTCCTCCTCTTCCTCCTCCTCTTCCTCCTTTTCTTCCTTCTCCTCTTCCTCCTCTTCCTCTTCTTCCTCCTCTTCCCCTTCCTCCTCCCCCTTTTCTTCCTCCTCCTCTTCCTCTTCCTCCTCTTCCCCATCCTCTTCCCCCTTTTCTTTTTCCTCCTCTGCCTCTTCCTCCTCTTCCTCTTTTTCCTTCTCTTCCTCCTCCCCCCTTTTCTTATTCCTCTTCCTCTCCTCCTCCTCCTCTTCCTCCTCCTCCTCCTCCTCCTCCTCCTCCTCCTCCTCTTCCTCCACCTCTTCCTCTTCCTAAAGCTTGTCTCAGATCCCTGGGCTCACAGTCTTCAGCCTCCCAAGCAGCTGTGGCCCCAGGAGCTCCTTGGCACCTTGCTGTCCCTCTAAGCTCCTCTCCAATGGCTCTAACGTTTACACCTTAGAGAATGTGTGTGGTGCTGGGCACAGACCTCCTCTGCGAGTTAGGTGGAGTCTGTGCCTTTATATATGTCTTGGGGGGGATCTGCCCAACATGGCGGCATCAATACCTCTGCATCTATGTTTCAGGAATTTGGAGACTTCCTGGGGCCTCAGCAGGTAAGGGACCTGCTGCTAGCAGCCTTGGAAGGCCTGAAGGACATCTCTGAGACCCAGGGCAAGGACTCCGGCGAGATGATGCAGCTGGCTTCCGAGGTCATGCTCAGCTCCGTGCTGGAGTGGTACCGCCACAGGGCGCTGGAGGTGGTAAGGCCTCTTGGAGGCAGAGGCTGGGTTATCCCCAGGCCTGGGAGAGAGCCTCACCCCCAGAAGCCTGCTTATCCTGGGATAGCCTTCCTGCCCGTGGGCAGGGCTGGAGCTGAGCAGTGGGCTAGAAAGGAGTATGTACCACCCCCGAGAGAACCCAGACGGCAGAGAGGAGTAGGGAGGTCACTGTGGGGGAGCGGCAGGCCCCTGGCCCCTCTTCCTTCCCACTTCCCTCCAGCATTGGGCCTCCTCTCCCCTGCCTTAGTGTTACTCTACCCTAAGTCCTCCTCCCATCTACCCCTGCGCCTCATGCCTCTCTCTGCTTCTCCAATGGGCCTTCCTGCAACCTGCCCACGGCTATCTCCAGATCCCAGAAATCATGCAGGGCATCTACCTGCAGCTGAACCACATCCAGGAGCCTCGGGCGCGTGAGGTGGCTCTGCTTCCCATCTCCTTCCTGGCCAGCTCCTTCATGACTGAGGTCGTGGTGGCTCTGCTCATGTGCCCCCTGCCACTGGACAGGTACCAAGCAAGGAGACTCCATCCTATACACCTTAGGGGCTGAGGCAGCCTTGTCCCCGCTGAGACGCTCTTTCTACCCAGAGCCTTGTCCCCTTGTCCACTATAGGTAGATCCTAAGAAGTTAACCACTGTAGCTGCTCTGCCCACCGGGGGGTGGGGAGCGGTCTCTCTCTCTCTCTCTCTCTCTCTCTCTCTCTCTCTCTCTCTCTCTCTCTTTCCTCTCCTCTCCCCTTCCCCGTGTGTGTGTGTGTGTGTGTGTGTGTGTAGATGGAGAGGGAAAGGGAGAGAGGGTGGGATGTGCTCATTGTGTAGCTCAGGCTGACTACAAACTCATAGCAATCCTCCTGCCTTCTCCTTTCAGGTACTGGAATCACATTAGGGCATTTTTCATTTTTCTCCCCTTCCTCCTCTTCCTCCACCATCCCCCTCCTTCCTCTCCTCCCCTTCTCCTTTCCCTCCTCTTCCTCCTCCTCCTCTTTTCTTTCTCAGTGCTGGGTATCGAACCCAGGGCCATACTACCCAAGTGCCCTGTCACTGAGCCATAGCCCCAGGGGGCTGCTTTTTGTGCTCCCCTAACAGTCACCGGATTCCCAGGGCTGGATGCCTTGATGACTCCATGTTCCCTTTGTGGGTCTGAGAGCCCCCCCCCGCCACCCCCCTCCCCGTCCCTTTTGTTCCCTATATGCCTCACTTTCCTCTTCTGGTCTCAGTCCTGGGTCTGGAAGCTTCCCAGGAGAGGAGAAGCCCAGGGCAACCACAGGGACCAGAATCTCCTCCACGAGCCTGGTTTTCTGCATCACTTCAGAGACTAGCCCAGCTCCAAGGGTCCAGTCCCGGGGAAGCTCCACGCTGTAGCTGTCCCATTGGTTCTTATAGTTAATTGACAGTCCCTCCTAATCCAGATGTGACGTGCCAGACAGCCATAAACATGACCGTTCTTACCATAAGCAACGTTGCCTAGCAACATAGTGGAAATACTATCTTTATTGGGTTTCCAGGGGAACAGAGCGGGGACGTGAGTGGAAGGAAGGTTCAGATGTTCCTGTATTCAGGCAAAAGGTTTCATTAACCCTCTAGCTCACTGTCAGCTGCCCACTGCAGGAATCTTTCCTGGTGCTGCTTGCTTCTCCTGTGTGGGTAGCTTCCCCGCAAAGGGCCAGGAGTTGTGCTTCCTGGGAGTCTGTGATAAGGGCAAGACCCAGGCCCTAAAGGGCTCTGTGGCTTCAGCTCTAGCTCCTAGGGTGCAGCGTTAGAGACATTGGATGCACTCATATCTTGCAGCTCATTAGTAGTAGTAGCAGCATCTTGGACTGGTGTGTGTGTGTGTGTGTGTGTGTGTGTGTGTGTGTGTGTGTGTGTTTAACCTCCCTGAGCCTCCATTCTGCCTCTGTAAAATGGGACTAACACTCTGGAGAAGGTGGTTAGGTGGTTGATGTTGAGCATTGCTAAGTGTCTGCATCTGCATCCGCGGTGGTTTGCTTAGTGCTGGCCTGGTGCATGATGTCCGCTCTAATGAGTGTTTGCTGCAGTAACACACAAGAACAAAGCACCTGGTCTGAGACCTGGGAATAGGGCTTTCAGTCACTGTCAACTTCCTGACCTGTGGAGAGTGTTTTCCAGATCAGTCCTTGTGGGCATGCTCACGAATATCATTGGCACTGCACCCCGGCGCTGAAACCGTTTGGTGTCAGGTGGCCCCCGCCTTAGGCAGTACTGTCCTCCTTCCTCCTTAGCAATGGGGCAGAGATGTGGAGGCAGCTGATTCTTCGAAAGCCCAGCTGTGACGTCCGAGACCTGCTGGATCTGCTCCTGACCAGCCTGAAGGAGAAGCCTGTGACCAAGAAGGGCCGGGCCTCCATTGTGCCCCTGGCGGTGAGGACCAGACACCTGCCTTCCTTTCCTTCCACCCCACTCAGCCCAACTGCTTGCTTGTTAGGACCCCGCCTGCCAGAGGGGGCAGGAGCCATGCTTCTCTAGGCTGGACTAGAGAACCAGTCTCAGCCTCTCAGAGCAATAAGAGAGGCTTCAGCTAGCAGCGCTGGGAGGATGGACTGGGTCAAGCCACTGGCTTTCCCTCCACTCCTAGGCAGCCAGTGGTCTGTGTGAGCTGCTGTCCGTCAACAGCTGTGTGGGCCGTGTGAGGCGCATCTACCCTCAGCTGCTCCTGGCTCTGCTCATTCAGGTCCATTATCACATCGGCCTCAACCTACCCAGCCGTGTGGCTCCTCGAAAGGATCCCAAGGATGACACACAGCCTCCTCTCTTCGTCCCTGTACGGTAGGCCCCATCAGCTCTAAACCCTGCTGTCCTTGCAGCGGGGAGGGACCCCCCAGCAAAGGACCCTCAGACATCTTATGTATAGACCGTTAATTCGAGAACCAGAAGAGGAAGTAGAACATATGCCCCACCCCTTTTTAAAAATAGGATCTCATGTAGTCCAGGCTGGCCCCAAGCTTGCTACGAAGCTGAGGATGATCCTCCTGTCTCCATCTCCTAGTCACTGGGATTATAGGCACACACACCACCATGCCCAGTTTATTTGACTTTGTTCATTTTGGATAAGCCCTCTCTGCCAACTGAGCTACCCTTCTCCCCCCCCCGCCCCCACCACCAGAAACACATGCTATTGGAGTCACACTATGCTTCCAAGACTGGCCCTCAACTCCCTTTCCGCATCCCACCACTCCATTCAAACAGTGTGAAGAAATCAGTTGTCTGAGGGCCCTTACCCCCTACTGCCCCCAGAAGACGTGCTTGTTGTATTAGGTGCCTACCTCAGGCCCACCAATGTTCTTAATTACTCATTGGAATATAATGTGTGCTCACCAGGGGGAAAAGGGACATTAAAATGAACTAACTCTCTTTTTCCTGTCTTTACCCCAGATACCTTCCCAGAAGACAAGTAGATTTTTTATGCCCTTTCAGGGGTAGTCAGTGTAGAGGAGCCACAAGGGTTTATATTCTTTTACACAAGTGCTAGCCTATGATACAGGCACACATTTGCTCCTAACGTGTGTCAAGTCTTGGAGAGACCCCCGTGCACACAGCTGCCTCCTCAGTTTTGACAGCTGCAGAGCATCCTTACATACAGCAATGCAGCTACTGTAATGTGTGCAGCCCTCCTCCTGAGGCGGGCACCGCAACTGCTCTTTGCAATTGCAGATGGCACTGACATAGGTTTGCTCCTGTAGATGCATGTCATTGTGTCACTGTATGTGTAGGATGGACTCCTGGGGGAGGGGGCATCAGTGGGCTCTGCACAGCAATACTAAAACGGTGCAGAAATGCAAGATTAAAAACGTTCTTGACCAGAGTGATGAAAATGTAGAAAAGAAAAAAAAGGGGGGGGAGTGGTGGCGCACGCCTTTAATCCCAGCACTTGGGAGGCAGAGGCAGGCGGGAGGTGGGTTTCTGAGTTCGAGGCCAGCCTGGTCTACAGAGTGAGTTCCAGGAGATCCAGGACTATACAAAGAAACCCTGTCTTGAAGAACAGAAGAAGAAGAAGAAGAAGAAGAAGAAGAAGAAGAAGAAGAAGAAGAAGAAGAAGAAGAAGAAAAGAGAAAAAGAAAAAAGAAAATGTAGACACAGGGCCAGTGAGCTGCTCTGCAGATAGAGGTGCTCCTGCCAAGCCAGAGTTCCAGCCTCATGACCCACATGGTGGGAGAACAGAACTGGTTCTTACAAATTCTCTGACCTCTGAATACAGGGTGTGGTATACACACATGGACAGAGAGGGGGGGGTACCAGTGGTCACGGCCTGTCTGTGCCAGTGCTTACACCCCCACATCTGTTCAAGGGCAGTGCAGCGCAGAACTTTTCTATCTTAGCTATTCTGTGCTGCAAAAGATGGATTTGGCTTTTGTTTTGTTTTGTTTGTTTTTTTGAGACAAAGCCTCAAAGGAGTCATGATTCTCGTGCCCCATATCCTGAGTGTTGGATGGCTGGCTGGGTTCCAGCAGCACACCTGATGTGCTGTATGCAGGTGTTTGTGTGGGTGTGAGTGCGTGCATGTATGTGCAGGTGTGTGCACCCATGCACATGAGTGTGTGCATGTGTTCATATGTGCTGGAGTCTTAGTTTTCATTTCTCTCATTTGAATGAAGATGAGATTTAAATGGCATGTGTGTTCTCATTCATGTGAGCAAGTTGCCCTTGCCCTTGGCCCATTAATATAGGACCAATTATATATATATACACGTATATATACTTATATATACATATATATAATTTGTTTTTTAAATTATTTTTTCATTTCCCCTGTTGATTGTGAGAACTCGTTGTATTAAGAAAATTGACTCTGTTGTTTATATTGAATTTGGTCACTTAACCTGTGATTTTTTCCGTCATTCAAAAAGTTAAATGCTTTGTTTGGTGGGCTCATCAGTTTCCCTTTATTGTTTCTCTGTGTGTTGTACTTACAGAAATATATTTGGAAGGGCAAATAACAAGCTGTGTGCAGCTGGAGGCCTTAGACGGAGATGTATGTATGTATGTATGTATGTATGTATGTATGTATCTTTCATCTATCTGTCTATTTATCTATCTATCTATCTATCTATCTATCTATCTATCTATCTATCACGTATGCTCTGGTTTTGGTATCTAACTTCTTGGCTGGTATTTTCCTGCCCTCTAAGAGCTGGGTGGCTGATTTCCACCTCACGGTTGTAAGAACTAATAGCCTAACACTCCACTAGAGAGATACCTGCCATGTATGTGTCCCGCTGTGCTCACTGGGACAGCTAGGTTCCTGGGAAACTGAGCAAGAGTGGAAGAGGTGCTGTGGCCACAGGAGGAGGACGGACGAACACAGAGGGAAGCTTCTGAATAAAGGTCATGACCTCCGAGAGAGAGGTTTTAGCTCAGCTAAGACACAGGGCCACTGGAAGGAAGCCAGAGTGCCTACCTACCCAATGCATAGCCATGGTGACAGTCTACCCACAGCACAGGACAGCACAGCCTCCCACAGACCAGGGACAGCTCTCCTATGCATAGTCCAGGGCCAGCTCACCCTTTCCACACTCTGGATAGTCCACCTAACATACAACATGGTATCAACTCACCCACGATCCATTTACAGCCCATCTTACCATAGCATGGCAACGGCCCACCTTCAACACATAGCATGGTAACGGCCCACCCTACCTTCAACACAGCCACAGCCTGGGAGGTAGCAAAAGCAGAGGTGTCAAACCCCAGGCTGATGGGACCAAAGAGCCCCAAGATGGAGCCTGGGAGTAGAATAGTGGCCCCAAAGATGCATTCACCCAGAACCTGTGACTGGCCTGATTTGGAAGAGCAGTCTTCAAGGATGGAGTTACTTTCAGGAGACGAACTTGCATCATCTAGGTGGGTCCCAAATCCACATCAAGGTCCTTGTGAGAAGAGATGCTCAGATATAGACTGGAGGCAGCTTTGGAGAAGAGAGAAGATGTGGTAGTTCTCCAAGCAAGAAAACTGGTGCCCAAAGCAAAGGGTCTTCTCTTAGTATCTTCAAGGGAGCACAGGCCTTGTGTATTTGAAAGCACTCTCTCACATGTCCCGCCTTTGACATTTTGAGACAGGGTCTCACTCTGTCCCTCTGGCTGTCCTTGACTTTGGTTCTTCTGCCTCTCCTTCCTGAGTGCTGGGATTGCAGATGTCTGGCTTCAAATTTGTCTTGAATCCCCCAAAACTAGCAGCTCTCAGGACCATGGGAGTTATGTCTACAAAGGCATCGCAAACTCTTCAAGTAAATGTTTAGGTTTCTGGGGAGTGATTCCATCCATTATCTATTAACCGTTTATAATCACAGTTATGAGCCTCTGGTGATGTTTTGGTCAATGAAAGGCTGAGTCTATTGGTGGTGTGTTTAAAGCTCTAGCTGGTGGTGAGACCTGGGAGAACAGAGTCAGTCAATGAGGTGGACTAAAGCCTCACGCAATAGCCGACTTTATTCAGAGCATCAGACAGTTTCCACTCTGAAGGTTAAGAACGATCACATGAGTAAAGTTCTGGTGAGTTCAAGCCATACACAATCACAAGGACAACTGCGTGGATCAAAAACCATGTTTCCCATGAGGCATATCCAGGATAATTTAAACATTTACTTAATTTAAACAACAATAAGCAATAATGAGTAATCTGAAGTGAACTCACTCTGATCTGCCACATCTGGGAGGAGCATGAAAACACATTCCAGGATTAATTCTGTGTTCTGAGGAAACGGAGGTCACCAGACTCTTGACTTGTTTTCTCCTGAGCACTTGGCATTCTCTTCACACATGGACCGTGCTCCAACCCTGGTGGTTCCCCCAGTACTGAGGAAGAGCCCAGTGTGTTGCAGGCAGCACCATGTACCATAGAATGAGTACACACCATGGTGCTCACACAAGGCCACCGCCGCTAGGAACCTTTCTCAGAATGTAGCCTATCAGTCTATGGCCCGTGACGTCCCACCTACAGTGACAATAGGCTGGGTTAGACATCCAGTTGGTTTTTTTTTAACAGGCAGCAGCAACCTCCAGGCTCCCAGAGGTCACCTGAACCTCTGAGAAACTGCTCAGTTGCCTGGGGGTGACAACTCCCCAGGGTCTTCTACTAGGCATCCAGCTGGGAGGCATATGGGAAGGGTCCCGAGGCAAAGAGGGACTCCGGCATCAGCAGGCAGGAGACTGAGTGCCCAGGAGAGCAGAGAGGACTGTCCCATAGGCTGCCAAGACAGTCATGGTGTCATGGGGAGTGGAGGAGAGAGGCGAGACATAGGATATCCAGGAAGCTCGGCCAGCCAGCTAGCTCCTCAATGAGAGAGGCCCCGGAAAGGGAGGGTGGAAGGGGAGTTTGCTTCTGTTCTTTTCATGTTCTGAGAGCAATGTGCTCCTTGTAAGGAGCCATCCTCTGTGGACCCAGTGCCCGCTGCTAACAGTAGTGTGGTAGAGCCGGGCGTGGTGGCGCACGCCTGTAGTCCCAGCTCTTGGGAGGCAGAGGCAGGTGGATTTCTGAGTTTGAGGCCAGCCTGGTCTACAGAGTGAGTTCCAGGACAGCCAGGGCTACACAGAGAAACCCTGTCTCGAGAAAACACCCCCCCCAAAAAAACCCAAAAAAGAACAGTAGTGTGGTGGAGGGGAGCTCATGGGGACCCATGGTGGCACTGGCAAGAGGGGTCGAGTAGAAGGCTCACCGTGGACAGCCGGCTTTCCTCCTTGTCTTGGCAGCTGGATGGTGAAGGTGGTGAAAACCCTGCTGCTGAAGATGGGCTGTTCTTACGAGTCCACGTTCCTGGAGGAGCAGGGAGGCTGGGAGCTCATGGGCCAGGCAGAGAGCCACTACCGGGGAGTGTCCCTGCTGGCAAGGTGAGGTGCGGTACCTCAGTGGGGGTAGGGTAGGGCAACCTGGGGCAGGATGGACCCTCCAGATCTCCAACAACCAGGCTTGCATCTCTGAGCTATGGGCTTTTTTCCTCTCCCCTCTTCTCTGCAGCTTGGGGCATAGCATAGTGTCCCCTTAGTAGGGGGACACCACTAGTGTGAAAAATGACCACTCTTGGGAGGGAAACTTGATTGTAATGTTTCCTTGAGTTCTTAGATGCCTGAAATGATGTGGTTAGCTCCTCTTTTTGGCCTGGTGAGATGGCTCAGTGGGCAGGCACTTGCTGCCAAGGCTGCTGGCCTAAGTTCAATTCCCCAGACCCCTGCTATGGAAGGCAAAACACAGCACTCCCTAGTGTCCTCTGTGCACTGTGGTACGCACGCCCACTCACACGCACACGCACGCCCACTCACACACACATGCACGTCCACTCACACGAGTGACTCTGCGCTAAGCCCCTGGTGAAAGGCTGGGTCACGGGAGCCCAGCTGACACAGGCAGGCCAGGGTTTGCGGTGTCACCGTCAGAGCCCAGCTGCCAGCTCCGTGGGACTGGGACCTGAGCGTCTGCTGCTCCCTAGGGCCATGGTCCACTACTCATGCCAGGAGCTGTGTCGCATCCTCTACCTGCTCATCCCTCTCTTGGAGAGAGGTGACGAGAGACACAAGATCACAGCCACCGCCTTCTTTGTGGAGGTACATCCTGGGCCCGCCCCCAAGCATGGTGAGGGTTAGTCAGGGGGGCCTTGAGTCACAGCGCCCCCATTTCTCCTGGGAAACAGCATTTTGCGGTTTCCAAAGCCTTTCTGGGACCTTCGTTTCTCTTCAAAGTGAAGACTGTCGGTCTGTCTCCCGCATCCCCTCCTTTCCACCCTTGCGTCCCACTCTTCCAGACCCCCCAAACCGGCACCCACTAACCTCTCCTGGGCACCAGCACGTGTCAGCCCCCAGAGAAGCAAATGTGAACCCGACCTCGCCCTGGCCTTGAGGTGTTCTCGGGATGGCAGGGAAGACAGAGAACATCCGGTCATACTGCGGGGTGCCAGGGCGTGGCTGGCAGTAAGCTGGGGGGAAAGTCACGGGAGAATAGGAGACTGGAAGGAGGGGCCTCAGGGAGCGTGTCACGAGAGGAGTGACAATCAGAGTTAGTCTGGCAGGAAGTGCTGGACAGGTTCAGGAGACCAGTCAGGGGCCGGGAGGGCCAGCTGCAGCGGGCGATGCACATGCGCACAATTACATCCTCCCTGCATTTTACCCCCCTTCACAGTTCATAACTTAGACACTAGCCCATGGCTGGACTCAGAGGAGGCAACTGGGACAGTCTCTGTTTCCAAATGCCCAAATGGCAGATCCAGGTTCAAATCCACACCTTTGGCTCTAACTCTTCCATGCCTCCCTCTCTTTCTTCATTTATTGTGGTAAAATCCAGTCCAGCATGGGCTACATACAGAGTGAGACCTTGTCTCAAAGTCTAACTTAATTATCAATGCTATGTGGGAGATGTGGCTCCCTGGTAGAAGGCTTGCTTGGCACGTGTTGAGGCCCTGGGTCTGATTTTCAACATGGTTAGTTAAAGAAATAGAAGCTGTTTTTCTGTGTCTGAGGCCTGGTTCCCAGCTTGGTGTACAGCAGGCCTGAGTGGCTTTCGTGGACATGCAGAAGCCAGCCCCGGTGTGAAGCCAGCACCGGCTTGGTCCTTCCTCCCTGTCCTCTCCTCTAGTTAGCTGGTGATCCTGCCCTCCCCACCAGCTTCTCTTGTCCCCAGTGCTCCCATGTCCTAGATGTGGCTCTTCATGGTGGCAGCAGTTGTCAGCCATAGAGACGGAGAGGTAGTGAGACCCAAATCCTACTGGCTGTGGAAGGGCGGGAGGCTGTGAGGTAGAAAATAGGTGGACATGGAAGAGGAACAGTCCTCAGCACGGGAGGAGTCAAACTCTGTGTTGGACTTGACTGTCTAACACACACACTCCAAGGCGTAGGTTGAGTGATGGCTCAAAGAGAATTGGCTGAGTTTTCCTCCTGTAGGAAGTCCGTGGATGTCTACGGGGACGGGGTGGGGGCAGACTGACACTGAACTTCCTCGTTGCTACCTCAGGAATATACACAGGGTTCATGGGACTTGGGGAAGAGAGCTGAACCTGGGGCTGAGGGGTTTTTGCTTGTTTGTTTGTTTTTTGTTTTTGTTTTGTTTTGTTTTTGTTTTTGTTTTTGTTTTTTGAGACAGGGTTTCTCTGTGTAGCCCTGGCTGTCCTGGAACTCACTCTGTAGACCAGGCTGGCCTCAAACTCAGAAATCCGCCTGCCTCTGCCTCCCAAGTGCTGGGATTAAAGGCGTGCGCCACCACGCCCGGCTTTGGGGCTGAGTTTTGAAAGGAGCCATGCAAGGTGTGGGAGTGAGAGCAGATGTGACGGCCCTAGGGTAAGGGGGTCCTGCTAGTGCCGAAGGGACAAACTGGCCCGGTCATTGAGGAATGGTAGAAGAGAGTGGGTTAGTGTAGGTGTGTGGTCAGCAGGCAGGTGGGGCCAGGAGCCAGGCAACAATGGGGAGGAGAGAGAGGGGAAGGAAGAGAGAGAGAGAGAGAGAGAGAGAGAGAGAGAGAGAGAGAGAGAGAGAGAGAGAGACAGACCTCGGAGGCCCAGGGAGACAGCGGGCCATGGCCCCTCAGCTCAGGAGTCAATGCTGTCTGCTCTCTCAGCTCTTCCGCATGGAGCAGGTGCGTCGCATCCCTGAGGAATACTCCCTGGGGCGGATGGTGGAAGGCCTGAGCCACCGTGACCCCATCATGAAGGTGCTGTCCATCCGGGGCCTGGTAATCCTGGCGCGCAGGTCTGAGAAGGTGAGTGGCAGGTTGAGGAAGGCCAAGCTCTGCCAGCTCCTGGGCTGTTGAGGTGTTTGAGGGTCTCAGATGCTGGTGGCTGGGGTCACCCTCAGTGGTCCCATCTGAAAAAAGAAATTTGCCATCCCAATCCCATGTACTATATTGTTTTTCAACATTTCCTGATCTAGATTTTGCCGTGTGGCCCTATAGGCAACGCGTAGAATGGCAGTAATTAGTCCTCGCTTACAGGTCAGGAGACTGAAGTTTGGAAAGGTGGTTGAGGCTTAGCATTAGAAGCATTATTTAGCACTGTAGCCCGTTTTCCTCTACTAGGTACCCATGCAGCTTCTGACACAGCTGCCATGGTGGGGTAACATGGGCTCAGATGGCTAACTTGTGACATAGGACATCATCCACCTGGGGCCAGTGGAGGGGATAAGCCTCCAAAACCCAGCCAGAGAGAATCGGGGAGACCAAAGAAGGCGCCAGGGAACAACCGGAGGTTGAGGGAGGGCGTTCAGAACAGATAGCAAGGTACAGGCAAGGCCTGGAGGTGAAAATAGAGTTGGGCCGCCAAGTCTTCTCGGTGAACGGGAGACTGGCTCTCCTACCTGTCGGCCCAGGAAGAACGTGCCTCTCCGTGCTTCTGTCCCACAGATGACCAAGGTGCAGGGCCTGCTGCCTTCCATGGTGAAGAGCCTGAAGAACATGGACGGGGTGCTGGTGGTGGAGGCTATCCATGACCTCAAGAGCATCTTCAAGGGGCAGGGCAAGAAGCTCACGGACAACTCGGTCTATGTGGAGATGCTGCAGATCCTGCTGCCTCACTTCATTGACGTAAGGCCGCAGGAGTAGATGAGGGAGGCTCATCTGGGTCGTGATATTGCCCCATCTACCCCACCTCAAACGGGGCCTGGGCAGAGCTGGTCCAGACTAGAGGAGGGGACACTCAACCCAGTTGCTTCTCCAGGAGGGAGCTCCTTGGTGACGTTTTCCCAGAGAAGGAGGACTTACAGCCATGGGGTGGCCTAATGGAACATTTGTTTGGCAGTCCCACCAAGGGGGACATTTTCCCAGTTGCCACAAAAGCGTCTCTAGAATACTGGGGCCTGGCTGGCAGAATGCTGAGCGCCTGGTTTAGGCTCAGTGAGGAGGGAGCTGGCTCATGTCAGCCCCACGGGGCGGCCTGGGCTCTTCTCTGTCTTTATGTCAGAAGGTCCTAGGAATGAGGGAAAGGAAGGCGTGGTGCCTCCTCCTGGACGAGAGGGCCCCACCCCACCCTGAGCCTCCTGTTTGTCTCAGGCAAGAGAAATGGTGCGGGCTTCCTGCATCAACATCTACGGCAAAGTGGTTAAGAGGCTCCGGACGCCCCGCACCCAAGCCATGGACGAGCAGCTGACCAGCACGCTAATGCCCCTGCTGTTCATCATACAGGAGGGCAATGCCAAAGTGGGCCAGGTGAGAGCGAGCGGTACAGCTGCCAGGCCCTGGAGAGGCCCCTCCCTGATAGACCCAAGCCAGGACTGGGGGCAGTCCGTGGAAAGCTGTTATGTCCATCCATGTGTGCTTTCTAGAGGCATCTCGGACAGAACCCCCTTCAAATAGCTAACTTCATTTGTACCTTTCTTTTCTTCATTTACTATGTATGTATGTATGTTTGTATGTATGTTTGTATGTGTGTATGTATGTATGTATGTATGTATGTTCGTATGTATGTATGTTTGTATGTATGTATGTATGTATGTATTTGCAATACTGGAGAATGAACCTTAGCTAGGCATCGTGCATGTAAGGCCATCACTACCACTGAGCTACAGTGCTTCTATTTGCACCTTTCAAACAGGAATTGGGCCTGGTGGTGGTGGCACACGCTTGTAATCCCAGCACTTGGAAAGCAGAGGCAGGTGGATTTCTGAGTTCAAGGCTAGCCTGGTCTACAGAGTGAGCTCCAGGACAGCCAGGGCTGCACAGAGAAACCCTGTCTCGAAAAACCAAAAACAAACAAACAAATAAACAAAAACAAATCAAACAGGAATTGGTTTTCCAAAATCCAATTAAAGAAATTGTGTGTGTGTGTGTGTGTGTGTGTGTGTGTGTGTGTGTGTATTGTAATAGTAGTGGTAGTGGTAGTGGTAGTGGTAGTGGTAGTGGTTATAGTAATAGCAGTGGTTATAGTAATAGCAGTAGCGGTAGCGGTAGGGGTAATAGTAATAGCAGTAGCGGTAGTGGTAGCGGTAGCGGTAGCAGTTTTCCCTTTCTAGATTACATGGGTCCTGGGGCTGAACTCAGGCTGCCAGGCTTGAGTGACAAGCATCTTTACCCACTGAGCTATCTCATCAGCCCTCAAACCCAGTTTTTTTTTTTTTGTTGTTGTTGTTTTTTTTTGAGACAGGGTTTCTCTGTGTAGCCCTGGCTGTCCTGGAACTCACTCTGTAGACCAGGCTGGCCTTGAACTCAGAAATCCGCCTGCCTCTGCTTTCCAAGTGCTGGGATTACAGGCGTGTGCCACCACCACCCGGCCCAATTCCTGTTTGAAAGGTGCAAATAGAAGCACCCCACGCCCAGCTTTCAAACCCAGTTTTTAAAGCGTTTTCCCCTGGGTGTCCACTGTCCCAGAATTCCACACTGCTGGTATTTTCTTCCCATTGGTCTGCAGAAATGTGTGAAGACCCTGTTCCGCTGCTCTTCCTTCATGAACTGGGAGTTGCCAAAAAGGGCTTACAGCCAGAAGTCCTGGGACAACCAGCAACACACAGTGACCAAAATTTGCAAGTATCTTGTGAGTGCTTCTTATATGTTCACTGAGTCTGTAAGGGGGTGGAGTCCTTTGCTCCACACTCTGACTATGGTTTGCTTTGCTGTCTACAGGCCCCTGGGTCTTGGGCATCTGTCTCCATCTCTCTCCTCTCCTCATCCAGGTCCCCCATCCTCTGAATCACTAAGTACCCCCAATGGCTACCGAGCTGCTGAAGATCTATCGCTCTATCTCTCCATCTCCCTATCTGATCTATCATCTATTTTCACTCTCTCTGTACTCCCCCACCCGTGTGTGTGTGTGTGTGTGTGTGTGTGTGTGTGAGTGTGTGTAGGTAGGGACTGAACCCATGACCTCATGCATGCTAGGTATGTGCTCTATCCAGCTCCAGCCTATCTACTGTATCTTCTGCCTATAGTGTCTCCCATTTCTTTTCCTTTTTAAACTTTATTTTGTTTTTTTTTATTGTTTTTTTTTTGAGACAGGGTTTCTCTGTGTAGCCCTGGCTGTCCTGGAACCCTATAGACCAGGCTAGCCTCAAACTCAGAAATTCGCCTGCCTCTGCCTCCCAGATGCTGGGATCACAGGCGTGTGCCACCACGCCCGGCTTTTAAACTTTATTTTATTTTATTTTTGAGACAAGATTTCTCTGTGTAGCCCTGTAGCCCTGGCTGTCTTGGAATTCCCTCTATAGACTAGTCTAATCTCAAACTTACAGAGATCTACCTGCTTCTGCCTCCCAAGTGCTGGGATTAAAGATGTGCACCACCAAGGCCCGCCCTTTTAAAAAAAAATTTGAGATATGGTCTTACTATGTATCTCAACCTGGCCTGGAACTCACTATGTAGCCCAGGCTGGCCTTGAATTCACAGTGATCCTCCTGTCTCATTGTCCTGAGTGTTGGCACTATAGATATGTGCCACCATGCCTGGCTTCTGGCTCCCTTTTCTGCAATAGAAATTCTCACGCCGTGTTCTAACGTCAGGAGTCTTATCAGGGTGTTCACAGTGTGAGGGTGCTGGGGGCCAGGAGGTTGGGGTGCTGGAAATGCTGAATGCTTGCCCTGACCCTGCAGATTTGCAGTGGCCTCAGAATGGCTTGGTGGGGGGTGCTCTGTGCTGAGGAAGGGCATTTGTGGTCAATGAACTATTGCTCAGTGATGTCTGTGAATAGATGAGCAGGAAGTAAGCCACATACACTCTGAAGGCGTCATTAGAAGGCACCGTGGGTCATAGATGATCTGGGGAGGTGTGCCACTATCCCACTCTCCCCTCCCTGTTGCCATGGGACATGGGAGATCACTGGAGGAGAAGGCTTGGGAGGAAGTCCTGATGGCGTCAGCCCTGGTGGAGGAAAGAGGGGGGAGGATTAGGGAGGAGAGAGGAAGGGAGAGGAGGGGAGGGTACAGGCAGCAGAGGATAATGTGGAGCTATGACAGGGTCACAGGGAGTTCTCAGACAATCCTATACTGATATTTTTCAACCTTGAGCCAGAGACCAGGGCTCAGGTCATTTTTTGCTTTGCTTTGCCGATGAGATGGGGTCTCACTCCGATTGTACAGGCAGACCTTGAACTCTTCAGATCTGAGTGATCCTCTTGTCTTAGCTTCCTAGACAGCTGGGGCCACAGGCATGTACCTCTGCATAGCTGGGGTTAGACCTTTATACTTCAAGATCCATCTGTAACTGGGTCCCAGGCATGATAAGGGACATGCCCTTGGCCCAGGCAGTTTCAGCCCAGCTACATCCACAGCCTGGGAATGGGGCCTTCCCATCTGAAATGAGACCTGGGTGGCTCCCAGCCGACATGAGTGTAACCAGTACCCACTGTCTCCCATCACTTTACAGAGGGAACAGGAAGTGCCAAGAACTGTTCGCTAAGACCGTTAATTCATATGTCTGCGCTGGCTGGTCACCTTACAAAGACCTCTGTGACAGGGAGTAGAGTGTTCTGGAGCCGGGAAAAGCACCAAAGGCAGGAGCAGAGCGTACCACTACAGGCCCCTCTTGTCACAAGAAAAGCTAGAAGTCTACTTTTTTTTTTTTTTTTTACAAGATATTAACACTCAATTAAGCTTTTTTAAAAGTATGCTTTGAGGGCTGGAGGGATGGCTCAGTAGTTAAGAGCACTGACTGCTCTTCCAGAAGTCCTGAATTCAATTCCTAGCAATTACATGGTGGCTCATACCATCTGTAACGGAATCTGACGCCCTCTTCTGGTGTGTCCGAAGACAGCTATAGTGCACCCATACATAAATCTCTTAAAAAATGTGTGCTTTGAGGACCATCGAGACAGCAGATAGCTCAGCTGGTAAAACACTGTTTTTGCAAACCCAAGGGCCAGAAGCCATTTAACAACAAACAAACAAAGGAACAGCAGCAGCTGCCTGGTGTGGTGGCACATATGTGTGTCCTCAGCACTGGGGAGGCGGAGTCAGGAAGATCCCTGGCACTGACTGCAAAGCAGCCTAGTTTACCTGGCAATCTCTGAGCTAATGAGAGACTTTGTCTCACAAAACCTACGTGAACAGCACCCAAAGGACAGGAACAGAGGTCACCCTTGGGCCTCCTTGTACACGCACCACCAGGCCTGGCTTTTTTGCTCCCCTTCTGCAATAGAATTTCCCAGGTGGTATTCCTAAGGACAGGAGTACCCCTATACATGTCTGTGCACAGCCCCCTCCCCCCTACATACTTTCACCCTTACACATGAACACAAAATAAGCACTGGTTAAGCTGGGTGTAACCCTTGTACTTGAAAGGCTAAGGCAGGAGGACTGCTATGAGTCTGAGGCCACCTTGTGCTATAGGGTGAGACTCTATCAGAAAAAAAAACTATATATACAAAATAATCATCGGACTGGTAAGATGGCTCAGTGGTTAAGAATACTGACTGCTCTTCCAAAGGTCCTGAGTTCAAATCCCAGCAACTACATGGTGGCTCACAACCATCTGTAGTGAGATCTGATGCCCTCTTCTGGAGTGTCTGAAGACAGCTATAGTGTACTCATATATAATAAATAAATCTTTTAAAAAAAGAATTAAAAAAATCATTGTTAGGCACTGCTCTGTAGACTCTTTGGGTTGTGACTGTCAGTTTGTGACCTCCATGGCCAATCCCTATGGAATCTCACTTTCTTCTCTGCTTTCCTGGCCACTGACAGCTCTGTTCACAAGAAAGTTAACTTCTAGGGCTGAGTACAGCTGCTCAGTTAGAGTATCAGCCTACTAGGCGTGAGACCCTCGGCTCAACCCTTAGCACCTTATAGACCCAGCTTGGTGGTGTGTGTGTGGTGCTGCATACAGTAAGCCAGCTCAGGCTACATGACACCCTGTCTCAAACAAAACTAATCCAAGGAAGTTAACCTCTAGTTGTAGCTTTAAGAAGGGACCCATAGCTGGGCAGTGGTGGCACACGCCTTTAATCCCAGCACTTGGGAGGCAGAGGCAGGCGGATTTCTGAGTTCGAGGCCAGCCTGGTCTACAGAGTGAGCTCCAGGACAGCCAGGGCTACATAGAGAAACCCTGTCTTGAAAAACAAAAAAAAAAAAAAAAAAAAAAAAAGGGACCTGTGACTTACAGCTAATCAATTAAGTAATCAAGTACAGTTCCTTCATTTATTTATCTAAAAAAGTGGTTCTCAACCTCCCCAATGCTGTGACCCTTTAATACAGTTCCTCATGTTGTGGTGACCCTCCACCATGAAATTATTTTCATTGCTACTTCATTACTGTAATTATGCTACTGTTATGAATCATAATGTAAATTTATGTGTTTCCAATGGTCCTAGATGACCCCTGGGAAAGGGTCATTCAATCCCCAAAGGGTCAATGACCTACAGGTTGAGAACAGTTGATCTAGCAGTTTCTGGCCACCAGCTCCAGTACAAGCTCTGAGGACTCTGAGCTGAGTGAAAGTTTCCCTTATCTTTGAAGTTCTCCATATACAATGGGGAAAGGGTGTAAACACTTAGATGCCAGGGTTCCAGGTGCCATGGCTGAGGATGGGTAAGACGCTACAGGAGCTTGACGATGAGTTCTCCCTGAGGTCATGGAAGGCTTCAGTGGGAGGTGGCATCTGAACTTGAAGCTGGGAGGAAGGGAGGCAGTTTGTCAGGTGGAGAGGGGACGGTGCTCTAGACAACAGCCATGGCCGTAGGGTGCATAGAGCAGGCTGTGGCAGGCCATGTCCTTGCTGTAGAGCATGGTGAGTGTGGCGGTGGAGGCAGAGAAGGGGACAGTAAGTTAGTAAGTAAGAAAGTAAGTTAGTTTTCTTTTGCTCCCAGCATCCTCTTAGCTGAACCAGAGCCACCCTAGAGAGCCGTCAGGTTCTCTTGCACAAAGCGGGCTTGTCATGCCAGTCGCGAATGAATATCGGCCTCCTAGCTCCCCGTGTCAGAGGACGCCTCATTCCTCCAGCTGATCCCCGCTGCTCTGCCGCTCCAGTCTTTCATCCTGGCCAGCCCAGTTCCTCTTTGCCTACAATTAATTCCCCATGCCATCTCTGGTGGGGATCTGTACTGTGGGACTTTTCTCCATCACACCGAGGAGATGGGGTGGCATGCTGTCACAAGTGATGAGTGTGGTTAGATCACAAAGATAATGTCTGGCCCCTGTGGGCCTTCTGAGCACAGATCTGGGCAGTGGGGATGTTTAAGGGTCGAGGTCTGTACCGAGATCACAGGCAGAAGAGTTGCCCCAGGCTCTGAGGGAGGGAATCCAGCACACTGGGGGCTTCTCTTTGCTGTAGGTGAACGCCCACCGAGACAGCGTCTCCACTTTCCTCAGCCAGAGCCTGGAGTATGCCAAGAGTTCACGGCCCTCCCTCCGGAAGTCCTCTGTCATCTTCATAGGTAACAAGCCCTGTCACCAAGCCCCTGCCTGTGCTCCTGTTGGACTTTCCCATAATTCCAATATCTGAGGGAAAGATCAATTTCAGATTCTCTTTGCTCAGGATTCTGTGAAAGACCCTTCTGATGGCATCTGGGGCTGCTGCTCCCACCCCAGGATACTCCACTCATTACGTTATAAGTTCATTCTCCCCTGCCCAAATTAATCACTGTTCCTTCACCAGAGTCAGAGAGGCCTGGAGGTGATGACTTCTGTAATAAGATAATTCTTTTTTTCTTTTTAAAGATTTCTTTATTTATTATATGTAAGTACACTGTAGCTGTCTTCAGACATCCCAGAAGAGGGCATCAGATCTCATTACAGATGGTTGTGAGCCACCATGTGGTTGTTGGGATTTGAACTCAGGACCTTCAGAAGAGCAGTCAATGATCTTAACTGCTGAGCCATCTCTCCAGCCCTGATAATTCTTTCAGTATATGTTTTAAATTCATTTGCTCTTTCTCAAACCCTACCCACCTGTTACTACTTTGTTTCCAACCCAATTCCCTGGTAAAAGAAAGCTTAACTATGCGGTTAGCAAAACAAGCTACAAGCCTAGATTGGGCGACCTCCCACCACATGACTCTGTTTCCATCTATGTTATCCCATATAACTTGCGGTTTCTCCAGGTCCCCAGCTTCTTCTCTCTCTGCCGCCTCTCCTCCCTGTAGCTCCTCCCCTAGACTCTTAGCTCCTCCCACTTCCTCCTGCCCAATCATTGGCTCAAGCCTTTATTTGAAAAGTTAAGGTGGGAGAAGGTTCACAAGGCAACTCCATATCTGCAGCCCCTCTGAGGAGTGGAATTAACATCAAAATACAAGCCCAGGGCTATCCACAATACCCACCCATCTCCTCATCCATCCATCCATCCATCCGTCCGTCCGTCCGTCCGTCTGTCCGTCCATCCATCCATCCACCCACTTCCCCATCTACCCTCCCACAAAATCCATTCTCCCATCCTTTTATCTACCTGTCCACCGCTCCGTCCGTCATCTACCCATCCATTTATCCACCTACCCATCCACCCATCCATCTACTTACCAACTCACATCCATCCATCCACGCTCCCACCGTCCCTTCATTGGTTTGTTGAGCTGATGGAGTGGGTGGGAGTGGGCTGTCGAGGGGTGGGGGAGGGTCTGCTAACATGACCAATGCCGGGACAGAGGAGCGAGGCCTAGGACACACATCTCTGAATTAAGGGGCTAGTCAGAGGCAGCTCCTCACATGCTGATTTCTTTCAATCTTGCTCCAAGCCAACTACTTCTAAAAACAATGTGTAACACCTAATGCCAAGGCCTGTGCCCACTTCTGCCTACAGTCAGCTTCTGGAGCAATGTAGAACTTCTCCCCTCCTTTGGAACACAGACTTCTTGTGAGGCTCAGAAGAAAATTGCAAACACTTTGTCTAGAAAATACATATATACATAAATTTTGCATATACATTTAAAATCCTCCGAAACTTTCCCTCCTACTTCATCCTCTAAAATGGACACCAAATTAAGAAATTTATCATCTTGTGGGGGAAAATATTCATAATGAGGGCCTGGAGATGTCACTGATAGGCCACATGCTCAGCATGCATTAAACCCTGAGTTCAATCCTCAGACCCCGAACATATGTAAATATATGATCCATAAATCAAAAGTAAATACAGTGTATACAGATCCAATGTATATAAACCCAGTGTATACAGACCCATTTTTTTTTCTTTTTTGGTTTTTTGAGACAGGGTTTCTCTGTGTAGCCCTGGCTATCTTGGAACTCACTCTGTAGCCCAGGCTGGCCTCAAACTCAGAAATTCGCCTGCCTCTGCCTCCCAAATGCTGGGATTAAAGGCATGCACCACCACCGCCCATCCGGACCCATTTTTTAAAAAAATATTTATTATTATATGTAAGTACACTGTAACTGTCTCTGGACCCACCAGAACATTATGGATGGTTGTGAGCCACCGTGTAGTTGCTGGGATTTGAACTCAGGACCTTCAGAAGAGCAGTCAGTGCTCTTACCCACTGAGCCATCTCACCAGCCCCAGACCCATTTTTTATAGGCCCAGTGTATATAGACCCTGTGCATATAGACAGGAAACTCACTGTGTCTCTGAGACACTCTAGGCAGGCACTAGGCTCAGCCTGGGTCCAGGTCAGAAAGGACTTCATTGAGAGCCACTTTCTGAAGGGAATATACAAAGATAAACAGGAATCCCCCAGGAAAATACAGGAGTTAAAGATTCAGTGGGAGAGGCAGGGCATAGCCAGGACCCAGACACTGTGGGAGGCAGGTCCGTAGGAGAGCAGGACAGCGGGAGCTGAGGGTGTCCCGGGCTGAGAAGCCATCAGGACAGCTCCGTGACTCAGCAGCGTGCCTGGAGTCTCAGCACCTCAGAGATCTTAGCAGCTGTGCTTGGCATGGGTACATGGCTGGCGGCTCAGATGCCCTGGGGAAGCTGGGCAGGGAGGTAGGACTTTTCCATATCACAGACAAGGAGGCTAAGGTCCCGTCTAGGGTGACACTGACAGTCGGCTGCATCCAGGTTCTGTGCTGTCACGTTTGCTCCTGCCCACTGGACCACGGCCTTTCTGGGACTCCGGTCGAGGGTCACGGTGAAGCTTGTCTTTTGGCCCTCATTTATGGGGCTGGAAGACGGCAGGCAGATTCTCTGAGGTCATCTGGCCCAGGGGTGGGAGGGGCAGGTTCTCAAGGCGGATGCCTTCGCCTCTTGGATTGTCCAGGGTCGCTGGTCCCCTGCATGGAGAACATGATGACTGAAGAGCGGCTGAATGACGTCAAAGCTGGTGAGTCGCAACCTGGGTGGTGAGGTGCCGAGGGGGTGGGCGCGCGAGGAGAGCCGAGGTGAGAGTGGGCGCGCGAGGAGAGCCGCGGTGAGTAACAGGAAAGAAGTGCCCTGTGCCGTGCGGTAGGAGTCTTCAGCTCAGTCCTGCCTGGCTAAGGCTTATCTAGAGTGAGTGTAAAGTTAACTACTGCGGGGCTCACCCAGAGGCAGAATGCACAGTACCCTGGGGAGCCTGCAATTTCATTAAGCAAATGAGGCACGAAAACAAGGGCCAAAACCATTTAGTGCAGAGTGTGTAGTTTAAATGCTTAAGAGAGCACACGTTCATTTTGCAACCCAGACAGATGATGAGAGGTAGGCTGGGGAAACCTAGGAAGGCTTCCTACACGAGGCGGAATTTTCATACAGGCTTTGAAAGATGTGACAATCCGAAGGGCTGGGAAGATGCTTCAGAAGGGCGTCTAAGCCAAGGCTAGGAGGTGGGAAGAAAGAATGAGTTCTAAACTCTTCCTAGGGAAGACCTTTAATCTAAACCTTTTTTTTTTTTTCTCTTCCCCCAACCCAGCTCTAGATATCTTGAGGCATGATCCAGAAGCATCTGTGTGTATCTACGCAGCCCAGGCCCAGGATCAAATTATGGCCAGTTGCTGGCGGAACTCTTGGCCACTGCCGTATGGGGATTCATGGGTGTGTGACCCATCCAGTACGCACCGCTGGAGCCCCAGCTGTGAGAACCTGCCTACTTCCCACCAGCGGCACTCCTGGATCATGCAAGCATTGGCCTCCTGGAAGATGTCTCTGAAGCAGTGACACGAGCCCCAGCCAGATCACTGTAAACACGATGTGGTCAACCTCTCCATCCCGATGGATTCCTCGCGAGAGATCCCCTGAGCCCCTGTCAAGCCCCTGTGTAGCCCTTGCTCTGCCAAGTCTGAGAGAAGAGCACGGCCTTCATGTGCTGATCCACTTGACATTTACCCATGCGTGCAGGCTGTTTTGTTCGCTTTTGTATAACGGGGGACGGAGGCTCAGAGTAGTGCAGTGCGTTGACCAAGGCCACTCGGGGCTCTCCTGGACATCTCAGTTTCCCCTTCCCTGGTGATAGAGCAGAAGGGTGATGATTTGGGTGGCTCTTGGGGAAAGGAAAAGAGGGACGAGATTGCCCACCTATGACATCATCTATTGGGGAACCCTGGTCTCTGAGTCTCACCCTTGACTCTTCACCCAGTTTGCCTAAAACTAACGCAAAAACTATCTGGAGACATTTTGGCGTTGCCACCTGAAGGTGACAATGCTACTAACACCTGCTGGGTAAAGACCAGGTGTCAGGCACACTGTTAAATGCCGTACAGTATGCGGGACAGCTCCCACATCCAAATGGTTCTAAGGTTGAAATTTTCAGAGATGAGCTCAGCAGGGAAGCATGGGAACTGGCACCCAGAGGTGGTGTGTGTCAGCTGGAGTGGCTTGCCAGAGAAGAGACTTCTCAAGGAGGTTTGGAAAGATGAGCACATTTGGTCATCTGTGGGTGGAGAACAGGGTCCATGGGCCCATCTTCAAAGTCCCTGTGAGAGGGAACCTGGAAAAAGAGGAGAGGTGTAAGGGCCAGGCCCTAAAGCCACGGATACTGCAGAGGAGGTAGACTTCATGGGGCAGTGGGGAGGGATGGTGGGGTGCTGAGAAGAGATATATGAGCTGAGGTCAACTTCAGAAAACTCTTCATGGGATGTAGGGATCCCTGGGCAAGGCTGGTGGGGCAATAGATCAATGCAGCTGTTCTGAACAAGAGCCTGTTACTAGTCAGTAGTGATGAACTTATCAATAATCATGGCCCAAGGATTCTACTTGTGGGCATCCATCTCAGGGTAATCTTCCCACAGGCCCATGGGCTATCTATGAAGACCTCTGTTATAGTATTATCTATGAGGTGAGCAGGCAGGCTGGGTACCCATCCACAGAGTTTCATGTGCAGTTATAGGTAGTGGGGGTGTATGGGGATCTTAAACCTTGTGCTGAGTGAAAGAAAAGTATTTGTATGCACACTAAACCTCCCAAGTGCTAGGATTACAGACAGGTATCATGTGGCCTGGCTACAAAGTCACCTTTGAGAACATTTATAGAAAAGACATAAAAACATTAGGGTTGGCTGGGCGGTGGTGGCGCACGCCTTTAATCCTAGCACTTGGGAGGCAGAGGCAGGAGGATTTCTGAGTTCGAGGCCAGCCTGGTCTACAGAGTGAGTTCCAGGACAGCCAGGGCTACACAGAGAAACCCTGTCTCGAAAAACCAAAAAAAAAAAACTAAAAAAAAAAAACTAAAAAAAAAAACAAAAAACAAACAAAAAAAAACATTAGGGTTGGAGAGAGGATCCGAAGAGTTCAGATACAAAAGGGAGTTTGCCTAACCACTCCCAAAAGCTAGGAGGCTAGAAGCCTGGCAGGCAAATTGCAGTGGATGGGTGGGGCTGGGGCGGGGAGAGGGGAGGGGGGAGGGAAAGCTCCGGGTCAGGCCACGCCTCCGGGCAGGCCACGCCCTCGGGCCTGCGGAACCCGAGAGGCTTAGCCAGGCGCAGCCCGGACAGCAAAAGGAAGGGCACCCCGGCCGCCGGAAGGAGCCGTGCGTTTCTTGGTCCCCCGGCCTGAAGCACTGAAGTTGCGAGCTGCCATGGAGAGTTCTGAGCCGGACCCTACAGATGACACTTCCATGGACGCGTTCCTGGAAAAGTTCAAGAGCCAGCCTTACCGCGGCGGCTTCCGCGAGGACCAGTGGGAGGAGGTGGGCGGCCCCGGGGGTTTCTGGGGTAGGAGCTTGGTTCTCGTGGCTCGGTCACTGCCGAAACCCGTGGCTCCTAGTTGAGTGCCAGAAACCCTCCGCCACGAGGTTTTGAGAGGTTAAGTAGACAGTGCATTTAAGACCACAGGGTTTGGCAGGCAGCCCTGTTACACACCACCACCCGGTTCTGCTATCAGATGGTTTCTTTCTTATAAAGCTGTTTTACCTGCAGCACCCAGGTTACATACAGGTAGGATAAAGACGAAAGGAGATGGTGAAGGTGGTCGGGACCGTGAGAGCGCCCAGGTGAAGGTGATTGCTACCACCCACGGAGAGTGTTGGAAATCAGGACCCCACATTCCAGTTCAACACCAGAGAAACGGGTTGTTTAGATCCAGCCAATCCTGAGGATTTGCATATCATGATCAGTGAGGAAAAAACTTGGACGTTGTGTCCTGGGACTGGATCTAACCAGTAGACAACACTAATTATTCTTTTAAACCCTAGGAATTTGACAAGATCCCCCTATTTATGAAAAAAGCGCCATCAGAAATTGACCCCAAGGAGTTTCCTGACTTGGCTTGCCTCCAGTCGATTATTTTCGATGATGAGCGGTCTCTAGAAGGTACCTTACTCTCTTTTGTGCCCAGCACTTCTTTTGTGTCCTTGTTGAGCTGAGCTAAAGTATTATGGCTAACATGTCAGTGTTCACACATGCTCCTTTGGGTACCTGCTGCATAAATGTACACAGTTCCAGGCCCCCGGGGCCTGCCTCCGGTGAAAAGCCAGATTGTCCTAAGGAAGCAGGAAGGATGTGTGATAAGTGCACTAGGCACACCACTCCTGAAGTACCAGAGAGAGGAGGGGAATTTGCTTTCAGTGAATGAAACAATGTAAGAAAAGGAGTAGTGTAATTTCCTCAGTAAAAATTAAAGTCCTTCAAAAACTGGGATTAAATGTGTGTGTGTGTGTGTGTGTGTGTGTGTGTGTGTGTGGAAACTGTACCCAGAACCTCACATATGCTAGGTAAGTGAGCCATATCATCCCCCCTTTGTAAAGCTCTGTGTGTGTATATGTGCGTACATACTTACGGAGCTCAGAGGATAGCCTTGTGAGGCGGATTCTCTTTTACCATTACACACGTTCCTCAGATCAAGCTCAGGTTGCCAAGCTCAGGCGCCAGTGCTTTACCTGCTTAGCCATCTCTCTAGACCATCTTTAATTCCTCTTTTAAAAATAGCACTTCTAGCCGGGCGTGGTGGCGCACGCCTGTAATCCCAGCACTTGGGAGGCAGAGGCAGGCAGATTTCTGAGTTCGAGGCCAGCCTGGTCTACAGAGTGAGTTCCAGGACTGCCAGGACCACACAGAGAAACCCTGTCTCGAAAAAAAAAAAAAAAAAAAAAAAAAAGAAAGAAAGAAAAATAGCACTTCTAGCTGGGTGGTGGCAATGCATGCCTTTGACCCAGGCAGGCAGGCAGATCTCTTTGAGTTTGAGGCCAGCATGGTGTACAGGGCGATTTCCAAGACAACCAGGGCTGTAGAAAAACCCTGTCTCAAAAAAAAACCCCAAAATCCAAAACAAAACAAAACAAAAACAAAAACAAAACAAACAAACAAAAAAACCCAAACCAAACCAGAAATAAAAAAGCACTTAGTAACACACCTCATACTTTTTTTTGGAAGTGGTTATAGCATTAAGTTTGCATGGCCTTGTGTTCTATAGTGATGCCAATTTTATCATACCATTAATTTGGATTTTTCTTTCTCTGTTGGTTCCATCTCTGATTTATCATATATGTGTTAGTCTTTGTTTTGCTGTGCTAGAAGACTGACCAAAATGAACGTGGGGAAGAGAGGGTTTATTTTAGATTTAGGTTATAGTCAATCCCTGGCTGAAGGACGTGAACTCAAGTGGGAACTGAGAGGCAGGAACTGAGACTGAGACCGTGGAGTGCTGCTTCCTGGGGTTGCTCCCTTGCAGTGTTCAGCTTGCCGTGTATACAACCGAGGAACACCCTCCCAGGAGTTGCACTGCTCACAGTGCGATGGGACCTCACATATCAATCATTAATCAGGATGGAGGTGGTTTTTGTTTGAGGCTCCCTCTTCCCTGATGACTTTAACTTGTACCAAGCTGACACAAACCTCACCTGTGCAATGTCACATGACTGCATGATAGAGGTTTTCAGTGAGCTTTCTAAAAGGTACCACATGCCGCTTACGCCCTCCTCTTTGCAGAACAAGCCAAGACCTATAAAGATGAGGGCAATGACTACTTTAAAGAAAAAGACTATAAGAAAGCCGTGCTCTCATACAGCGAAGGGTTGAAGAAGAAGTGTGTGGACTCTGACTTGAATGCTGTCCTGTATACCAACCGGGCAGCAGCACAGTACTATCTCGGTACGTAACCATGGCTCAGTTAGCGCTCGTGTGTGTGTGTGTGTGTGTGTGTGTGTGTGTGTGTGCGCGCGTGCATGCTCACATGTATACTCATGCTTTCAACCTCACAGCTTGGGAGGCAGAGGCAAGTGGATCTAGGGAATTTCTTAATTCTGTGTACTGTTTTCTGTTTTTGGAAATTGTGGCTGCTGGTGCTTTCAGTACCAAGCAGGAGAATGGCTTAGCTCTTCTTTACCGAATCACCACTGTACCCGGGGGTTCCAGTCGAGACATTGTGGTTTTGTGTCTGCCTCAAATGACCCTCCAATCTCTCAGCAGGTGTGGGGAGTGCTGGGTCCCATCAGTGGAGGGTAAGGCGTCTGGAGACCTGACGGCCTTTCAGTCTGCCTGCTTCCGGCTCAGAGGCCCTTGCTGCCTTTGGCCGTCTGTCGTGTGGCTGGTAGTGCAGGGCTTTTCCTCTGCTTTCTGTTTTTAAGTCCGTCCCTTTGCTTTCCAGCTTTCATGATATATTCTGTGTTCTGAGTGCCTTTCTGAGTGTCTGGGACCTGTAAATCTCAGCTCCCTGGAGAACGACGCAGGGGGATGCCAAGTTTGAGTTCAGCCTAGACAGTGTAGTGGACTGTCTCTCAGACCTCCATACCAGTGGGAGGTCCTTGGCTAGCTTACTTCTTCACCCCGATCCTTACACATTGGCTGAGTATTTTCGAGGATAATTTCTAGAACACTGTTGGTTTCCAGTGCGCTAACTTGCTCTCCAGTGCACCTGACCCTGTTCTTCCCTACATCCTCGCCAGTGTCAGGCTGGCGTTAGTTTCCAGCCGCTGGTGACACTGGACACCTTTTCACAGGCTTGCTGGCCACTGTGGTTCCTCTGGACTGCCTGATGCTGTGCACTCTTTAGGACTCGATGAGCATAACTGTGTTTGTCCAGAAGTGTGTTCAGTGTTCTGACTTCCTGAACCTTGTTTGGGAATTGTCTCTGTCAGTACTGTGGTGTTTTGGAAGCATTTTGATGGGAAAGCTTATTCTTTCTTTTACTTAATGGCATTTCCTTAGGCAATTTTCGTTCTGCCCTCAACGATGTGCTGGCTGCCAAGAAGCTGAAGCCCAGTCACCTGAAGGCCATCATAAGAGGTGAGTCTCCATGAGCTGGGGTGGCCATCATTTGGAAAATCTGGCACTCTGCACCAAAAGCTGCCGTTGAAAGCTTGGCTCCTGACACGCTGGGGACTGGGGAAGTCACTCTCGTCCTGCAGTCTCTCTGGGAAGGCCCCGCTTTCTCCCAGGGCTGCTGCCACCAGCACTCCGCAGACGGCCCCGCCCCCTGTGCCGGGTGTGTATGAAATCGAAACTCTTCATTTTAAATTAGTAAAGAATAAAATTAATTAAGACATAGCACATTCTGATTTTCTCCCTAGTTTAGC
Organism: Apodemus agrarius; assembly: GCA_964023405.1. NCBI lineage: Eukaryota > Metazoa > Chordata > Mammalia > Rodentia > Muridae > Apodemus > Apodemus agrarius. Next base: position 47,260,246 of record OZ030009.1, read on the forward strand.
TGATTGAAAGGCAAGATAATGAAATGCCATGTTGAAATTAATTAAAAGATAAGTGTGGGCCTGTGCCAGGGACTCTGCTGCTGGGCTGTTCCACATTTTTCATGTTGGGTCTGACCCTGTAATAATGGCGCTTCCCCTGCTTTGTACCTCACCTTCCTCTGAGCTTAGAGTGCTTTGCAAACTTTAATTTATTTGTCATGTATTGAGCCTCCCTACACTGCCCTGAGCCAGTTTAAACTACTTATCCAAGTTATGCCTCTTTAGAAGTCTGTGACTGGTCATGGGAAGTGTGTCCGTGTCCCTCAGCCACAGGACAGAGGCACTGAGTAAGGGCTGTCCGAGAGACTGCAGTCCTGTGGAGTTAGCCCCTGACTCACTGTTGCTTCTCCTTACAGTAGGACCTCCTTGGCAGGCATCTGCTCTAGTGCCGGTTTGCTCATTCTGGGTGATGAGGTTAGAATCTTTAAAAAATAAGTATGCGCCAGGCGGTGGTGGCACACGCCTTTAATCCCAGCACTTGGGAGGCAGAGGCAGGCGGATTTCTGAGTTCGAGGCCAGCCTGGTCTACAGAGTGAGATCCAGGACAGCCAAGGCTATACAGAGAAACCCTGTCTCAAAAAAACCAAAAAAAAAAAAAAAAAAAAATAAGTATGCATTTGTTTTGTGTGTACAATATGCATGTGAGTAGGCACACATGCTGTGATCTGTGTGTGGAGATCAGAGGACAGCCTCTAGTGCTAGAATCTCCTCCTCCATCATGTGGTCTCCAGAGAGAGAATTTAGGTCATCAGGCTTGCAACAAGGGCCTTTGCCTCCTGAGACATCTCACCTATCTGGGGTTGGAGTCTTTGATACTCAAGCTGTCTTAGTTAGGGCTTTACTGCAGTGAACAGACACCATGATTGAGACAACTCTTATAAGGACAACATTTAATTGGGGCTGACTTACAGGTTCAGAGGCTCAGTCCATTATCATCAAGGTGGGAACATGGCAACATCCAGGCAGGCATGGTGCAGGAGGAGCTAAGAGTTCTACATCTTCATCTGAAGGCTGCTAGCAGAGTCCTGACTTCCAGGCAGCTAGGATGAGGGTCTTAAAGCCCACATACCCTGTGACACACCTACTCCAACAAGGCCACACTTTCTTATAGTGCCCTCCCTGGGCCGAGCATATTCAAACCATCACATAAGCCTGATAAAGTTCTGATGTTTCAAATTTCTATGAAAATCTAAGAGGCTAACCAGAGAAAACTGAACATGATTGCAGTGACACATTTTAGAAATAGAATCAAGGTATATAGCTTAATGGTACGGCAGGTCCCTAGGATGCACCAGGTGCTGCAGATTTCATCCCAGAATGTAAACAGACCACCCCCAAAGCAGTCAAACAAAAAATGAAGGGGGCAGTTTAAACAGATGGCTCTATAAAAAAGAAAAACGTGCTTGGGCTTTGGTTTTGATTGATGACTGAGGAAATTCTGCTTTATAATAAACATCATCCGAGGGCTGGAGAGGAGGCTCAACAGAACGTTCTGTTCTTGCTCCAGTTCAGTTCCCAGTGGCTCACAGCTGCCTAAGACTCCAGCTCAAGGGCTGTCCGACATTGTCCCCCCCCACACACACACACAAAAAGAAAACAATTTTTTTAAATTAAAAAATTTTTTTCTTCAAGATTTATTTATTTTATGTATTTATCATTGCATTCTTCAGACACACCAGAAGAGGGCATAGGATCCCATTACAGATGGTTGTGAGCCACCATGTTGTTGCTGGGAATTGAACTCAGGACCTGTGGAAGAGCACTCAGTGTTCTTTTTGTTGTTGTTGTTTTGTTTTTGTTTTTTTCCGAGACAGGGTTTCTCTGTATAGCCCTGGCTGTCTTGGAACTCACTTTGTAGACCAGGCTGGCCTCGAACTCAGAAATCCTCCTGCCTCTGCCTCCCGAGTGCTGAGATTAAAGGCTGCGCCACCACACCCGGCTGCAGTCAGTGTTCTTAGCCACTGAGCCATCTCTCCAGTCCTTAAAAACAAATATTAACCCTCCACCCCACCCCACCCCACACATGTAAATGACAGCCATTTTCTAGCCCAGCCCTGTCTGACTGTGTTGTTTGGTGAGCTGTTGTATTTTAGGGTTGGTTCTTTATACCAGGAAGGCTTGGAGTTGTAGAGAAATGGGGTTGAGAGTGGCTTCTGATCTATAGTACACAAATTCTTCCCTTGTCTAGGAACTGAACTACGAAGAGCAGAGTCCTGTCTCCCCTCCTGGAGCTGGCTGGTGGCCGCTGAGGGAAGGAAGGCTTTTTCAAGGTGGTGCTTTCTGGGCATGTTGTTCCGAGATCCTCAGGACTCTGATTTCTGCAGGTGCCCTGTGCCATCTTGAACTGAAACACTTTGCCGAGGCTGTGAACTGGTGTGATGAGGGACTGCAAATTGATGCCAAAGAGAAGAAGCTTTTAGAAGTGAGGGCAAAAGCAGACAAGCTAAAGGTTAGTAACTGTCCCAGACAGCTTGTGTTTGCTAGTTAGCATTCCTCAGGTTGTGTCTCAAGTCACTGTGGGAATATACGGTGTGCAGGCTAACAGTCTGTGGTAGCTGGCTTTGCACTGCCAGCAGCAGAGAGTGAGTGGATTCCAGCAGGTGGTTTGTTGAGAGAGGTGATGCCTGAGCCCAGTCTCTGAATGACCGGGGCCGTTTACTAAGCAGCTGAAAGATGTTGAGGGAGAAGAACATTCCAGACAAGATGCCCTAGAGGGATACTTCAACACATCTGAGTTTGAATACTACTTTTGCCACTGCTGAAATGCTAAATGAATCAGGACAAGTTCCTGGTATTGGTCCCTGCTTTGAAAATGAGAATAATATATACCTTGAATGGTTTTAATGAAGATGAAATGAGCTAAGCAGGTTCTCACATTATCAAGAGAGAATACACAGTGGAGACGATGTGATCTGCAGAGCATAACACGGTTGCTCTGTTCCCTTTGCAGCAGATGCTGGCAGATTGCAAGCCCAGGGGACGCAGGAGCTGCAGGGGTTTCTGCCAGACTGGGTGGACCAGTGGTGTTTTTCTCTCACTGATTTTAACTGTGTGGAAGGCAGAACCTGTGGGTTCTCAGCAGCCATACCAGAGAGGTTAGGGTGCCCGGGCAGCACTTGTCCACCTGGCTGGGGTCCTATGGAGATGCCCTCTCTCCTTTATTGCTGGCGTCTTCCTCGGCTGCCTACGCCTACTCTGGGGCACACCAGGTGACAGTGGTACACCTGGCTCTTAGCAGCACCCCTCAGTGAGTTGTGAGTTCTTGGGGTACAAGAATGAAGGTTTTTGTTTTTGTTTTGTTTTTGTAAAGAACTAGGTTTTAAATTTCTGCTGACAGTGGGCCTGACCCCTGGGGCATGCTTTGTGGATGATTCCTGAAGCAGCCACTGGCAGTCTCCCGAGCAGGAGCACGGTTTACATAGAGACCAGCTGTCCTGCAGGCTGGGATAAAAGGGAGAAAGAGTTCCCTGGGCTGATGACATCTGAATTATATTTCCAGAGGATGGAAGAGAGGGATCTGAGGAAAGCAAAGCTGAAAGAGAAGAAGGAACAGGGTCAGAACGAGGCTCTGCTACAGGCCATCAAGGTGAGTTCTTAAAGCACAGGCCTCACAGAGTGTGAGGTCCCCTGGCTGTGAAGCCTGCTGGGACCTTTCTTGGGACCTTCACAGCTGTGCTTACCCCAGGCTCTGGAGTCAGCACCACAGTCAGTCAGCTCTGCCCCTCCTGTGCCGTCTCAGCCACACACTGAGTGTGCGCTGGGCTTGTCGTCCTCTCCCTCTGGGAAGGCCTTCTGTTCCTGGTTTACTAACCTTAGACTGAAGAAAGCTGCCTGCAGCGATGCTGTGTGCGCCGGGCCTTGCCCATCCCTGTTCCATATTACAGCCCGAGAAAGCCATGTCCTGCACTCTGAAGTGAGCGTCGTCTAGGAGGCCAAGGTAGTGCTTGGTTCTTCCCTGCAGGGAGCGTGTCTGACCTGCATCTTCTTTAACCCTTGATGCCGGCTGCTCTCCCATTCCACAGATGATGCCTCCTGAGCTGAGGGTTTAGTTTCCTTCTGTGTTCGGTTGCACACCCATCTCAGTTACGAACTTCGAGAACTTAACACTGCTAGAGGGTACTTATTTGTCTCTCCCAACAAGCAATCTGTTAGCATATATAACAAGATGCTCAGTTGACTAGGTGCACTGGCTTCAGAGGGCCTGGGTCTGGTTCCCAGCACCCACATGGCAACAAACAGAACAGAACAGTATACTCCAGGTTTTTAAATTTGATGCTTATTCAGACAGAATTTGGCCATTCTCTTAAATAAGAGACCCAGATATTTGTATACAGCCTTTTTTTTTTTTTTTTTTTTTTTTGCTTGAATGTATTGTATATGTGCACCACATGATTCATGTAGTGCCTACAGAGTAGTTGGGGTATTAGGAATTGAACCTGGGTCCTCTGGAAGAGCAGCCCTGCACTAACCACTGAGCCATCTCTCTAGCCCCACATATAGATGTTTTAGAAAACTAATAGTTATTTCCTTTAATTAAGGCCTGTACTTTGGACTATAGTTCAAATTAAATCATTATCTACAGTACAGTGCTGCCTTGGTTAGGGTTTCTCTTGCTATAATGAAGCACCACGACCAAAAGCAAGTTGGGAAGGAAAGGGTTTATTGGCTTACATTTCCATGTACTAGTCCATCATTGAAGGAAGTCAGGACAGGAGCTCACACAGGGCAGGAGCATGGAGGCAGGAGGAGTGCATTAGTTTGCTCCCTGTGGCTCCCTCCGCCTGTAAAACCCAGGACCTGTGCTGGAGAGATGGCTCAGGGGGTAAGAGCACTGACTGCTCTTCCTGAGGTCATGAGTTCACGTCCCAGCAACCACATGGTGGCTCACAACCATCTGTCATTGTGGTCCAATGCCCTCTTCTGGTGCAGTCAGTGACAATGTGCTCATATACATAAAAGAAATAAATTAAAAACAAACAAACAAACAAACCCAGGACCACCAGCTCAGGGATGGCTCCACCCACAATGGCCTGGGCTCTCCTCCCATCAATCACTAATTATGAGAATGCCTTGCAGCTTGATCTTATGGAGGCGTTTTCTCAATGGGGGTTCCCTTCTTTCAGATGGCTCTAGCGTGTGTCAAGTTGACATAAAAGGAGCCAGCACAAACGCCATGTGTTACTGATGGTTTAAGGCAGAGGCCATAGATAGCAGCATTGAATCAGCTCTCCTTGTTTACATATCATCCAAGGCTTTCCCATAGGCACAGGGAACGGGGACTACTGTCAACAGACTGCTTGGCCCTTAGTAGCTGATCCTTTAAGGAAAAGTTTAGCAGCCAGGGCGTGGCACATGCCTGTGATCCCAGCACCTGGGGGCCGGTGACAAGAGGATCAGAAATCCAAAACCAGCGTGGTTACGTGAGACTGTCTCAAAAAGATGTAAGGTTTGCCAACTTCTACTTTAGGTGATATCATCAAAACAATTTTGATTTCCCTTGAGAAACCATGCCACACATAAGAGGTGGCCCCACTCTGGAGACCCTCGGAGGATGTTCGCTTCAGGAAGGCAGTCAGGATGAAGGCAGGCTTTCTGTCTAGCATCCTGTGTTCTCACCAGAGGGAAGCACTTGCATTCCTGGACCCATGCTCTCCTGCCTGTTCTGTGTCTGCGCGTGCTGTCCTCGGGGCAGGCTGCCCCAGCCGTTCTCTGCCTTTGAACGCCACTGCTCAAGGTGAGCAGTTCTCGGATACCTTGGCTACTGCCAAGGTGCAGTTCCTCCCGTCCGCCTCCTACCTTCTGCTGTAACTGTTCCACGGCTGCTCCCACGATACCAGAAACGGCCCTGAGGCAGGGAACTGTGTCTAGCTCCTCTTGGTGCATGGCCAGGCACACAACAGGTGCCCAGTGAACATAAGTTCAATAACTGGTGCCCCTATGCCAGGCTACCGGGACAGTTAAGATGGTCGTGTGAGCCTTCAGGAAGCTTCAGGGTTGATTTCAGTGATGTGTGTGTTTGCATCTTCCTCATGATAGGGTTTGTGCGAGTGTGTTTTTGTCTCTTAATCCAGGCTAGGAACATACGGCTTGTCTCCGAATCTGTGGGTGAGGATGAAGATTCCGCCTCCAGTGGTCCAGCTGAGCTGCGCCTGGATGGGCTCAGCACTGAGAACCCCTGTGGAGCGAGGCTCAGCATAGATGAGCAGGGCAGGCTGAGCTGGCCTGTGCTGTTCCTGTACCCGGAGTATGGGCAGTCTGACTTCATCTCTGCTTTTCATGAGGACAGCAGGTACTGTTTGTCCAGCAGCCCTGTGCTCCTGCTTGTGACCTGCTGACTTGTCAGGAGACTGAGAAGGAGAGAGAGGAGTTAGAGGCTGTCCCCAGCATGGCCACAGGGCTCTCTATCGTGAATCTGGCAAGACAGGTCTGGCCTCATCTCTGTCTGGGAGGTTCATCTTAGGTAGTGCATATGTATAACTTATGTGTGTTTATTACAAAAAATATAGATTGTACCATTTAACTTAAGACTTCAAAGGGTGTGTCCTGCACAAGTGATGAGCCTTATGCTTTGGCACTGTGGTCAAAGTAGGTTAAACCTGGATGGCATGGGAGCTTTGTAGGTTACTTCTCTCTGAATTGGTGTCCTAGGACTGATGTGGGACTGTATAGATGAACATTGACACCTAGAAGGCACATCCTCCTCCCTTAGGTTTATTGACCACCTGATGGCGATGTTTAGTGAAGCACCCTCCTGGGACTCAGAGCACAAGTACCACCCAGATAATTTGGAGGTAAGAAGTGTTTTATTTCATTCCTATAAGAGATCATGGGGGGGGGATGTATAGACAAATTGAGTGTTTTTAAAAAGTGTGTGTGTGTGTGTGTGTGTGTGTGTGTGTGTGTGTGTCATTTGCCATAGCCCATGTGGAGGTTAGTGGACAACTCTGAGCCATTGGTTTTCTCCTCTGTAGGTTCTGGGAATTGAATTTAGGCCATCTGGCTCGTCCACCAAGCGCTTTTCCATGCTGAACCATCTCATTGACCCCTGATTACATTTTTTTTTTTTTTTTTTTTTTTTTTTTGGTAAAATATACATAACATTTACCATTTTACCACTTTAGGCCCAAAGTGACATCATCAAGCTCACTGGCTCATTCATGTTACATGCTCATTACCACAATCTCTCCATGTTACACATTCATGTTACACACTCATTACCACAATCTCTCCATCACTTTCCATCTTCCCAAGCTGAAACTCCGCACTCATCCAACAGAAATGGCCTCCACCCCTGCCCTTGGCTGTTCTACTTCCTGTCTCTATGAATGTGACCACTGTAGGACCTCATACAAACAACATATACAATGTCAGGCTTATTTCTCTTAGCATAGTATCTTTAAGGATCAACCATGGTTTAGAATGAGTCCTATTGTAGCATATGTGAGCCTTCTTTTGTAAAGCTGAATAATATTCCATTGTTAGATTTTTAAAATAGAACATTACCAGAGTTTTCTGAGTAATGAATTGTTTCCTGGATAGTTGAGAGTCAGACACCAAATGATTTCCACCACCCTTGAATTACTTTCATACATGTTTTCTATAACAGAGACATTCTTCATAATCTCAAAAGAGCCGTCAAGGTCAGGAAACTAGATTGGCTGGTGACTCCACTCAGTGCCACAGATTGTCCCAGGCGCACATGGTATATTGATTATGTCCTTTATTGTCCCCACCTCGACCCCTGCGGAGATGATATACTTCCTGTCTTCTCTGCTGTGAGTCTTTCCTGGGACTGATTTGGATTTTATGTTTGGCTGAGCTGTCGCAGGGGTCATGCTAGGTCCTCACTGTGTCCTGTCATGTGGACTCCAGTGTCCAGTGTCCCGTTCCTGGTGATGAGCTCCCTGCTCGCCTGACCAAGGAGGTATCACCAGGTCTCTACTGCACATGCACTGCGCGTGTGTGTGTGTGTGTGTGTGTGTGTGTGTGTGTGTAGACAACTTAGGGGAGCCAGTCCTGGCCTCCGTCATGCGGGTTCTGGACTGAGGCAGCAGGCTTGGCAGCAGGCCTCCTTACCACTGAGCCTTCTCCCCGGGGTGCTTGTTTCCTCTGCATTCATGGCTTCCTCTGTTGTTGACTGAGTCTGTTACTGTGGTGTTTATGTGAGATTGTTGTAGACTGGGTCAGTGGGACTTTACTGAGCTGTTTGTATAGGCTAACTCACCTCCCTTCTTTACGCTCTTGTTTCTGGCCCAAGGTGCTCTGTCTTTGAGCTGTGCTTTCTCCACCCAGCTTCGATAACAACCAGTTTTTCCCAAGGAACCATGTTTGTTTCTATGGAGAATGGTATTAGAAGCCAACTCTGTGCAGTAGGCTTACTGTTACTATTGGGAAAGGGGACTCGTGGCTGGGGAAGATTATGATGCAAGATTGTGTGTCTCCAGTTCTACTCTGGCTCCATGAGATTCACTTTATTTATCTCTGTATTTGTAATGAAGATGTCAGTGGTGTTTTGAGTCGGGTTTTTGCTGTGTAGTGCAGGCTGTCAGTCCCTCGACTTCAGCCTGTGTGTGCTAGGGTTACAGCTGTGCACTACCATGCCCAGCTGACCTTTGTGTTCTTTGATCAGTCCCCTTCTGCCACCAGCACTGTCACCTTCCTATGTGGAACCCCCGGCCCCATGCTGGCACCTGCCCCAGGGTGGCAGCCTTCCTCCTCTGCAGACTCACACCCTCATCCTGTTCCAGCTCTAACCCACACACAGGCCATCCTAGCTAGGCTTAGTGACACTGGCCTATAACCCCAGCCACTTAGGAAGCTAAAGCAGGAGTCCAACCTGGCCTAACAAGTAGTTCAAGGCTAGCCTAGGCAACTTAGTGAATTTTAAAAATAAAAGAGGTGTGTCGCTCAGTGGTCGAGCAGTTGCCCAGCTGTGTGAGCCCCTGGGTCCTGTCCTTGGCACTGCAAACAGCAACAAGAAAACAAAAGCGCCAGGTCATTCTCTGCCGCGCTTGGTGGTCATCCTTCCACTGGAGGCCTGAGAATCCCTGCTGTTTGTTCTGCTCCACACGTGTGGACATTGTTTCCACTCCTGTTGGGACCCCACTTGCTACCCTTCATTACCTACCTTCTAAAGAAGCCCTTGTCTTCCTGCTCAGGGTGGCTGGCGTCTGGCCTGAGAGCCTCCCTCTCCTGGTTGAGCTCTGACACATCTGGGGATGTCCTTACCCTGCTCTCGCTTTGCCGCCCTGCACACAGACCCATCTCACCTGCTCTGGCTCTTCCTTCCCTTGGGTCACTGTGGGGTTCTGCTCCCCACCTCTACGGCACTGGGACTAAACTGAAGGCTGCACGGGCCACTGCCTGAGGGACACAGGAGATGGTCCCCTTCTCTGAGCCGTGGAGAATGCAGCTGGCCCTAAGCTTTCTGGGTAGCGTAGCTGAAGCTGACCCGAGCACTGGAACCTGCAGCCGTGTGGGGGTCCTCTAGGAGCGGCTGACATCCCAACTTCTCAGAGTTGCTGCAGCATGTCTAAGCCTGTTTGTCTCTCATTCTTCTGGTTAATATACAGGTCTACTTTGAGGATGAGGACAGGGCGGAACTCTACCAGGTGTCCCCCGGGAGCACCCTGCTGCAGGTGCTGCAGCACCCCAGGTGAGCATGTCCGTGGGATGATGGGACATTCACAGGCCCCTTCCAGAGTCTAGTCAGCTCTTCTGCTCACTTCCAGTGGGATCACACTGGCCTGGCCATTAAACCAAGCCATTGGCCACGGAAGCTGAAGAACAGCGACGGCCCAGGCCGTGGGAAGCGAGCGGCCTGGGCTCAGAGTGGAAAAGCTGCGTGGCTTGTGTAGAGACAGCCGGGGCAGCTTCTATTTTCTGATTGCACTTGTCTCCTGACACTGTCGCATGGAAAGAACATTGCAGACACCCCTGGGTTCCCTAATGTGTGACTGAGCACATTCTGCTGCTGGGCTCTGCCGTCACCTATAGAATGGTACATGCTTCTAGGGTCCTTTTGAGCCAGGATGGAAGCAGACGTCAGAGTGCCCTTGTTGATGTGGTGCAGCCTGCTGAGGGAGGAATTAACAAATTCAGTCTTGGGTCTGTTTTTCTCCAACTTGCAGCAAAGTGAAAAAGAGTAGGCAAAGGAGGGCTGGAGAGATGGCTCAGCAGTAAAGAGCACTGACTGCTCTTCTGAAGGTCCTGAGTTCAAATCCCAGCAACCGCATGGTGGTTCACAACCATCTGTAATGAGATCTGATGCCCCCTTCCAGGGAGGCTGAAGATAACTACATACATATAAGTAGATACTTACATATAAGAGTAGGCAAAGGATTTCTGCATTTAGATAAAAGCCAGTTGTACTGAGGGAAGCAGGGGGTTGGTGAGCTGAGGTAGCCCGGTCCCTGGAGCACTGGCTGGACTGTCCTGCTGAGGAACATGAGCGTGATCCAGGGTGGTGAATGCAGCCGCAGAGGGAGCGCTTGGAAGGAGCACAGAGGAGTGGACAGATTTGCATTGTCCTGTTGCACTGTCCATGGGGTGGTGAGGCCGTGGTGATGGTGGGAGAGGGTAGATTGGAGGGAGGGCCTGAACAGGGGAGAAGGCAGCTGACCTGGAAAGGTGTCCAGAAGTCCCCAGTGCCTGCTTTGGCTTGGAGGACGTGGAGGGACATTTCTCAAGGCCAGAAACTCACTGTATCCCCTTTCCAAGAAGTATCTAAACATAAAGCAGTCTGATCCTCAAGAGGCCAGCAGTTCCATCTGCTCAGAAATGCAAAGGCTGCTGCGAGTGATTATTTTGGGGTTTTTGACATAAACAAGAAACGGTCAGAACTTGAAGACATGACCCAGTCCCCTCTGTCCAGAACTGGCCCACTGTGTAATGCCCACACACCTAGGCCTGGGAGCCAGGGCCTTTCTCCCCTCTCCAGCCTGCCAATAGCAGACCGTCTGGCTACCTGCACTGTGCACCAGAAACTTTCCCAAATTAAAGCCAAGTTCAGGCATGCCGTCTTCCAGGAAGTCCTTCTGTCCCCCTGTAGCTAGGGCTGTCCCTTTTTGGCTGAGGGCGTGTCCTTCGCAAGTCCTTATAGCCCCCCTCTGGTACAGACTTGGGAGACAGAACATGGTTGTGGGCTTTGGTTTGTTTTTGAGGGCAGTTGTTAAACAGCTGCGTGTAGCCCTGGCTGGCTTTCAGTTTGTTGTGTAGTTACGGGTGACCTGGAGCTCTGTATTCTACTCTACCTTTCAAGTGCTAGGATTCCAGGCGTGGACCACCACACCCAGTTGTAGTGGTGTGTGTGTGTTTGTTTTGAGACAGGATCTCTCTACACAGCCCTGGCTGTTTTAAAACTTATATGTAGAGCATGTTGGCCTTGAATGCACAGAGATTGCTCGCTCTGTCTTTTCAATGCTGAGATTAAAGGCATGCATCATTATGCCCAGCCTTTCTGTTGTTGTTTTAAAGTATGCCTGCTAGTGTTTCTCTGGGATTGGGCAGCAGCCATGCCATGGCGCATGTATGACGGTCCAGAGACGACTTACGGAGGGAGTGGTTCTCTCTTCCACCCTTTGAGTCTCAGGCACAGCAGCAAGTGCCATATAACCAGCCCGCATGATTATGTTTTAATCTTGTTTCTTAACACAGGACCTCGTTTCTAAACTTGGAGTCACAGTCTATACCTCAAGAAGAGGCTTGGCTCCCCATTCTCAGAAAATCAATTAAAAGAGCAAAATTAATAGGGTTTTGTTGTTTTGTTTTGGTTGTTTTTTTAAAGGTGAGATTTATTCAGTGTGACCACAATGGGAACAGGTGGCCAAACCTGGCTTGTTGGGATACAGACTGTGACCTCAAGTTAGAGAGCCTGGCTTACACCGCTCACTCACAGAATATGGAATGAGCTGATAGCTTGCTCTGTGGTCTTCTTTCATGGTTAGCCCTACGTGTGCTGATGCCAGAGTTTTAAGGGGAGACTATCATGCTGTCTCCAGACATGAATATTCAAACAAAGACATGTGCTGAGTTGAATTTTAATGTTTGTGTACATCCAAAGTTTTCACCTTGAGTGTGTCTGGGAAGGCTCAGGGACAGTGGCAGTTATAGTGCAGTTAACCCCTCTGCTGTGCTCCCTGCAGGTGCTCCGTGAAGGCCCTTACCCCAGCATTCCTGGTCTGTGTAGGATCCTCGCCTTTCTGTAAGAATTATCTGCAGGGGAAAACGGTGCACAGGTAACATGGGAGCCAGACCCTGGGGTCTCTTCCCTCAGCTTCCTCTGCCTGGAGCCTGCACACTCGAGTCATCTGGCCTAGAGTCCAGCACTCTGTCCCAGGGAAGAAGCTGCTGGACTCCTGAACCCAAACCTGTCTGGCTGAGCGCCGAGCTCCAGCAGGGCCTCACCCTCTTCAGATTCACAGCTCCGCCCTGGCCAGTACATCTCTGGAGTCTGTCTCTGAAGAAAGCATCCACTGCAGTTGCCAGAATAGCTGGCCTTGGTAACTCCCTGGCCCAGAGACTATCTCAGGACGCAGTAACAGTCTTCACCTTTGTGCCATCGGGCATGTACTGAAGGCACAGCCCCAAGGTGGTAAACCAGCCCTGCACAGTACTCTAAGGCCTTAAGGCTTCAAAGGCTGGCTCAGTTGCTTCACCAGCATGGAGGCAAGCTAAGCAATGCTCTGGATGCCGTGAGGGACTGGACCATGAAGCCACATCCTGTTTCTGTGTTGACTGTATAAACTGAGATCTCGGGAATACTCAGAGCCCTACTGGATGCTCTGACCAGGAGAGTTGCAGTGTGAGACCTGCAACAGACCTGGCAGGACCCAAGTAGTTCCCCCAAGTTATGCTCCTGCCTCCGCAGAAGAATGCTGAATTGAGGTGTGCACCACTGTGTCTGGCCTGTCACAAGCTGTTTGTCTTGAGCTGTTCACTGCCCACACCATGTCCCCAGGGGAGCATCCTTCTCACTGCCACACTAGGGCTGCAAGATGGGGCTTGTGCCACATCCCACAGAGGCTGGAGGAGCCAACGGGCAGTGGCTTGCAGCAGGCTTGTGTTCTTTCCCTTTATCGTGTGGCCCCATTTCTCTAATAGGAGCAATCCCTTCACCTGGGTGTCTGAGCAGAGCTCACAGCAGCTGGCCTAAAGTCTTTGTTTGTAACATGAGTGGCAAATGTTTTTGTAGTAAACACAGAGATTTGGGGGATTGTTTGTCACTATAGGAAAACTGACTAAGACATCATCAAACAGAAATCAGCTGGTGGCCTTCAGAAGGGCTCATTTGGGATCTTGTGTTGTTTGCATCCTTGTTTCTGGAAGAGAAATTATTTGGAATATTTAGGGAGACCAGTGCAGCTGTAAATCCACCAAACCCTGCCCCCAACACACACACCAGCCAGAACCCCCAACACACACACCAGCCAGAACCCCCAACACACACCACACACACACACACACACACGCACACGCACACGCACACGCACACGCACACACACACACACACACACACACACACACACACACACCAGCCAGAGACTTCCTTTGTGAGAACTCAAAGTCTATGTGAGGGGCCTAAGAGTGTTACTGTGGGTATGGTCTTAGGATCTTCATCCTGGGGCTGGAGAGATGGCTCAGCAGTTAAGAGCACTAACTGCTCTTCCGAAGGTTCTGAGTTCAAATCCCAGCAACCACATGGTGGCTCACAGCCATCCGTAATGAGATCTGATGCCCTCTTCTGGTGTGTCTAAAGATAGCTACAGTTTGCCTACATATAATAATAAATAAAACTTTAGAAAAAATGACTCTCGCCAGGCAGTGGTGGTGCATGCCTTTAATCCCAGCACTTGGGAGGCAGAGACAGGTGGATTTCTGAGTTCAAGGCCAGCCTGGTCTACAGAGTGAGTTCCACGACAGCCAGGGCTACACAGAGAAACCCTGTCTCGAAAAAAACCAAAATAAATTAAAAAAAGACCCTCATCCTTGCTGCCTAGAAGTCAGTCTTCCACTAGCAGCCTTCTGATGAAGATGTAGACCCCTCAGCTCCTCCTGCACCATGCCTGCCTGGATGCTGCCATGTTCCTGCCTTGATGATAATGGACTGAACCTCTGAACCTGAAGCCAGCCAATTAACTGTTGTCCTTATAAGCGTTGCCTTGGTCATGGTGTCTGTTCACAGTAGTAAAACCCTAGCTGAGACAACACACTTCCTCCAACAAGGTCACTGTTGGTACTCTGTTCAAGCTCCACCCCACAGCTACCTGGCAATAGCCAGGTATGCCCCGCCCCACATGCCTGCTCCACTATAAGAGGGGCTGCCTGCCCCCTCCTCTCTCTCTTTCCAGCTCCTTCCCCTCTCTCTTCTCATCCTCTCACCTCTCTGCCCCTCTTGGGCTCCCCTCCCCCCTCTCTCCACATGGTCATGGCCGGCCTTCACTCTCTCTATTCTCTCCTCTATTTTCTCTCTCTCTCCCTCTCTCTCTCTCTACTACTCTCATCTTATTCTCTAAATAAACTCTATTCTATACCACGTTGGTGTGTATGTGTGGTCCTTCAGGGGGAGGCGATGCCTGGGCATGGGCCCGCTCAGGCACTCCCTTCTCCCACATCCGCCATGCCATATTCACTAACACCCTTCCTCTCTTTTAAGTCCCATCAGTCACCACCTCCTGATCCTTCCCAAACACTTCTACCACCTGCAGACCAAACATTGAAATCTCTGAGCCTGGTTCATTCAGACTACCCCAGGGAGAGCAGGCACCAAGAGCTGCTTTGGTAGACTAGAGCCAGGTCTGCTGCTTGAAGCTCCTATCAACTATAAAATGATCATCTGCTCCGTGACATCACTTGTAGCCTGTGCCTGTGAGGCCTCAGCCCAGGAATGACATCCTCAGTGAACAGCTCTCTTCAGATGCACTGTTTCACAGTCTGGTAGATTCACAATTGGGTGATTCTGCATGACAACATTCAGGTGACATTATAACCTGGTGTGGCTGCTGGCATTAGGAAGGTAAAGACCAGGCATACCTTTTAATTTGCTGTGACGAATACCACAAAAAGAATGATCTGCCCAAATTGACAGTGATAGACATGGAAAGATGTTCAGTAAACCAGAAAGAAAAACAATTCTCTGGAAACAAAAGGTTCTGTACACCCTGAGGAGTGTGGTGGAAATCTGGGAAGAGTCTGCTTCCTGAGCAAGATGTGGGCCAGATCCCTACCTGGTGCCCCTTTGGCCGTCATACCCATATATTGGGAGATACAGCAGGAGGCTCAAGCCTTACCTGCCTGTTTTGTCTTTGTTTTCTTGTTATGTATGTGGAGGGGGAGAGTATGGGGATGGAGGAGGAGGTGGGGTGAAGGTAAGGCTGAGGCACATCTGTCCCTGACTTTAAGGGAGAGCCTGCCCTCTTGTTCCTGGGGCTCTCCTGGCAGAGCCCCCGGAGTGCTTGCTGCCTTCCCAGAACAAGGGCGGAGGAGGAGGATGCTCAAGTATGTCTGGTTGCCTCTGAGGATGCGGGAGACAACTCGAGAGATGAGGAGAGGGACAAAGCCCCAGACACTGTCAGCAGGCACGCAGAGCAGGCCACGTGCTGCACTCTGGCTCTGCCAGTTACACTGAGTTCTCTTCCTCTATCCTAATAGTCGCCCCCGAGCCAGAGGCTGGGAATGGAGAAGGCACAGTGTCAGAGCCCGGGTCTGCCCCACACATATGTCCCCTGCCCAGCACCACCCTTTCCTGCATCCTCGTGCTGCCCTGCATTACAAGCATCTGTCCTGTGCCCGCCCATGCTGGCACGTTAGGGTTGAAGGGCCACACGCAGCCTCCGGCTTAGGTCGTGCTGCTCAGCGGATGTAGTAAATCTGACCCTGGGCTGGCGACTGCTCCAAGGAAGAGAAACACACACACAACAAGCAAGCCTGTCCTCATCCTTAGCCGGAGCCCTGAGGCCTCCGCTTCCCTCAGCACTCCTGGGGTGGCACTCAAGGCCCCCACCACTGGGCAACTTGCTTTCTTTCCCACCATCTCCAAAGCCTGTCTGTCCTGGTCGTAGTTCAGTTACATAGCAGGTGGAATAGTAACCAGGAGTCCCCGCTCCTCTGAGCTAGGCTGCCTTCTAGTTCCAGTCCCACGCTCCCCATTGGTAGGCCTTGGGTACCGCTTGGCCTGACTTGTCTGTTCTTCAGTTTCCTTATCTGCTACACGGGCAGGAACTCAGGATTGAGCACATTAACCTAGTGAAACCCATGGAACACAGCTTACAGCACGTGTTTGATCTGTGGCTGCCGACTACCCCCGCCTTCCCACTCAGCCTGACATTTACACGCTCCGTTCTTCTTTTCTGGACTGTTGTTCCTTTCTACTGCCTAGCCTGCTGCCGTCCTCCTGCCTCCTCCAGGCAGGCCTCCCTGGCTGCTTAGGCCTGTACTCTGGCTTTGCACCATCACCATCACTGCCCGCAGCACTTGGCACAGCCCTAACCTACGCGATGGTCTGTCGTCCTCGTGGACGGCGTCCAGGGCCCAAGCTGTGCTTCTGTATGTGTCGGGCCTGGCGCTGCACCTGCAGCATCTCGGCGACCCACACGCAGTCATAGGCTTGGGACTTCAGGAAAGGGGGGACTCATTGTGAACAGGTCAGAGGTTGGAGCCGGCACCTACGGGGGACTTGGGCTCTAACGCTGAAGGAGTGAGGTGGACAGGCCGAGCAAACCACAGACCCTTGAGGGAGGATGCTGGGATAGCAACTGCTGGCCTGACTGGAGAGAGCAGCCACCTACTGAGCACCTCGGCAGGGCCAGCACCATTCTAGGTGCTTGGTGCTGACTGGCTCCCCAATGCCCCCCTACACCACCACACACACACACACACACACACACACACACACACACACACACATCTAGGCAGCAAGCAATGTGTAAAGATGGCATGGAAAGCTGGAGAGCTTAAGCAACTAGCCAATAAAAAGTGGACCAGGTCCTAGCCGGGCAGTGGTGGCGCATGCCTGTAATCCCAGCACTTGGGAGGCAGAGGCAGGCAGATTTCTGAGTTCGAGGCCAGCCTGGTCTACAGAGAGAGTTCCAGGACAGCCAGGACTACACAGAGAAACCCTGTCTCAAAAAACCAAAAAAAAAAAAAAAAAAAAAAAGAGTGGACCAGGACTTGAACTCAGGACCCTCCTGACCCGTTTAGCGGCAGCAGGATTGCCAAGACTGGGCTGGCCTCTTGGGCCCAGGGGCCTTGGCACTACTCACTCTGAGCTTATGGTACAGTGCTGGCAGTCACAATTCCGGACGCCATCCCCAGCCGGCCTGGTTAGGGGAGCCCTAGCCAGAGCCTGCAGCCACAGAACTCTGCCAGCGGGGCTCCCGTGGAGTTTGTCTCATTTTTTTCTTCCATTCTGTCTCCTAGCAATTCAGACTTATTACCGCACAGTTCTAGAGCCAGAAATGTGGCTCAGCTGCTCTCTCTGCTCCAGGATTAAAAGGCTGGGGTAAACGTGTTGGCTTTCTGGGCTCCTCCCAGGGATTCTTTCTTTTCTTTTTTTTCTTTTCTTTTTTCTTTTCTTTTCTTTCCTTTTTTCTTTCTTTCTCTTTCCTTTTCCTTCCTTCCTTCCTTCCTTCCTTCCTTCCTCCTTCCTTCCTTCCTTCCTTCCTTTCCTTTCCTTTCCTTTCTCTCTTTCTTTCTTTTTTTTGCTAAAAAGAGGGCAACGGGAAAAGGCTTGTTTTAATGACTGATCCACGTGAGGCCGCAGCCGGGTCACTCTGTACAGACACGAGGGAAGCTTATTTCTTGGTCTCTTCCGCCTTGGACAGTCTTGATGATCTCCTCCTCCTTGGCCTGGAGGTGCTCCTCCCAGCGCTTCTGTGCTTCCTTGGTCTTAGACCTGCGAGCCTCAGCCTGGTCAGCCAGCAGCCTCTTACGGGCCTTGTCCGCCTTCAGCTTGTGGTTGTGCTCCACGAGAATCCGCTTGTTTTTGAATACTTTCCCTTTGACCTTCAGGCACAGGCTGTGATACATATGGTGGTCAATCTTCTTGGATTCCCGGTATCTCTTGAGAAGCCGGTGCAGGATCCTTATCCTTCTCATCCAGGCCACCTTCTCAGGCATCTGAGTGTGGGCAGTAACCTTCCATTTCCCTGTGCCCACATGCCTGCCCTTCCGTCGGGCCAAGGTGTTGTTCTGGTAGCGAGCCCGGGAATGGACAGTCACAGGCTTTCGGATGATCAGCCCATCTTTGATCTACTGACAAGAGTTGCCATTGGTGATTTCATTTGTCTCATTGGGGTCCAACCAGACCTCCTTTTTCCCACAGCGGAGGGCACTAGAGGCAAGCCTCTTCTGTAGCCTGAGCATACTCATGGCTGCGGACGCAGCAGCGAAAGGAAAGACTAGGGATTCTAAGATCTGAATGAAGTACCCCTGCCTTTCTGGCCCTCAGTGGGGCTGTCTTCAGCTCCCGGGGGCCTCTCTCTGGTCCCTGGGTCTCCGTAAGTGAGAGCTCAGTGGCATATCATGTTCTAAGTCCTGAGGTTCCCTTGCCACATCTGACTCCAGCCACCGGAAATGCTCTGCTTTTATTGTGTGATTAGACTGTAAACATCCAGATAATCCTCCTTATCTAAGGTATATTATTTACTAAAAATATTTTTAAATTTAAATGGGCACATAGTAATTGGACATTCTTAGAATGTAGTGTGACATTTCTGTACATGTATTTACTGTGTAATGATAGATCACACATACCTCCTCTATCTTTTTTTTTTTTGTTTGTTTGTTTTTCGAGACAGGGTTTCTCTGTGTAGCCTTGGCTGTCCTGTAGACCAGGCTGGCCTCCAACTCAGAAATCCACCTGCCTCTGCCTCCCAAGTGCTGGGATTAAAGACGTGTGCCACCACCGCCCGGCCCTCTCTATATATCTTGTACACACTGAAAATCCCCTCCACTGGCCATGTTGAATCAGTCAGTGAAGTGTTGATTACAGAACCTTAAAGTGATTCCCCGCATCTCTATTTGTCCGCCATCCTTTCTGTTCTCCCTCCTTTGGCACCATTTCCAGATTCTGCTAACCACTACCCTGTTCTTCATGTCTTTGAAATATATACCATGCTCGGCCTCCAGCCTTTTTCTGAGGAGAGCCCCAGCAGAAGTGCCTGCCCTGCAAACGGGAAGCACTGTGACCATTACCTGCCTGTGCTCCCTCCGCACCTTGCGGGCCCTGCAGGTTCATTAGCCGAGGCCAACTAAACTCAACCAGGTTGCTTGTGAGCAGCCTGGCAAGCTACTGGTTCAACAACCGGGAATGCGGTCTCTGTGCTAAGAGTTCTGCCTCAAATACGGGAAGCAAAACACGCCACCCCTTTCTGCAGGCCCACCGTGTGGCCCCTGTAACCTGTATGCAAAGTACCACCTAATGTGAGGGCAGTTACCACTTACCGTGCACCTGCAGTGGCCCAGGCACTGTCCTCATTTTACCCACAAGGATTGAAGTAGTGAGGCCCTAAGGAAGTCCCCTTCAGAGTCATACAGCTAGTAAGTGGCCCATGTTCTTAGTCCATCTGGACTCTCAGGCTGGAGGCCGAGCATGGTATATATTTCAAAGACATGAAGAACAGGGTAGTGGTTAGCAGTGGTTACACACACACACACACACACACACACACACACACACATATATATATATATAAAGGGTACTTCATTTAAAAGTACCCTTTTAGGACTCTCATACTAAAAGGTGAATCACTTTTAAATGAAATACCCTTTATATATATATGTAACCACTGCTAACCACTACTACCCTGTTCTTCATGTCTTTGAAATATATACCATGCTCGGCCTCCAGCCTTTTTCTGAGGAGAGCCCCAGCAGAAGTGCCTGCCCTGCAAACGGGAAGCACTGTGACCATTATATATGTATATACATAACTTAAGTTTGCAATAATAGCTACAATTATTTTCCCAATAAAACGAAGCCCTGAACCAAACAATCCACTGAAACACACTGGCATCTTAATATAGAAATGGGCTGCAGGTCAAGCAGTGGTGGCGCACGCCTTTAATCACAGCACTCAGGAGGCAGAGGCAGGCAGATTTCTGAGCTTGAGGCCAGCCTGGTCTACATAGTGAGTTCCAGGACATCCAGGGCTACACAGAGAAACCCTGTCTCAAAAAACAACAAAAAAAAAAGTTCTCTCAGAAATGGCCTGCAGAAACTCTGAAGAGGCTTGGTATCCAAGCAGTTAAGAAAAGGGGCAATTGGGCGTGGTGGTGCACGCCTGTAATCCCAGCACTTGGGAGGCAGAGGCAGGCAGATTTCTGAGTTCGAGGTCAGCCTGGTGTACAGAGTGAGTTCCAGGACAGCCAGGACTACACAGAGAAACCCTGTCTCGACCCCCCACGCCCCCCAAAAAAGAAAAAGGGCAATTTCAACATGTCTGCAGTGTTCCTTTACTGGTGGCTCAGCAGGTGTTTCTTCCATTAAAACACAGAATTAATGAAGCCCCTGATTTATACTCTAGGCTGATTTACATGATGGGTTTGTTCTGTACCAGGGTTTGTCCCTAAGTATTAATTCAGCTATTTCCCAGTCAGTTGCCTTTAGACCTCCCCAAGGAGTGAGCAGTGATATTTCAGCCTGCACTGAATTATCCAGCCAACAACTCCAGTTCATTAGTTTATGGCAAGAGGTAAAATCCTTGGGTTCAGAAATGAGTAAGCTGTGTGTTTGAATGCTCCAAGATGAAGCATTCTGTGGGTTTCCCACTGCCTGACTCTCCCAGGAAAGCTGTAAAGCTTCGCCTCCCTAAAACAAGACCCAAGTCTGAGGATGATAATGTGGCAGAGCCAAGCTGGGGAATTTCCTGAGTTATAGGAACGTATCCGTAGGGAGAAAGAGAAGGGTTTCTTGACTGCACACTAAAAGTTAGTGTTTCACACAAGTGGCTCTGTCAACCCCATATTGCCCTACAAGGAGGCGTCATTCCTCCGAGCATCTCACCAAGGAAATGCGAAAGGACAGATTGTCTTGAGTCACAACTCCTGGACGTGCGCAGTCTAGGATTATAGCTCATCAAATCTGTCTGCTCAGCAAATCACACTGGCCCTGGCCACCGGAACACTAGCTTAGTGATCCTGTGATCCCAAAGCCTTGCACTCAAGCCTGGCCAGGGTGGCACTGTGCTTTAACTCCTTGCAGAGAAAGAGAATGGACGGGCACCAGTTTCAGCAGTCAATGAGGCTTTGGCAACTCAGTGGCTGATCTGCTACTTACCAGTCTGATGGCATGAGATAGTTTGTCCCGACGCCAGGCTGTTTCCCATCTGTAAGCCGAGTGCTTGAGAAGTTCCCCTGTCCCCGCATGTGGGGTGTGTGGGACTGCAGCTCAGTAGCAAACTGTCTGGCACACGTGCAATCCCCTTGGTTCAACTCCTACACCAAAACGAATAACTAAAACACCTGTGCGTATTGTTTGTTTGTGACAAGGGTCCCAGGCTGTCTCAGGTTTTCTGCGTAGCAGAGGATAACCTTGAGCTTCTTACTCTAATGCTCCCATATGCTGGCATTACAGACTTTGCACCACCACGCCTGGTTTACGCAGTGCTGAGGACCAATCCCAGGACACCATGCACGCACTCTTCTAACTGAGCTAGACCTCAGCCCCTATGTGCGTGAATCTTAATCCCTCACAATGCTAATTAGATAGGCAAAAATTTAGTTTTACTTATTAAAACCACTTAGGCAGAAGTCAAGCAATATAGTAAGAAAGGCACAGCGTAGGGCCAGCATCTGAATTCTAGCTGTGATCCTCCATAGCTGTGTGTCTGTAGACATTTGGTTAAATGGAGCTGTAAAGTGTGACAGCATTGGCCTTGCACAGTGTTAAGGAATGGGAGCAGCATTGGAAGGTGCCACACAGCCGCGGCACAAGGAGGCCCTCAAAACCAGACCATTAAAAGCAGAGGGCTAACAGCCGGGCGTGGTGGCGCACGCCTGTAATCCCAGCACTTGGGAGGTAGAGGCAGGTGGATCTCTGAGTTCGAGGCCAGCCTGGTCTACAGAGTGAGTTCCAGGACAGCCAGGACTACACAGAGAAACCTTGTCTCAAAAAACCAAAAAAAAAAAAAAAAAAAAAAAAAAAAAAAAAACAAAAACAAAAACAAAAACAAAAAAACAAATAAAAGCAGAGAGTTCAAGGCCAGCCTGGTCTACAGAGTGAGTTCCAGGGGCTACAATAGAGAAACCCTGTCTCGAAAAAACCTAATCCAAAAAAAAAAAAAAAAAAAAAGCAGAGGGCTGACATCAGCCTAATGCCCCATTGGACTCACTCACGAACTCCAATGTGGGATGGGGGTCGGGGAGATGATCTTAGTGCAGCAGCTCTTGATTCTGACTGCAACCAGAATCTTCTGGAGGCTTTAATCTGTGTGGTACTAGGCAATAGCCCCACTGGAACCAGCTCTTTAAGGGAATCTGGGATCCTAACTGCAGTAAACTAAGTCTGTCATGCAACCAGACCCGAGTATTACACTTGAGACCAAAATGCCCCAAAGAAACGACCCAAAGAAGGAGTGTTTGACTTTCAGAGGGTTCATTTCACAGTCACATGGACCCACACGCTTGGAGTAACAGCCTGGTCGCAGGAGCATGTGGCAGGAGGTGGCTGTTCACTTGATGTCTCGCCAGAAGCATGACGGGGAATGCAGGTGTTTGCCCACTTTCTCCCGAGTCTGTCCAGCTGCTGCGATTCTACAGTAATTCTACCCTCAAACACACAGTTGAGTTTCCCAGGGCATATATCTGCCAAGCCCTAATGGCTCCCAGGACCAGCTCTGGAGCCCGGAGATCTTTTTATGATGATTTACCTTCAACGGCAAGTTGTTTGGATTTAGGGCTGCCTAGGTTTCTGAGGCTCACCTCAAGATGTGTCTGTGAGAGGCCCGTCCAGACTGTTAACCAAGGTGGGCAAGACCCACTGTTCCATGGACAAGGGAGCTGCGCATGCGGGGATCTCACGGGCCTAGGATGGAAAGCCTGGCCAGCTTCCTCATCTGGATGCTGGAGCAATGGATGGGGCGCACTGCCGTGGAATCCACCCCCCCCCCCAGCTTCCCACAGAATCTGGTCAGCTTGCAACCAGTCGCTCTCCAGTAGTGACAGGAATTCAATTCTAAACCCACAACAAGGTCACTGTGGGGCTGGGGCACGCTGCTCCAGAAGTCTGGAATAACTTTAAAGCATTTCCTGGTCCCTGCCCCTCCCCAGTGAGGCGGAGCGCGAGAGCAGTCTACTGGGTGTACGGCAGGTGTCATCTTTGGTTCAAGTTAAAACACACACAATCTCTCTCTCTCTCTCTCTCTCTCTCTCTCTCTCTCTCTCTCACACACACACACACACACACACACACACACACACCAGATTCATCCCAAAGGCTTGACTTTATTCAATCAACGGAACATGATCTCAGTGCTGAAGTGGCCCACTAGGCTTAAGTATCTGGAGGTAGCTTTGGGCCATCCGGCAATTATGACAACTTCAGGGGAAGCTTAGAGGCAAATGAGCACCCAGATCCAGGAGTCTCGTGGAGCGGCTCAGTGAGAACCCCAGGACCTCACAGACCTAACACCATCTTTACATCCAGATGAGCATCCCAGGCCCCCGCAGGAGTGTGTGTGTGTGTGTCAAGTCACTATAGAATTAGCAGCAGCCAGATTCCTGGCTCTGCAGCTCCAGCTCCTCAGCAGAGAAGGGCCGCTAGCCCTGCTCTCTGGATTGAATGGAATGCAAGGCATGTGGGCAGGCTGGGGGTGGGGGTGGGGAAGCATGGCCCCAGCTTTCAACCATTCTCATCTCACACCCCGAACCTCAGCTCAAGGGAAAGTGGCCTGGGTCTCTGTCGCCTTTCAGCCTCCTATCAGAAGTGTCTACACATAGCCAGGCAGGGGTGGCGCACGCCTTTAATCCCAGCACTTGGGAGGCACAGGCAGGCAGATTTCTGAGTTCGAGGCCAGCCTGGTCCAGCCTGGTCTACAGAGTGAGTTCCAGGACAGCCAGAGCTACACAGAGAAACCCTGTCTCGAAAAAACAAAAACAAAAAAACAACAAAAAAAAAGTGTCTACACGTAAAAGGGATGGCATATGGTACCACAACCAGCCCAGCAGAGGATGGAGTTAATTAATGACTAACTATACACCATCACAAGCGAGGAGTACAGTTTTCCCTAACATGTTTTCTCCTTCCATGAGAAGCCATTCCTGGAGAATCCACCCAGGACAGAAGTGAAGGGAGCCACAGTGTTAGGGTGAACACCAAGGCTAGGGGCAGGTGTGGCCGGGCATTAGACAACATGCACACCAGTCAGTAGCCCCATGACTCCCTCTTTGGTGAGGAAGACCACCTCACCAGTGTCCTGGGACCAAACCTCAAAGTGTGCAGGGTCCTCCAGGGCCCTCTTGCCCGCAATGATCACAAAGGGGTAGCCCAGCTTGTTGGCATCTTTCAGCCTGTTCCCAATGGTCAGGTGGGCCCTGTCATCCAGCAGGACCTCCCCTCGGAGCTGAGGCACTGCCTCGGTGACGTCATCATACAATCGCTCGGCAATCTCTGTGGCTGCTGCCTCCTTGCTGCCCTTCTTAGGGGGAATGATGCAGACTTGGTAAGGAGCCAGGAGGCGGGGCCAGCGGATGCAGTCTTCGGTAGAGAGAACTTCGATGGCCGCAGCCAGGATCCGAGTGACTCCCAGGCCGTAGCACCCCATTTCGCACAGCAAAGATTCCCCGTGGGCATTGTTAAAGTGGGCATTGAAAATGGAAGAGTACTTGGTACCGAGGTAGAACGTGTGCCCCACCTCAATGCCTTTGGTTTCCGACAGTGGACCCTGGCAGTCAGGGCAGATTTTTTGTGACAAGTCTACTATCTCTGTGTTGGCTGAGAAGTGGCAGCTGGGACAGACCACAAGCCGGTCCTCTCCGATGTCCACTGGTAGCTGGAACTCGTGGGACATTGTGCCCCCGATGCTGCCCACATCTGCCCGGGCCTTCATCCACCGCAGCCCCAGCCTGTCAAACAGCCTACAGTAAGCATCACACACCAGGCCGTAGGTCTCCTGGGCCGCCTCAGAGGAGGAGTCAAAGGTGTACATGTCCTTCATATAGAACTCCCGGCCACGGAGAAGACCAAAACGGGGCCTAGGCTCATCCCGAAACTTCCTCGTAACCTGGTACAACAGCAAAGGAAGCTGCTTGTAGGACAGTTTCTTCTGGGAGGCAACCAGGGCTGTAACCGCTTCCTCGTGAGTTGGTCCCAAGCAGTACTCCTTGCCATGCCTGTCCCTCAGTCTCAGCAGCTCCCTGCCCATCAGGTCCCAGCGGCTGGTGGCCCGCCACAGCTCAGCTGGGCTGAGGCTGGGCATGTTGATTTTCTGCCCACCGATGGCCTGCATCTCCTGGTCGATCACCCGCACAAGCTTCTCCACGGCACGGACTGTGTAGGGCATGAGGTGGTAACAGCCAGGGCTAGCTGGAAGGATCAGGCCAACCTGCAGCATCAGCCGCTGACTCTTACAGGTCAGATCGCTAGCTTTGCCGTCCAGAGACAGCACCTGGTCTTCCCGAAGGTTCTGAGGCTGGAACACGCGGGACAATACCAAGCGCTGCCCTCTCCCTGGTGCACAACGGTAACCCTTGTGGATGATGTCCCTGGAGTGATGGAGGCTGCAGGGAGCCAAGGCGGCCAGGGTTCTGCACCTGGTCAGCAGGCCTTCCATGACACCCTGGAACATGGAGAAAAACATGGAGTCACGTGAGGATGATGGTCAACTGGGTTCTCAGCACGGGCTCCAAGATGTGGATCCTTGCCTGTCTGTTAGCCCAGCAGATCACAGTACCACTTAAAGAAATCCGTCTGGGTATATCGTGGCATATGCCTTTAATCCCAGCACTCCAGTACTTGGGAAGCAGAGACAAGCTTTTGAGTTTGAGGCCAGCCTGGTACATAGTGAGTACCAGGACAGTAAAGACTATGTAGAGAGATATTTATTTATTTATTTATTTATTTATTTGTTTATTTATTTTTGGTTTTTTTGAGACAGGGTTTCTCTGTGTAGCCCTGGCTATCCTGGAACTCACTCTGTAGCCCAGGCTGGCCTCGAACTCAGAAATCCACCTGTCTCTGCCTCCCAAGTGCTGGGATTAAAGGTGTGCGCCACCATCGCCCGACTGAGACCTTTTTTATAAAAACAAAAACAAACACAACAAAACAATCAGAAAACACACACACACACACACACAAACCAATAGCAGCAACAACAACAGAAAGTCATATTCTTCTGATTATGAAAATGTTACCAGCCTGTGGTAGAGATAGCATCCAGCTATGCACACACAGGCTCTAGGTAAGGCAGCCTGGGCTCTAAACCAACGCCCACTGGCCACTTCCTGAAGCCTGGCACATCCGCGTCTACCCCTGTGTGCTAAAGTTTCCTTGTGAAATGATGGGAGGAAAAATTCTTATAACAGTAGATATCGTTACTGAAACAAATCAACTGTAATCTCACAGGCAACAGCAGAGGGTAGTTTTTTTGTTGTTGTTGGGTTTTTTTTTTTTTTCCAATTCTTTGTCTCAATCCCCCCCAAGTCAATATTGCTAGGCACTATGGCACATTTGTAATCCTAGCCCTTGGGAACCAGAGGTAGGAGGAGGAGCACACGTTCAACCCTCAGATGTGGGAGGGTTCCCACATCTGAGTTCCAGAACATCAGAGGAAATGAAAATCTGCCTCAAACAAAGAAGTAGTATTGTTCTAACTGCCCTTTTCACCACATTCCTGGTCAGTCTGCATCTTCACTGGCCAAAATGTCTGTTGAACTTCAGGCCTACCCAGTCCCCCATCTCTGGAGAACACAGTACACAGCTATTAGAAACTTGGTGAGCCAGAATCTCTCCAGACAATGGTGCCTCTGCAGATCTGAGTATCACCTTGCAAAGCACCCTCTGGTGCACCAAACCAAAAATCGGCCCTCACCTATTCTGCCCACAGCACTGTCGCTTTATTTAGTCCTCAGGCCCTTCCTGCTCCACCCAAGCAGCCTGTACCATACCTCAGTCCAGGCTACCAGCCTCTTTGACTCAGCCTGTTAAAGCAGCCTTCTACTAGTCCCCCTTACATTCCTTTCACCTTCAACTTTTCAAAACACAGGCAGCGTAGTGACATCTTCCTTTTGCCTTGGGAGTGTTCTGCAGATCCCACCCATGAGATGCCTTCCCCTTTCCCCTGCCTTCTTCCTGTTCCAGGTACACGGTAAGTGAACACATGATCCAGTAAGGAAAGCTGCACACAAAGCGCTTACAATGCCTGGTGCCATAAAGGTTCCTGTGTTATGATGCTCTGAGATTTTTGTCTAAGGCGACAGCAAAAGGCATAAGGCCGTTCTGGAATGCGGGAATTTGCCTCCAAATACCAATGTCAGCGCAGCATAAAACAGCATTGAACCTTCCAACACCCGCTCTAACCTGTGTTGGCCTTTACGAGAGGTGAGCGTACTGCGGCCACTTTACTGCTCTTTAAAACCCTCAGGAGGCTGAGCTACCAGGTCATCCCCGAGACCGTTCCAAAATAGGCCCTTCGAGGAACTCTGTGACTCCTAAGGGCCACGCAAGGATGACTAGGGGGCGGAAGTGTTGCCCTCAAACACTGCAGGGGTGGAGATGGGGAAAGGTGAACTGCAAGCGAGCACGCGACTATCCAATAGCCTGTGGTTGTGACTGACAGCATACACACGAGAGAGCACACGCCAGATCGTGGATGCGCGTGCCCAGAAACTGTCCCTAGATTCGCTGGGCCCTTCCTAGCCACCCTTAAGCCCAGAGGCCACCCACGCTCACCAGGAACACTATATACCTGCGCCGGGCGCTCGTCAGTCACGCGAAGCCAGTGCGCCTGCGCCGACTTGGCCGGAGCCTCGCCCCCTGTGTTTCTCACCAATCGAAAAGCCGCACTCACGGGAGGGGGCGGGATGCTCTGGACCCACCCTCTAGAGAGAGGCAGGAGAGGTTTTCCGGAAAGTAAGCCAAAGAGCTTCGCTCTCCCGCCACGATTCCGGAAGTGCCCTCTAGGAATTAGCAAGGCTCAACTCTATGATCAATCCTACTTTTAAGGATTCGGGTCTGTTTTGCCGCCCGCTGCTAGGCGCTGTCTTCTTTTTAGAGAACAGGTTCATTGACAACACACTATGTTTCAACTCTACCCTGTGATTAAACAAGCCACAATTTAAATGAGTTTAGGATTGTAAAAGAGTTGCATAAAGTCACCTATATTACAATAGCCAAGGAAGTCTTTTTAAAATTTTTTTTTCTGAGATGGGGGTTTAATAAAGACATTTTCTTTTATTTGGTTTTTTGAAATAAAGACATTTTAATATAGGCTTAAGCACCAGGCTCAAGAGAGAGGCGCTCAGAAACTGGAGAGCACGGATGTGGGCTTCTTAAAGAAGAGTCTGGAAGATGTGAATTGAAACATCTGTTACTGTGCTGGTTAAGAATCACTGCTGCAGTCGGGCGGAGGTGGTGCACGCCAGTAATCCCAGCACTCTGGGAGTCAGAGGCAGGCAGATTTCTGAGTTCAAGGCCAGCCTGGTCTACAGAGTGAGTTCCAGGACAGCCAGGACTATACAGAGAAACCCTGTCTCGAAAAAAACAAATCCAAAACAAAAACAACAACAACAAAAAACATCACTGCTGTGCTTCAGAGAATCGGTGTTCAGGTCTGAGCACTCACTTCAGACAGCTCACAATCACCGTAACTCCAGCTCCAGGAAAATCCAAAACCTTCTGACCACTGAGGATACCCACCCCCACTCCCACACATACTCACATAAATGAAACCGAGTCTTTTCTCCATTCACACGGTGTACATGGTTTACATATGTGTTGTTGTGTGGTGTATTTGCGTGTGTACAGGTACATACATACACGTATGTACCAGTGTGTGGAGGCCCAAGGCTGACAGAGGTGCCTTCCATCCAGCTCCACCTTATATATTGAGGCTCTGAACCCCCTCTTCATGTTTTCATGGCACCCACTTTACCTGATGAGCTGTCTGGCCCTCAGGAAATATTTTCTGAACAATTACATTGCACAAGCTACTGTTGCAGCTGTGGGGACACAGAGAATGAGGAAAACAACTCCAGACATTCATTTTACAAGTGAGGCCTACAAACTGATACAGTCAAACCAGCAGAGCAAGTGTCTTAGTCCACTTTCAGTGGCTGTGGTAAAGATCTCAACCAAAAGCAATTGGGGAGGAGAGGATTTGTTTTAGCTTATGGGTTACAGCCCTTCACTGTGGCGGGGGAGGGAGGTGGGGAGTCAAGTCTCGAGACAGGAACCTGGAGACAGGAATTGAAGCAAACACCATGGAGGAATACCACTTACTGGATTGTTCCTCATGGCATGCTCAGCCGGCCTTCCTGTACAACCCTGGAACACCTGTGCAGCGGTGGCACCTCCCACAATGCACTGGGCCCTCCCATGTCAATCATTAATCAAGAAGCTGCCCTACAGACTGACCTGCAGTGGAACCTGATGGGGCTGGCTCTTCCCAGATGATGTTTCAAGTTATACATACATACATACATACATACATACATTCATACATACATACATACATACATACATACATAAAAGCGAGCAGCAGGGAAGCAGGGCAGTAAAGAACTCAGAAACCATGACAAAACAGGATTTTGATAAAATTAATTTTAAAAAAATTACCAAGCCGGGTGTGGTGGCGCATGCCTGTAATCCCAACACTTGGGAGGTAAAGCGGATTTCTGTTCGAGGCCAGCCTGGTCTACAGAGTGAGTTCCAGGACAGCCAGGACTACACAGAGAAACCCTATCTCGAAAAACCTAAAAAAAAAAAAAAAAAAAAAAAAAAAAAAAAATTAACCACAAAAATCCATAGAAAGAAAAAGTAAGTTGTCTGTCAGAGGGTCTTAAATGTTCTGAAGACAAGTTAACTTAGAAATAAATGGGGTGGGAACTGGATGGTTCATAAGGTGTCCATGGAAAGCTGCCAAGAAGGTGGCATTTTAGCAAAGACCTGAAGAAGGAGATCTTGTAGCTACCTGGGGGAGAATGTTCCAGGCTTGAAGCAGAGTACAGAGGGCCCTGAGCAGGAGCTGCATTCTAGTTAGTCTACAAGTACAACTACACTTGATAAACTTCCTCAAGCACCCTGCGGCCATGGCCAGACCAGTTGACTCTGAGAATGACACAGACAGTTCTCAGCTCCCTGGGAGTTTCGTGAACAGCCTGTGATCAGCAGCAGCACGGGGGCTCAGCAGAGCCCTGTGGGAATCCAGGAAAGGGGGGGCTTTACTGAGGAAACTGTCTTTACCTGAGAGAAGGATGGGTCTGGCAGGCCTGGAGCAGAGTGAGATGAGGTATTACAGGGGTGACAGGCAGGCGCTGGACTGCATCTTTATTCCTCACAACCCCTGATGTTACCAGAATTAGAAAGGGTCAGAACCTAGGTTCCCCAAACCCCAATAAGCCAGATCTGGCCACCCACCCTCAACAAGCTGGGACTAGGAGCTAGACTCCCGGGGAGGCAGACAGACAGGGAAAGGGGCCCTGGCTTGGTGAACTTCCCAGGTGTCCAGCTTCACTGCTCCTCACCCTCCTGACTTGAGGCAAAAGCCTGGTAGCTTAAAACACATAAAGGCCTTGTAGGATTTGTCTCCCACCAGCAGGCTACATGGTACCACATGGGCTCAGGTCCCAGGACTGTTCTGGATGTTATGCAACACTTGGCTGATCAACCACCCTTGCTTTCTTCAAACCAACAACCCAAAGTTGGGGAGGGAAAAGTCTTTAGAGGCTTTAAAAGGCTAACCCTAGACAAGAGTCTGGCTTTTCGGCTTCCCGAGTCTCCCTTCTGCTTAGCGGCGGGTCTTTCTTGCTGTGTGTCTGAGGCACATATCTGTAGCCTCAGCAGTCAACGCCGTTCTCCAATGGCTGATTCTACCTGAGGTCCTTGAGGTTTCTCAGGTGCCACTTGTGGCGCTTCAGATTTTTCCGCCTTTTAATTCTTTAACTGGCAGAGAAAAGAAACCCAGTCAGGACCTTTAGACTGTTATCAATTCAAGACCCTTAAGACTGCACCAAAGCCATCACTGTCTCCATTGTAGCCTGACCTGAAAGGTGGTCTGACAAATTGCAATCCACTCCCAGGAGACAAGCCTTGTGGGTGGCTCAGACGTTAGTCTTTCCCTTCCCCTTAGTGTGAGATTCCTGGAGGAATTCTAATTTCGTGTGTGTGTGTGTGTGTGTGTGTGTGTGTGTGCGCGCGCGCGCGCGCGCGCGCGTGCGCGTGCACTGTTTCCATAGCCAAAGAGAAGGACTCACGTGCCTCTAAGAATATCGTCATTCCTTCTGGGCATGCCGGCTCCACTGAGACAGTGCCTGACACGCAGGCCAGAGCAATGCTGCAATCATCATGTACATCACTCTCGAAGCAAGCGAGGATGCTGAAGGGGTGAGCCCAGGCATTGATGCCTCAGAGTCTCCCATAGGACAGTTCTAAGCCCATGCTGAGTTAGAGGAACTGGCCTGCAAGGAAGATACTAGACAACCTGGCAAGGGACATGGTAGATTGGTGAGATCATCACAGCCCTGAGTGGGGGAAGAACGGCTTGCACATGAGAGCACATGACTGCAATGTCTGTCAGCCTGCTTAGAATGGCCAGGCTAACCGGAGCGCTCCTTTCTTCTGTCTCTAAGACCCACTCTGGGTCTCTGCATCCCAGCTCTATGTGAGGGATTTTCCTTGGGGACTGGGGTCACACAGTTTTTTTTTTTTGTTTGTTTGTTTGTTTTTTGTTTTGTTTGTTTGTTTGTTTGTTTTTTGGTTTTTCGAGACGGGGTTTCTCTGTGTGGTCCTGGCTGTCCTGGAACTCACTCTATAGACCAGGCTGGCCTCGAACTCAGAAATCCGCCTGCTTCTGCCTCCCAAGTGCTGGGATTACAGGCGTGCGCCACCACGCCTGGCGGTCGCACAGGTTTTACTGGGGCAGTATTCTTCCTATGGGGAGAGAACTCATGTTCAGAATTTCTTGGGATCCATGTGTCCACAGGAGCCTTTTATTCTCCCTCTGCCCGTGCACATGGCTATGACCCTTTCCATCTGGAAATCCAGGTAGTGTTCTTTGTACCCTGAGGTATTAATTACTTCTCAATTAGCAGTCCCCAGACTGAAGAGCCCAAGGGTCTAGAGAGGCCTAATGACCTGCCGTGTTTGTGCCATCCCACACCTTCAGCACTTACCAACAGTAACTAATGAAAGCCCAGGAGCCCCTTGGGAGGCAGACCAGCATGTTGTGGTGATCTTCGGGTGCACATGAGCCTCTGCAGCCTGGAACGGGGACCTGGCCAGACAGCCACAGGCAGAATAGATTTTCTCCCTGTGAGGCGTCCCAGAGACCCAGTGTCTGACCTGTCATGCTGGCTAGCCTCTTGGGAGGCATTTCAGTCTAACAATAGTAACTTACTGGATGCCTTGATTTATAAGCACACATTGCTAGTTTAGCCCCATAAGTTAGAAAAGTTCACCTTAGCCGGGTGTGGTGGCACATGCCTGTAATCCCAGCACTTGGGAGGCAGAGGCAGGCGGATTTCTGAGTTCGAGGCCAGCCTGGTCTACAGAGTGATTTCCAGGACAGCCAGGACCACACAGAGAAACCCTGTCTCGAAAAACCAAAAAAAAAAAAAAAAAAAAAAAAAAAAGAAAGAAAAGTTCACCTTTTTGTTTGTTTGTTTGTTTTTGCTAGTTATCAAAAAGTAACGTGAAAGAATTGAGCCACTTGCCTTGTCCCCCACGCCCCGGAGCCTCCGTGCCTCAGTGGCTCCCCCTGGACACCCTTGCATCCTCTTGAGGGTGACCCTGGTGTGGCTCTTCTCTGCGTCCTCAGCACTGCAAAGGGCCGTGTGTTTGCTTGGTTTGTGACTTAACACATCAACCAGTAGAGGAAGGGACAGCTGGTCTACCCCTGGATGGCAAACTCCTCGGACACCGTGGTCATCCCTGCCCGTGACCCCGAACCAAGAGGGACTCTAAACATGGGTGGAACTTGTAAGGTGAAGTTCATGGTAAATTCCCTAGCCACAGGAGCCTGGGGCTTCTGAGGAGATTGCCTTTCCAGGAGGAGGGCTCAGTGCCCCATAATGTCTTCGGATGTGACATTCAAGCATCAGACAAAACTTTAAACTGAAAACGCTGTGTGAGTAGTGGCAGAAATACATTCAGAGCATTCTTTTGTTCTGGGTAATTAGTAATGACTTGTTTTTTGTTTTTTGTTTTTTTGTTTGTTTTTTGTTTTTTGGAGATAGGGTTTCTCTGTGTGGTCCTGGCTGTCCTGGAACTTACTCTGTAGACCAGGTTGGCCTCGAACTCAGAAATCCGCCTGCCTCTGCCTCCCAAGTGCTGGGGTTACAGGCGTGCGCCACCACGCCCGGCTTGGTACTGACTTGTAAGTCATTAGGTGTGACTCTGCGCAGAGAGAAGGTGAATGGCCCGGTACCCAGGGTGTGACGGAATCTTGCTTACAGCCCATACTCCAGCATGGCTCTGCCTGCTGTTTACTAGCTGACAGCTCCACTCTCGTGTGCACACACACAGGATTCACACCTCCACTTCCTCAGGCCTCTGCCTGACTGTCCCCTTTCCAGCTAGGACATCTTCATCCCCGCTGCAGCCACGCCCACCCACAGCATAGCCTGAATGCCTTACGCTTCCTCCTCTGCGTTCTCTCTAGGACTTGTCACCATTTAACACAGTAGAGGTCTTTGCAATTTGGTGGTTCATTTCCCCTCCCCCCCAGTCCTTCCCCTACCTTCCTCGCCTGAACACGAGATACAGTAATGCCTATCCCAGGAGGCAGCAAACGTTCTCCTTCAATAGCTAAGTAGTACACTGAGTACTTCAGGTTCTGCAGGCCAGATGGCCTTTTTCATAACTATTCAAGTAGATCACTGTCTAAGAAAAGTAGCCATAGGAGAATAGAAACAAATAAGCATGGCTGTGTTTCAATAAAACTTTATTTAAAAAAAAAAACAACACTGGTGGAAAGCCAAATTAAATTTATAGGCCATAGCTTACACATGCACTGGACTAGATCATTGCATGGCACATTATAAATGCTCGGTAAAACTTTGCTGAATGAATTAAACAGTGAATAAAAGGACGAACAGGAAGCAAGTGCTACAGTGTCTCACACACAGCTGGTGTTCGATAAATACCCCGATAGCCCTTCCTTCCTGCTTGGCACTTGGGAAATTTAACAAGATCGATTATGATAGAGAGAGAGAGGTGCTAGGACATCCTCATCCCCGCTGCAGCCACGCCCACCCACAGCATAGCCTGAAGAAAGTGCTGTGTGAGGATTGAGATGGTGGGGTCCTTCTGAGAAGAGAGGATTTGCAGGGGCAGCTGCATGAGGGGTCTCCAGAAAAAACACGTGTGCACGTGAGTGAGTGTGTGTGCGTGCGTGCGAGAGAGAGAGAGAGAGAGAGAGAGAGAGAGAGAGAGAGATGAGTGCAGTTGTCTCAGGTGATTACAGAAGCCTGTATGCTCAAAACCTGTGGACTGAGTCAGCAAGTTGGAGTCCAAAGACCTTGCTGAAGGGAAATCAGTCTTTGTTCTACTTCTACTGAACAAGGCTACACACATTAGGAAGGCCGGCCACTTTACTCAGAGCCAACAGGTATAAATAACTATTCTCATCTAAATACAGGCTCACAGAAACATGCAAAATAGTGTTTGGCCAAATATCAGGGCTGTCTAGCTATCGAAGTCCATATGTGCTAATATCACAAAATACTTGAGATTGGGTAATTTCTAATTGTACTTTTAGGGATTTTTTTTTTTTTTAAGATTTATTCGGGAAAAAAAAAGTGCCGGGCGTGGTGGCGCGCGCCTGTAATCCCAGCACTTGGGAGGCAGAGGCAGGCAGATTTCTGAGTTCGAGGCCAGCCTGGTCTACAGAGTGAGTTCCAGGACAGCCAGGACTACACAGAAAAACCCTGTCTCGAAAAAAACCAAAAAAAAAAAAAAAAAAAAAAAAGATTTATTATTATATGTAAGTACACTGTAGCTATGTTCAGACACACCAGAGGAGGGCATCAGATCTCATTACAGATGGTTGTGAGCCACCATGTGGTTGCTGGGATTTGAACTCAGGACCTCTGGAAGAGCAGTCAGTGTACCTTTAACCACTGAGCCATCTCTCTGGCCCAAGATTTATTTTTTGAGGTTTATTTTTTAAACATTATTTATTTTATGTATATGAGTACACTGTAGCTGTCTTCGGACACACCAGAAGAGGGCATCAGATCCCATTACAGATGGTTGTGAGTCACCATGTGTTTGCTGGGAATTGAACTCAGGACCTCTAGAAGAGCAGTCAGTGTGCCTTTAACTACTGAGCCATCTCTCCAGCCCTTGAGGTTTATTTTGGATTGTGTACATATGTGTCTGTATGTCATTATGTGAAGGTGAGCACAGAGGCAGAGCTATCAGATCCCCCGTGGAGCTGTTACAGGCAGTTCAGCGCTGCCCAGTGTGGGCACTGGGAACCCGGCTCATGCCCTCTGCAAGAGCAGTACGTGGTTTTGACTGCTAAGCTGTTTCTCTGTTTCTGGGATTATTTATTTACATATGTGTATGCACACATACTTATGCATGTATTTAGGGCGTGCATGTGTGAGTCTCCATGGAGGCTAGAGGAGGACATCAGATCACTTGGAGCTGGAGTTACAGTTATTCTGAGGCACCGAGGTGGATGGTGGAAACCAGACTCAGTACTCTGAGAGATCAAACAGTCTTAACTGCGAGTCATCTCTGCATCCCCGGAGACCGGGCAATTTCTAAAAAGCAGAGATGTATGTCTTACATTCCAGGGGGTGGGAAGTCCAATGTCAAAGTACCGGAATTTGATTCTGGGGAAGTGTATTCAATATTTTTTTTAATTTATTTTTTATTTTTATTTTTATTTTTTTTATTTTTACTTTTGGCTGTAATCTGCAAGAGATTTATTGTTCCGATGTATACTGGGGTTCTTCAGCACGCAGGCAAGAGGAGACCCTGAGCTCACAAAGCACAACTGATGGGATATAAAAGAGAGAAAGGGTATTGGGGAGTATGGCATGGCAGCGTGGGGGAAGGGGGATACCTAAGCGGGCCCAGGCCTAGGCATCCCTTCCCCCTGAAGGACCACACACACACCAACATGGTATAGAATACAGTTTATTCAGGGAAGAGGATGAGAGTCAATGGTATAGTGGAGGCAGAGAGAGAGAGAGGGAGAGAGAGAGAGAGAGAGAGAGAGAGAGAGAGAGAGAGAGAAGAGAGAAGTGGAGGCTGGCCATGACCACGTGGAGAGAGGGGAGAGGGGAGGAGAGCCCAAGAGGGGCAGAGAGGTGAGAGTGCAGAGAGGTAAGAGGATGAGAGAGGAAAGAGCTGGATATTTTTCTTATCACTGTGACCAAATGCCTGACAGACACAATTTAAACAAGACGTTAGGATATCCTGCAAGCCACCTCGAGTATCTAGCCCCCTAGGAGCCCTGCAAACTCCTCCTTCTATCACCCAACCCATACCACTTATTATTTTGGCTTCAGGGTAGGTGAAGGCAGAGCTGGGCGGCTCAGTCTGTGTGAGCATGCAGAGCATGCAATGTAGTCGGCTTCCCTGGGCAGAAGACAGGCAGCAGAGAGCGCGGGCCAAATGGGAACCCAGTGTAACTCTCACAGATTTCACCCCTCATGACCTCTTTCCACCATCCCAGTCTCGCATCTCACCTAAAAGTTCCTTCAAAATAGCTCCATAGACTGGGGACCCAGTGTTCAATTAAAACGAGCCTGGTCTTGGGTCAGGCAGGGTCCAATTGAACCCAGCGTAATCTTTGCACTCTGTGTAGACCATGAATGTTCCCCCCAAACTTACTGCAAGGAATGTGGCAAGCAGCACTCTCCGAACACAGCCTCCACCTCCCCCAGGACTCTCCACCAGCCAGGTCTGGGAGGAGGCTGGCTCAGCTGGGTGGGACTGCGAGCAGGAGGCAGGGAGGTGATGGTTGCGGGTGGGAGTTGGGGAAGCTGTCAGGGGTTGAGGGTAGATTTAGAACGGGTGTGAAACCTGATGTGAGCAGCTGGGTGTGGCAAAAGCTGAAAGAGGTAACTGTTTCTGTTCTCAGCAAGTCCGCCAGTGACTTTGGCCCCCAAGAACTGGGGGTAAGTGGGGGGCTCCTGCCGGAAGCTCGTTCGTCCACAGTTCTGGGGATCCGTTTCCCTCTGCTCATTTTACTGATGAGCCGTAAAGTGCTAAATGTCATTATCCTCCCCTTCTCTAAACAAGAGGGAAAAAATTAACCAGCCCGAGAAGGAGATATTTCACTTCATCTGACAGACGTCCAGCCTCCAGCATCTATGCAGGGGGGCTCCCTTGGGGGCTGGCTGGGGATTGAGAGAAACCCCCGCTCTGCACTGCTTTTAGCTGCTCCAACTGTGAGCATCCAGGCTGGGGCTGGAGGCTGGAAACCCGGTCAGAGCACAACTTGGCTGGCAGTGCCGCACCACAGCCCTGGAACAGGCGCCATGACAGGAAGAGGAGAGGACGAGAGGGAAGAGCCTGCTCAAGGCTGCTTGGCTTATTACGCCCCTGTGACCCCAGAAAACAAACTCAAATCGGGGGGAAAGTTTCAGAAAAGAGTTCAACTCAATAGATATAACCTGTTGAAAAACTGATTTTTTTCTTGTGGATTTCTTGCTTTATATTTCCTTTCTTTTTCTTTTTTTTTTCTCTTTTTCCTTTCTTTTCTTAAAATGTATTTCTTCTTTCATTTGTTTAGCTTTTCAGGAAGGCTATCACTCTGTAGACCTGGAGCTCACTATGTAGCCCAGGCTGGTCTTGATCTCAAGCAGCCCTGCTTCAGTCTGAGTCTGAGCCGCTATACCGTCTATCAGTTAATCCTTCTGTGACGTGGTAATCTGCCTATCTGCCGTCCACAACTCTCTATAGACACTCCTTTGAAGAATACGCAATGCTTGGCCGTCTTGCTTTAGATGGGTGGCTAGGGCGGATGAGAACTAAGGTTCTTTGCAACTCTTAGATCTTTGAGACAGAATCCTGCCCATCTTTATAACTGTTAATGTCGTTCGTTTCTTCATCCGTGCCTCTTCACAGATGTTCCCAGATGCTCAGCAGCTGTGAGACCCAGGGGAGGGCGGGCACTGGAAGGCCTGTGGGTCCCTGGGGTTTCATCCTTATGACAGTTGTCCTCCCAGCACCCAGTGGGCAGAGGAGTCTGCAGGGCTTGTTGGAGGGCAGCAGTCAAAAGCCAGGTCCTGGGACAGCACGTTCTTTCCTGCATTGCAGAGGGGCTACTCGGGCAGGCTGAGGATGGCTTGGGGAGTCTTTCACTAAGTTTCTGGGGTCTCCAGTAGCTTTGTAGACCTCAAATCCCAAAAGCAGTCTCTTCCTAATTGCTGTATCTGGCCTGCATGGCTACCTCTCTGAAGGTAAGGCAAAGACAGGGTTGGTTCAGGTCCCAAAACTTGTTCTGGAGTTTGGCCATTTGTCTGGCGTTTGGCCTGTGCTTGCTCAGTACTGGATGAGAGAAGAAATGGAGGAACAGGGGCCTCCTCTGGCTTTACAGGAGCAAACCTGACAAGGCAACGTCCCTGAATGGACCATGAATAGGGAGGCAGTTTTGAGCTTGACCTTGGACTAGTCTTTGGGCCTCAGTTTTCCACTCATGGAATTGGGGAGTTGGGATGATGCCGGCCGGGCAGGAGGTACAAAGGCCATGGTTCTGGCTGAACATTAGACCTCAAGGGCCCCTGGGCCACAGTCCAGGCCACCATGACTATCTTGCAGTGGGGCAGGTGGGGTTCATGAGATATAGAAGGCGGCAAAGGACTTCCTGGGCAGAGATGCCTCTGAGCTGAGCACTTAGGATAGAAATGACTGGGGAAGCCGGAGATGAAACAGGATGTGGAAAGGCAAGAGGTTAGACAGTTTGGGGGCAGAGATGGGGTAGACAGGCTCAAAGGGCACCAGGGAACCCTAGCTCTAACCGAAGGCTGCATAGCCATCCACAAACCCAAACTGGGCTGGTTCAGTCCTGACTCTTCATCTGTCTGGGGCCTTGTTCATGTCTGTGTCATCCATGAAGTAGGGATGTAATGCCACCTGATCTATGCATAGCAGATTGTGGGCAGCCCAGGAAATAGATTCTTTTGTTTGTTTGTTTTTCGAGACAGTGTTTCTCTGTATAGCCCTGGCTGTCCTGGAACTCACTCTGTAGACCAGGCTGGCCTCGAACTCAGAAATCCACCTGCCTCTGCATCCCAAGTGCTGGGATTAAAGGCATGCACCACCACCGCCCGGCTAGGAAATAGATCTTTTACCTCCTTGACTTTGGGTTAATGTACAGAGAACCCTGAGGGAAATCAGAATGGGCATCTGCTGACCACTTATACAATATGTGGTTGAAGTTGCCTTGAACAAGGCCCCAGACAGATGAAGAGTCAGGACTGAACCAGCCCAGTTTGGGTTTGTGGATGGCTATGCGGCCTTCGGTTAGAGCTAGGGTTCCCTGGTGCCCTTTGAGCCTGAAAAGTCCTTGAAAAAGCTATGACACTACGAGTATGGTGGTTTGAGTGTGCCTGGCCCAGGGAGGGGCACTGTTAGGGGGCTTGGCCTTGTTGGAGTGGGTGTGGCCTTTTGGAGGAAGAGTGTCATTGTGGGCAATGAGACCCTCCTTCTAACCACGAAGGAGACAGTCTTCTCCTAGCTGCCTTCGGAACAGGAGGTGGAACTCTCAGCTCCTCCTGCACCATATCTGCCTGGATGCTGCCATGATCCTGCTTTGATGATAATGGACTGAACCTCTGAACCTGTAGGCCAGCCCCAATTAAATGTCTTCCTTATAAGAGTTGTCTTGGTCATAGTGTCTGTTCACAGAAACAAAACCCAAACTAAGACAATAAGGTATCATAAAATGATAAAACAAACAAACAAACAAACAGAAAACTAAACATGACAGGAGCAGGTCGGGGAGGGCAGGAAGGGCAGAAAACAAGTGTCACCAATTTCCGAGTCCTGTCAAGTCCCATTTGTCTACTGAGTGAAGCAGAGGGACAGGGGCTCCCATCCTAGGGGAGCCTGTAGTCACGGTCCTGGGGAGAGAAGGGAAGGGAGGCAGGGGGACGAGCAGAGGTTCTGGTCATTTGTGCTGGCTATTGATAAGTCGCATCCTGGCTTCTACAGCAGCGAGGAGAGGAGCGAAGCATAGACTATCACCATCCAAAATGTGAGCCTAAC
This sequence comes from Apodemus agrarius, assembly GCA_964023405.1. NCBI lineage: Eukaryota > Metazoa > Chordata > Mammalia > Rodentia > Muridae > Apodemus > Apodemus agrarius. The sequence continues at coordinate 47,300,662 of OZ030009.1, forward strand.
CCTAACCCCTGACCCCTGACCCCTGACCCCCAACTCCTAACCCCTGACCCCTAACCCCTAACCTCTGACCCCTAAGTCCTAACCCCTAGCCCCTAGCCCTTAACCCCTAACCCTAACCCTATGTGCGGCCGGCACTCCTGGAGTCTCACGTGAACTTACTGTAGAATGTTGGGCTAAATCAGCTCCTGTGCGGCCCCTGGCTGTTCTATGATTTAGAAAAGTGGTTCTCAACTGGGGGGGTCATGACCCCCACAGGGATTGCATATCAGATATTTACATTATGATTCATAACAGCAGCAGAATTACAGTTATGAAGTGGCAACAAAACGATTCTAAGGTGGGGGGAGTCACCACAACATGAGGAGCTGTATTAAAGGGTCACAAGCATTAGGAAGGTTGAGAACCATTGATTTAAAGACTTTGGGGGGTGGTGGGGGAGCAAATCTCTACATTTGCAGTGGTGATTGTAGGTAGACTTCCTCCCGTCCTGGAAGGTTTGAGATAGAGACAGGTAGAGGCTCCTCTGTGTAAGTCCCCCCAAGAGCAAAGAAATCACGTAAAGGTATTTCTGGTAAGTTTTATTTCAAGGACTTTGGGAAGCCTTCCAAGAAGGCTGACCAAAGCAGGGGCCTGCTGGAAGCCGATAGAGAGAGGTAGGAACTGTCTCTGAGCACCTGAGTTTAAGTCAGGACCCTGCCTACACCCGGGCACGGTGCCACCTTGGCCTGTTTTAGCCGGGCTTTTCTGGTTGCAGGACTTGAAATCCTCTTAGCTATAAACTTTCACTGTGGCCTTTGGGAACCCAGTGGTCGTCGCTCAGGCATCGGGGATAGGAAGTCTCTTCTGAGACAGCTATCTTTTCTGTCAGGAGACTTGAGCCATCCTATTTTCTCTGCCTGTTTGCAAAACTCTTTCCCCCAGGCGGCAGTTTTCCAGGGGCCCCTCATGCCTGCTCCCAGACTCCTTTGCTCGACAGAATTTCCTGCAAGTGCTCACTTTCTGCCCTATGGGTATTGCAAATTGATAAAACCTTTCAAAATACCCATTCACAATTTCGGGGGTGGGGGGCACGTCTGCTTTGATTCCCCCACCCCAACCTCCGTGTGGGAAACGAATCCAGAGCCCCGTGCTTGCTGTGAAAGCCTTCTATTAAACTGCAGCCCCAGTCCAGAAAACCTTCTAGCCCTGCACACCCTGCCTGGTGGCGTGCCTTGGGTGCTGTGACTAGATCCAGTCGTCCGGGTTGGACCTCTTTGGGTAGGGCCTCTTCCACATGGTGCCCCTACAGGGTATCAGCACCTGACTCAGGAGGATGCTCGACTTTTGCATGGCCCTCCAGCGTCCTCACCCTCGTGCTCCATGGTCTCAAAGAGCAGCCGCACCAATGCTGGCCGTCCCTGGCCTACTAAGGCCCGGGCTAGACCCAGGACCTCTTCCGTGTGGCCACGCCACACCCTCTGCAGCTCTTGGCGCAGGCATGCTGCCGGATATTTGCTCTGGGCATGGCGCAGCCAGACGTCCACCTCGTTCCCCACCTCGCCGTCGCTCAGCTGCGCCTGGCTCCACTGGGCTAGCAGTGCCTCGAGCAGGCAGCCGAAGCCCTCGGTATGGCTGGACCCCTCGTCGTCCAGCTCCACCGTACGCTTGAAGCAGGCCGCTGCGTTGGCGTCCTCACCCTGGACACGGAGGCATTTGCCGCGCAGTAGCTGCAGTTCCGGTAGCGTGTCGCCTAGCTCCAATTCACCAGCCTTCGCCAGGAAGACCAGAGCCTGGTTGAGCGCAGCCTCGTCCACGGCCAGCAGCTCCCGCATGGCATCCACGCCCATGTAGTAGTAAACCTAGGAGTGGGGAGGAGCCAGAAAATGAGAGGCTGTGCCCGGGTTCTAGTCCCAGGCCCTCCACGCCTAACCTTACCACCGTGAACAAGCCCTTCCATGTATAATTAGATGTGGTCACCTTCCCTGAGCACATCATGGCCCGACTGCTAAGAGGGGTGGAGGGGGTGGAGAGGGGTGGAGAGGGTGGAGAGGGGTGGAGGGGGTGGAGAGGGGTGGAGAGGGTGGAGAGGGGTGGAGAGGGGTGGAGAGGGTGGAGAGGGCAGCCTCTGAACACCATACACACATTATTGTACCCATCCCACAGGGCACTGGAGGAAGGGGGCAGGGTGGACACCATTTACTCCATGCTGTCCTCAGTGCCCAGACAGCCCTTTTCTTTCTTACCTGACTGATATCTAGGTAGGTCCTGAGGCCTGGGCACACCTTGACCACTTCCTCAAGGTCAGCTTTGGCACAGGCCAAGTGGTTCCTGTCAGGCATACCCCCAAGCCCCACCTTGGCACGTTCCAGGTCATGAACATAGGCTCTGATCCGGACCTGCAGCAGAGGGGTAACTTAGAGGAAGAGCTCCACACAAGACATCTGCCTTTTGTTTTGTTATTTTATTTTTCAATCCAATGAAAAGGCCAGATTGCTGGGCTGGAGAGATGGCTCAGGGGTTAAGAGCGCTGACTGCTCTTTTGAAGGTCCTGAGTTCAAATCCCAGCAATCACACGGTGGCTCACAACCATCCATAAGAAGATATGATGCCCTCTTCTGGAATGTCTGAAGACAGCTACAGCGTACTTACATATATAGAATAAGTAAATAAATCTTGAAAGGAAGAAAGAAAGGAAGGAAGGAAGGAAAGAAGGAAGAAAGAAAGAAGGAAAGAAAGAAAGAAAGAAAGAAAGAAAGAAAGAAGGAAGGAAGGAAGGAAAGAAGGAAAGAAACAAAGAAACAAAGAAGCCAGATTGCCTCTCAGCAGCAGCCAGGGACATCTTGTGTGGCTGGGCCCGGGAGTCTTGTTCTGTGGGAGCTAGGGTAACCACTCCCCATTCTGGGCCTGTCTCTCTGCTTATACAGTGAAAGCTCTTCATTCACGCACCCATTCAGTGCCCCCTACAACTATCTAAACGCCATTTTCTAAGCTGAAAACTTAGCAGTTCACAAAACCTACTCTGTGTCAGGCACCGAGGAGCCGCTGAGAGATAACAAAAGGACATGCCTCTGCCCCTGGGCTTGTCGTTACTAGGGAGAATAATACATGCAAGAAATGGCGAACAATGCGTTCCGTGTCAGGAAGGAAAAACAAAACAGGAGGGAACAGAAGATCCCGGCAAGCAGCTTGACCGGTTCAATAAGAGGTCTCTGGGAGGAATCTGAGGTTTGGTCAGGCCGGCAGGAAGGGAGCGAGAAAACCAACTAGATATCTGTGAGCAGAGTGCTTTAGGCGGAGGCCCAGGCCAGTGCGCCGGGAGAGAGCGAGAGTGCTGGGCAGAGCCATCTCGGCCAGGTCCGGGCTCCTGGGCCACACAATGGGCTGAAGCTTCTGTCTTCACCTGTCCATCCCTTCTGTTGTTCTCCTGCTTGCTCTGGTCCGCCTGAGTAGCAAGTGTGACCTTGGGAGCCCCGGGGAGCAGGGGGAGGAGGTACATGCCTGTCATTCTCACAAAGTGAATGCAGGACCCCAAGGAAGCTGGCTGCCCCCCTGGGCCGTGCCTATCCACAGACTGGCATATATATGTCTTACCTCCCTCCAGGGGAAATCTTGGGAGGATTAAACCAGAGCACAGCATGAAAGGTTCCTGCAGTGCTACCTTCAGGTTTTACTGTGAGTATCCTTATTATCAATAACAACTTTATCAACTGCAGAGAAGAAGATTTCTGCTTTTATCCCCCACAGCCATGGAGACCAGACCAGCAGCACATCGGCTACCAGGTCAGCTGAAAGGTAGTGGAGAAGAAGATGGGGAGTGGGGTGAGGGTGAGGGTGGGGGTGGGGGTCCTTATTGGCTTGTAGAAAAATGATTTCAGAGCTGCAGATGTGGCCTCAAGCATTTGGGTTCTGGGGGGCAGGGGGTGCCAGAGGCGCAGCTGGGTCCAGCAAGGAGAACCAAGGAGGCAGCTCTCACCTCGGGGTGTGGCTGGCAGCACTGAGGACCCAGTACAGCCCATTCTCTCAAGACACAGTGAGGACTGGAGAGATGGCTCAGCGGTTAAGAGCACTGACAGCTCTTCTGAAGGTTCTGAGTTCAAATCCCAGCAACCACATGGTGGCTCACAACCATCCGTAATGAGATCTGACGCCCTCTTCTGGAGTGTCTGAAGACAGCGACAGTGTACTTACATATAATAATAAATAAATCTTTAAAAAAAAAAAAAAAAAGACACAGTGAAGCTGCTAAGATGGACCTAATAATAGCAGTCGGTCAGTCACGAGCGAACTCTTCCCGATGTGCTGGCTTCCATGTTTACACACAGCACAGTCTCAGCTCAGAGCTCTGTCTGGTGCCTAGATGGCTCCCAAGCCCTCCACCATGAAGAATCCAGGCACTTTCCCTTGCCCTTGGGCCTCTGCTCCCTGGTGGCAGGATGAGGTGGGGGAGGGGGGCTCACCTTGGCTCTGGTACAGTACGCCTGCCAGTTGAGCTGCGGGTCTGTAAGCACAGCAAGGGCCATGTTGCAGGTTCCTACGGCCATGTCCTGCTTCCCCAGGAAGTGGAAGATTTTGGCCAGGCGATTCAGGACGGGAGGTTGGTTTTTGGCAATCTCAATGGCCTAGGGAGGGAGGGAGGGAGGGAGGGAGGAGTAAGGCACGAAGCTGTGCCCTCACAACCACAGTTCCCACCTACCCGAGGCCACATCCACCTGGCTGGTCATCCAGCCACCGTAGAGGGTCCTACACTCTCAGGAAATCCCCCCAGTCTCCTGGAGTCTAGCTCACCAGCACATTCTCAAGCTTTTCCACCATTGTCATGGGGCTGGTAAGGGGTAGGCTCAGGGTCAGCCGCTTTCTCTCTCATACTCATGGGCTTTCTGGCTGAGCCAAGCTCTCCCTGCCAATGTTGGTATTGACTGTTACCTGTTCTAAGTGACTTGTCTCAGGGTTGCATGGCCTGAGTGCAGAGCCAGCAAGGAGACCCCAGGAAACCTAACATCTCTGCTAAGCTGCTGGGGGGTGAGAGAGGAAACACGGCCAAGGGGCAGGTGTGGATACAGGCCTTCAGAGGAACTGTCCCAGGGTCCCTTTCAAGGCTGGAGGGATGGGCATGGGCCAGTGGGGAGGGTGTTGGTCTTGGGCAGAACAGAGCAGGTGTGGGGGAACTGTGCTTTGGGTGGGGAGGGATGGAGATTGGGAGTCTGGAGTAGAGTCCTTCTTGTGTGGGTCACACAGTGGGGTTGGCCCAGAGACGCAGAGGGCTCTGGGGGAGCTGAGGGAGACCCAGTTTGCAAAGTAGGTGTACCCAGGCCACATACATACCTTGCCAAAGCAGTCTAGGGGTTCCGTTCCTGAGTACCCACATTCATGGACACCCATGGGGGTGGTTGAGAAGGTGTCTTTCCTCTCTAGCAGCATGCCAACATAGCACCAGGCCAGAGCTGGGGGAGGGCAAGAGAGGGTTTCTAGGGAGCAGTTGGGGGCAGGGAGAGCCCCAGAATAGATGGGGGGCAGCTTCTGCTCTGTAGGCGTCAGCCCCATGAAGATAAAGGGACAATAGCATGGGCCAGGGACAGAGGAGACAAAAGGTGGAGGAGGATATAGGATGCCAAGAGTGTGACATGATTTTGTTCTAGTGCACACTCTCTGTGTCCCAGCATGTCACACAGGAGATGTCATTTCAGGGTTTAGCTCTCCTGGCCTCCAGTGTGTGTGTGTGTGTGTGTGTGTGTGTCTGTGTGTGTCTGTGTGTGTCTGTGTGTCTGTGTGTCTGTGTTTGTATGTCTGTCTGTGTGTGCGTCTGTGTCTCTGTGTGTGTCTGTTTCTATGTGTGTGTCTGTGTCTCTGTGTGTGTGTTTATGTGTGTGAATGTATGTATATGTCTGTGTGTGTGTGTGTATGTCTGTGTGTATCTGTGCTTGTGTGTATGTCTGTGTGTATCTGTGCTTGTGTGTGTGTGTCTGTCTGTCTGTCTGTGTGTTCCCGTGATTGCTGTTTGTCCTTAGAACAAATGACACACCTGTCTCCATTGTAGCCTTCTTCCCTACCCACAGATGGGCTGGGGACACATGCTACACAATCCAGGATTTGGGTCTATGCCATTGCCTGCTTGGTGGGGTTTTTGTTTTGTTTTGTGGTAGTCTTACCATGCAACACAGGCTAGCTTAGCACTCTGGGCCCTCCTGCCTCAGTTTCCAGACTATAGCTGCAAAAGGCCTCAAATAATAGCAAAATCCCTATTCCTTTACAGTCTAGCCGCAACCTTTGCAGCCTGGCCTTAAGTGACCTGTGATGGCTGATCCCCAAAGACCCCGGGGCTCCTCACATCAGTGGCCACTCTCAAAAACAACTTACTGTAAAGGTTACTACTAAACCAGATGACATGAGGCACAGCCACTCCACCCACACGGGCCACCCACACAAACGGCTCACGAAACAGGCCAAGTAACACCCCCCTCAACTGCTGTAGAAGAAACTCTCCCTCGGTGGCTAATCTCTCTGGAAGCTTCCCTGCCACTTCTTTGAAGTGTATTTCAATCTGTTCTCTCTTTGCCTGTGTCCGTGTTGGTGAGTTGTTTGACCGCTGGCGTCCAAGCCTTCTATATGCTGCTTCACAATCCCCTCAGCGCTGGGACGCACCTGCGACTGCTATACCCTCAGTTGCTTTCTTTATGGGGCGAGGAGCCTGGACTTCCTTGGGTAAACAATGCGATTGTGAGATGAGCCAGGGTGAGGCAAAATGAGAGACAGGGCTAAAGGCCGACAGAACTATTGCCAGGTACGGGACAGCAGGACAGCGGTCACTCTTCAACCCTGCCTGGAGTTCCCACCTTGGTGCCGAGAGTCTGAGGACTTGAGGACTTCCCCGAGCAAGGCCAGAGTACGGTTGAAGGCTGGCAGCCTCCTCTGCTCCTCACTGCCCATCTCCAGGAAGATGCCATCCAGCCTGTGAGCAGGAAAAGGTTGTGGCCCCCGTCTGGCCCTCCCAGCCCTCCCCAGGATGTTGTCATGGTGCCCATCGGGCTCCTTGCCATGGGAAGGCCCGCCCACCTCTGCTCCATCTTCTGCCTGGCTTCCAGGCCACACCCCTTCCACCATCCCCAACCCATCTCCAGACGCAGGCCTGACCTGATGAAGAGCGTTGCCATGGTGAAGTACCAGCTCCTTTTCTCGTCTATTGGGATCTAGGAAGCCAAGAACGGGCATGCTGTGTGGTGGTTGTTGAGAGTCCCAGGTTGTTGTCCACAAGTCCCCGTGCTTGTGAACGTGAGAGGCAACGTGAACAGTGGGGAGGCCTTTGACCTTCTACAGCCCCATGGCAGTGCCTTGCTGGGCAGCCTTAGGCAAACTGCTTTGCTTCTCTGATCAAAGGGCATTGGAGACTAGCCACATAAGCCGCGGGTGGAGTGGTCCTTGCAGAGCGGGCGTGGAACACCTTTTCCGGTCCCCAGCTAACTGCCATCCTGGCTGCCCCAGCCCAGGGCTCTGAGCAGTGGGGTCGGCTTCCTTCCAGCTACTCCTTCTCCCTGGGATGAGACTCACCCCCTTCTCCCCGAGAAAGCCTTCTTGGGGATGTTAGGTGAGTCTGTTCAGCTCACCCTCCCCCGGCCTCCCTGAATATTTTCTCATTATTATTCTTGCCAACCTCACTGTGCATTTAGTCTGACTTGGGCACTAGATAAAATATTTATGCTGCTATTTAAGGGAGTAGCTCCTCCTGCCTTGGGAAGGAATTTTAATGAAAACCAATAAAATCCCCAGTGCATGTCGGCAACTCTGCCTCAGGCTCCTGACCCTCCCCCCACATTCATCTCCCCGTCCCCCTCCTCTGCCTTCCCAGCTCAGGAGCTCACTTCCCCACTACCCATCCCCCACCCCGCACCCCCTTACTCCAGCAGCATTCAAATCAGCCAGCATTTCCGAGTACCTCCGAGGTGCTGTAGGGATGCAGCCTCAAATGACACTGAACCCTGACAATGCCAGGTTCACAAGCTGTCTGGGGAAACAGACCTGGGTATGGAGAGGCCTGGGGCCTGGGGCTTGTGCCAAGGTTCCCAGGCCCTTCCCTGGATCTCACAGAAAACCTAGGACCCAGGTGTGAGCCCCGCCTTACAGGTGAACACAGTGAGGTGCAGAACAGAGAGGTGACGTGACTTGCCCAGGATAGCACAGATGGAGACCGCACAGCTGATGTTTGTTTAGCTCCGCAGTTCATGCTATGGCTGTCCTGGAACTCACTCTGTAGGCCAGGCTGGCCTTGAACTCAGAGATCCACCTGCCTCTGCCTCCCTAGTGCTGGGATTAAAGGTGTGTGGCGTTACTGCTTGGCTAGAGGATATATTTTCAAGCTGGGTTTTGAGTGGGTTGAGACACATCAGAGGGCGGGACAGGGACCAGGGTGTCTGATGGGAAGGAAGCTGCTTGAGCGGATGCAGGGGATGAGTGGGGATGAGTAACCTGGAGGGCAAAGGACCCTGTGCGTGAGTGAGGTAGAGGGGGCCAGAGCCAGTGAATGAAACCTGAGTCTCTCTCTGTCTCTCTGCCTCTGTCTCTCTGTCTCTCTGTCTCTCTCTCTCTCCCCTCATGTGTGTGTGTAGAGAAGACATTATTATCATCATACATCTGAACTCCAGAGTTACCACTGGCATGACAACATATTGGGATAGGGCCAGGAAACCTGAGTCCTAGAGAGGCCTGCTGTGTTTCTTAGCTTGTGTTATGTTTCCTCTGATCTTTTTTCATGGTCCAAGGCTGGGCAGTGAAGACAGAAGAGGAAAGATGGGTCCCATCATGAAGGGTTTTGGCCCAGCGGGTATAAATACACAATTAGAACAGATTGGATGCAGGAGCCATGGGAGACTGTAAGAGATGTTCTCTAACCCAGACGTTTCTCCAAGCCTGTCTGGAGAAGAGGCACTAGAACAGGGTCCTCAAGAAGAGAGGAAGTCACCTAGAGGGATAGAGTGAGAAAAACTATTCCAGGAGGACTGGTCATGGTGGGCAGAAGTGCAGAGCTGTAGGGGCGTGGTGTGTGGTGTCTACATGTGACCAGGGCTGGAACTCCTAGACCAGGGAATTGGGGAATCAGGGGGAACATCAGAAGGCCCAGAATACCAGGCTTGGAGTTGGAAGCCCATTTGTGAGGCAGTGGGGAAGCCGCAGCAGGGTTAGAGCCGGGTAGTGCCAACCTCCCACATGGAGGAAGGAGGCTCCACACACCCTTCCATGGCCCCATGACAAGAGATGGGGTCAACACAAGAGCCGACCGGATGGATTCGGGCTTGGAATGAGCAGACCAGGGGCTGGCGGCTCACACACCTGAGTGGTCCAACCGGGCGACCCTAGGCGTGAATCCTTAACAACAAGGGAGAAGAGTGCTACATGCCTCTGGGGCCTGTGTGGGCAAACACTCATCCCATCTCTCCGGGTGTGGGCTGGCTTGGGGGTGCTTTGTCTAGAGTAATCTGTTTCAATACCTCAAAGAGCCGTAGGGATTCAGGGCCTAGAGCCTGAAGATGCCCCACCTCTCCCCATCCCCCCCTTCTCTAGGGCTACAAGGCATCTTTCTTACTTCCACAGGACCCCGGTGTTGGAAGTGTTGTCTGCTTTGCTTTGCTTTGCCTTGAGACGGGGTCTCCGTGTGTAGCCTAGTCCTAGCCTGTTGTGTAGCCCAGGGCAGCAGCTTCAGGTGTGTAATCCCATTCGCTGCCTTTGGGAAAGGCTCTTCTTGCTTTGTAGACACTCCTTTCATTGGCATTCAGGTCCAAAGATGTTAAATTATTCCCTCAAACCGCATGGTCTGGGAGTGGCAGAGCTGGGAGCTAAACGTCTTCCTCCACGGTCCCAGCCCCCAGTCTTCCCCACAACACAGTTATCTCCTTATTCTATATCCAGGGACACTGAGACCAGAGAGGCGGGGTGACTCTAGGCTGGGTTAATGCCAAGGTTTACACACCAGCCTTTCCCCCACCTCTCAGCTCACTTAACATCCTAACCCAGTTAATCCTAAAACTGAGTTTCCAACCCAGTTTTCACGATGGAGGAGGCGATCTCACCGCCTGGCGGTGCTATCCCTGAATTGCAAGGAGCAGCTCCTCGGCTCTTCTCCCCACCCTCCAAATTTGGAGACTGAACTGATTTTCAAAAATGAAGCTCTCCGAACATGACACATATGACGAATCTCAAATGTGGCAGATCATTCTTGTGAGTGGGCTTCAGGCTGAGGGCGGGCTACTGAGTTACGGCCTCATGGGTAGTGGAGGACCTCAGAGTGCAGCTGGCTTTTCAGCACTGGGAGAAGGAGCTCCTGGATGCTGCTCCCTCCCTAGTACAATGCCAGCCTGAAAATAGCCTTGTCCCTTTAAAAATCCTGCCTGTTTTGGAAGTAGCAGCTGAAGCTGTTACCAGGGGCAACCTGGCAAGCCGCAGTGCATTAAATTAAACAGGCCCGGTGACTGCCTGCCGGTGTGCTCCTGCCCAAAGGAGGGGCCGCTTGCCTCTCTCCTGCTGCGGAACCTCGGCAGGCAGGCAAGACGAACAGCCCCAGGGGCCCCAGCTCCCAGAGGCTGAGGGTTTGCGCAGCCTGGGAGGAGGCCAAGGCTGAGGGGACTCTAGAAGGAGTTTCTGGGACTGCCTGACATGGGCTTGGTGTGGGACACCCTGTGCTCAGTCATCCTCAGGGCCCTGAAGCTCTGACAGCAACCAGCAAGCACCAGAGCCCTGGCTGCAGGCTGGCCTCCAGCCTGGGGCGGAGTCTCAGGAAGAAATCGCGTGAGACACTGCCTGAGTGTACAGTCATCCCGGGACTAAGGAGGTTCAGGGGAGGGTGACAGATAGACTCCGGGGTTTCCCTGAGTGTCAGCCTCATGCTCCTCTGAGTGAGTCTCTTGTCATTTTGTCCCCGCTGAGATGGGAGAAGCAGGCAGAAAGCCATCAGGCTACAGGTTTCACCAGCTCTGTCAAGCCACCTCCGACTTCAAGTTCACATCTCCAAGTTCACAACAATATCGAACTGAACCGCAAAGAGCTAGGATTTAAACAGTGGCTATCATTTGCAAAACACATTCAGCTTAATGAGGGCTTCCGAATGTCCTGTGTGGAAGGGGAAGGGGGATCATTACCATCCGATGGGGAAACTGAGGCAAGAGAGTGTCCTCAAAGCCTAGACCGAGACTTGCTCCTGGCATCCTTTACCCCAGGCCCACCCTCCATGAGAAAGGGTCCTGCCGGGCGTGGTGGTGCACGCCTGTAATCCCAGCACTTGGGAGGCAGAGGCAGGTGGATTTCTGAGTTCGAGGCCAGCCTGGTCTATAGAGTGAGTTCCAGGACAGTCAGGACTACACAGAGAAACCCTGTCTCAGTAAAACAAAACGAAAGAGAGAGAGAGAGAGAGAGAGAGAGAGAGAGAGAGAGAGAGAGAGAGAGACAGAGACAGAGACAGAGAGAGAGAGAGAGAGAGAGAGAGAGAGAGTCTTACTGTACATCCTGGGCTTGCCTAAAGCTTGAAATCATCCCCCTATAACTCTGGCTGGGATTATAGGGGTACCTCACCACACCCAGGCTTAGCTATTGTTATATTGATAGTCAAACTAATAAGTAGCACCCCCAATCCACGGCCCCTTCATCAGCCCTCGCCTCCAGGTTCCATGCTCTATTTGAGTTCCTGTCCTGACTTTCTTTGACGATGAACAGTGCTATGGAAGTGTAAGCAGAATAAACCCTTTCCTCCCCAACTTGCTTTTTCATTAAGGTGTTTCATGACAGCAATAGAAATCCTAAGACATTTGATTTATCTTGTCTGTTTGGTTTGGTTTTGAGACAGGGTTTCATACTGCAGTCTAGGTTGGAGTCAAACTTGTGGCAATCCTCCTGCCTCAGTCTGGGGGTACTAGGATTACTGTGTGAGCCACCAGGCCTGACTTAGAAATGCAATCCCTTGACTCACTCCTCTGAGGCTCTAGAGGCGTCCTGTGTTTGCTTACAGCCCTCTCTACTGTGTTAAGTTGGAAAGCCATTGGCTGGACTGATGGGGGGTGGAGTGAAAGTGGGTTGACAGGTGCCCCTTTTTAACCAAAGGATCAGAGCCGGTCTCCTCCAGGAAGCCTGGAGGTCCTGCCTCTGTGGCTCGTGGGTAAGGGACACAGGCAGGTGACCTGGCAGCAGTGGGACAGGATGCACTGACACAGGGCTGGTTTGTGTTAACTCAGGCATGTCCATGGGCGGTGCCTCAGGGTCCAGAGACAAATCTCACTAAACCTACAGTTTACAGAACGATAGGCTTCTGATTAGACTGGACGGCCAGCCTGGTTCTTGGACAGCATTTGCATGGCAGGGTGACCTTTGTTCTGGCAGCTGCCCTGTGCATTCCAGGGAGGCCCCGGGGCTGACGAATCATCTCCTGGGAGGGGAAAAGAGGAAGGCTACTTCCGGGTCCCTGGGTACAGTGGTACCTGCTCCTCACAACAGCCTCAGACGGGCGGTGGTGGCACACGCCTTTAATCCCAGCACTTGGGAGGCAGAGGCAGGTGGATTTCTGAGTTCGAGGCCAGCCTGGTCTACAGAGTGAGTTCCAGGACAGCCAGGGCTACACAGAGAAACCCTGTCTCGGGGAAACAAAACAAAACAAAACAAAACAAAACAAAACAAAACAAACAAACAAACAAAAAAGGATGGTGTCTTCCTCACGGGGATTAGAAAACAGCCTAAGAGCCACCGCTCAATGCCTCGGCCCAAGCAGAAGCGCCGGGGTTCAGGTTCTGATCTGCTTCCCTCCAAAAACTGGTCTTTCAACTGCCAGAAATGGTTGCAAGGTGTCGGACCTGCCTAGGAATGTGTCCTTCCAGTGAAACTGGAATGTCTTCCGTGGTGACAGACAGGGCCAGAGCACAAGGGACAGGACGGGGATGAAGTTCTTCCCGCCCTGCTGAGGGTACTAGTGTTCTCGCTTCCCTGCCTCAGCAGGTGTGTGGCGCAACAGAAACTTGAGGTCCCCTGCTCCAACCAGGGATACCCCAGAAGGTCACGGAGCCAGTCTCTCTCTCTCTCTCTCTCTCTCTCTCTCTCTCTCTCTCTCTCTCTCTCTCTCTCTTTTTTTTTTTTTTTTTTTTTTTTTTTTTTTTTTAAGACAGGGTTTCTCTGTGCAGCCTTGGCTGTCCTGGAACTCACTCTGTAGACCAGGCTGGCCTCGAACTCAGAAATCCACCTGCCTCTGCCTCCCGGAGCCAGCCTCTTTATCTGTGAGGGTGTACGAAGCTTGTGGCCGGGGTAGCAGATGGGCTGGTGGGGGAAGTTTAGGAATTGGGTGTGATACCTTGGGAGTGTTCGTCATCATTCAGGGTTCCCTAGAGAGTTCCACCTGGAAGACTCCAAGCTCCCTGCTGTCCCTTAGACTGTCGTGTCTTCTGGCCCTGTGGGTCGTCTTTGCTTTGTGTTGTCGCCACACTGAACTGTGAAGAACAACATCTCTCTTTCATTGTTGTGGCGCTAAGGCAGACTCCAGGGCCTGTAGTGGCTGTGGGCCTGAGAGAGCCCAGTGCCCTCTCAAAGAAGAGCAGCGCGCCTGACTCCACAGCTCCCCGGTGCTCTAATAATATCCACTGTGCAGCGCCCTGTGCTCATCATTTCTTCTGTCCGACATAGTTGAGTCAGGTAATGCTAAGGGCAACTGACGTCTGGGGTCCTGTGTCTTTGAGAATATGGAGACCCCGCCCTCAGAATTACCAGATGGGTGGGAAGAGAAGGCAGCGGCAGCGGCAGCCCAGAAGCAATGAGCAGCTAAGGTGAGTGACTTTTGCCATCACTGAGGCAGGAATGCTCTACCCTGAGCCTGTGCACCTGACTTTGGTCCCTCCCTGTCACTCATGGCTGTGTACCTTGGGCAAGCCTGCACCTCTCTGACCCTCTGTTCCCTCATGTGTGGAATGGTGCTAATGATGTGGCTTTGCCAGCATTTCTATGAGGTCAAGTGAGATGATGATGACAGTGCGGAAAATCCCAGGCATGCTCGGTGCCCAGGTCACTAGCCCTGGGCCTGGCTTCCTCCTCCTCCTCTGTTATGAACTGGGTCAGAGCACTCAGATCTGTGGAGGTGCGTGTTCCCAACTGTGGCCACACGCACGCAGGGGTCCTGTGGAAATGTGTCCCCAACTGTACCCACATATACCGGGAACCCTGTGGAGGTATGTGCCCAAAGCTACCGGTGTGCACACAGGGATTCTGGGGTTGCTGACTGAGGTTCCCCTCCAACCCTGCTGGTCATGAAAGATGGAATGCCCGCTCTGTGTGTGAGGCAGGCCTGAGGCAGCACTCCCCTGCCCTCCAGCATCACCGACAGTGAAATCCAAATGGCATAAATGCACTGGACGCCTGCTTTCCCTCTGGAGCCTGCCATGCCCTGCATGTGAGGAAAACACAGTGTCCTACGGGCAGTAGGTCTGTGAGGCCCGGGTTAGACACACACATTTATGAAAGTGACCTTCTGAGCTCATACAGCCCCCAGGCTCCAGTTTGGCAGTGGGTCTTACTGTTCCCCAGGCCCTGCTGTGACAGGTGGGGAGGAGCTTGTATGTGTGAGTGTATGAACATGTACCTGTGTGAGCGCTCACTTGTATGGGCATGCATGTGTGCAAAGGAGTGTTCATGTGTGTTCACACATGGATCTGCACTTGCGGTAGCAGGCATGTGTTGAACAGGACCACCCACCAAGCAAAACTGCCACCATCTTCAGGAGTTCTCTTTACGTAGCCCTGGCTGTCCTGGAACTCACTCCATAGACCAGGCTGGCCTGGAATTCAGAGATCTACCTGCCGCTGCCTCCTGAGTGCTAGGACTAAAGGTGTGCACCACTACGGTCTGGCAAATTCTGGGCTCTTAATGTCCATGGAACCTTGAGATTTGTGACCAGGAACCACTGAAGATCAATCTCTGTCTCCTTTTTTTTTTTCCCTCTCCCCCCTCCCCCTCTCTTTCTGTGAAGGTGCTCCTCAGAGGAAGAGAGTGATAAAAGCGACCCATCTCTTCATAATTCTGTCAAGAACGAGGGGCCGACCTTAGAAAGACAGCTTAGCAGTAGAATGTTCTGTCTAGCACAGCAAGGCCCAGATTCCATCCCCAGTATCACAGCCCCAAACCTCCAGACAGGGAATGAAGAGCAGAGTGCAGACATCCCAAACCCCATCCCCTCTCTCGCAGGCTACACGTTGAGCTGCAGCCTCCTGAAGCAAGGGTCAGAGGAGCCTCTGCGTCCCAGGAGCCATTTGTCCTCTGGCCTCAAGGAGCTCCAGGCTCGCCCTTCCTGTCCGCCGCAGCCCAGGCTCACCTCCACAGCTCCTGCAGGTGGTGGTGACTCTTGCAGGAGTCCTTCCCCCTGCTCACCACCCTGAGGGCCTCCATCTCCTCCTGCCTTCAGGGATCTCCCCAGCAAATGGTACTGGCTTACCTGAGAACTCTTGGAACTTCCCAGATTTTTGAGAGTGCCCATGAGGGGTGTCTCCCTCTGTCCTCTTTTTCTGATCCCAGAGAAAAGCAAAGACCTTGGGACAAGTTAGAACGGGACTATTCAACTCAACAAACTCAACAAACTTCTAGGCGTGCAAGCCTCAGCTCCAAGTTCCTCAAGTGAACCACAGGGTTCCACTCTCAGATGCACTTGGAAGGTAGCCAAAGCTCCGGGAAGCTGTGTGAGGAGGCTCCCGGGGGCAGGTGACATGCAGGCTAGGCTCTGGTGGGTGTGTCTGCTTTCTACACGGAGGGCAGTCATACTCTGTAAGGGAAAAAGCTGCATGGGGTGTCTGGAGAGTTATGCTGGGATTGCCTTGAAAGGGGGCTGAGCAAGTCAGGAAAAAAGTGACTAAAAGCAGAAGGTGGGAACCAGTTTCAGAGGCCACTTGTCAGATTGCTACAGCGTTTCAGGCGGCCTCGGGCCCTCCTCTGCCCCAGGCGGACTGTCTCTGACGTCCGGCTCTGTGGGCTCCTGTGGTCCCGCCTTTGTGGACGCCATGCTGGCAGTGGCCTCCCTCGGCTTACTGCTGCCTCTCCCAGCAGACTGCTGCCTCTCCCAGAAGCTCCTGCCAGTGATGTCTGCTGGGAAGCGTCACTTCTCTGGAACTTGCTTACTGCTTCTCTATTCCACAGAACCTGGGTTTTCCAGGTCACTGCTGATGCCAACATTGGGTCCCCATGTGCCACCGAAGACCACTTCCATTGTCAGGCCCTGGGGAGCTGGTTCTGTTTTAGAGCGCGTGCTCTCCACTGCTCGGGATTTACAGACTGTCCTGGGCCGTGGGACTGTGACCCCAGGCAGCTGTGGAGACATCTCTAATTTACTCCTTTGGTTTCTTTTCCTAGAGGAAGGGCTTGGGTAAAGGGGTTAATGAAGGGCCTAATGTTTGCTTTCTCTGTTGCTCAGGGTCTTCTTGATGTGAAGGTTTCTTAACACAGGCCTGGTGTGCAATGGGGACTGGATAAATGTAGGGAGATCCAGTAACCACCTGTTAGGTATCCCCAGGGTCTCTATTATTTGAAAGGATAACCACAGCACATCTCAGGGAGAGATCCATAGCTCAGTGCTGGCTTCTGTGAAGTCAGCATGGAGGCCAGAGGCAAGCAGCTTGTTAGGGCCACACAGCAAAACCAGTAACAGAGCCGAGTTCTCAAGCCCAAGTTGCTGCCTGACTCCAACTGCTGAACTCATCTAGTTGCCCTATGTATTGATCACTTATGTGGTACTAGGCACTTCACGAGCATGGACTCATCTATTCTTTGGCAGGTGGGGCAGGGAGCAAACCCTACCCCTCTCCTGGCCACAACTGCCCCCAGCAACAGCCTCTTAGCATTCCATCCTCGGGCGGATCACCAGCTGGGCAGTGCCCACTGTGGCTTATAATTATAAGACAGAGAAGAGCTGGCCTCTGTCTGCCTGCCATTCCCAAACCTTTGCCTCCCTGACCACCCCTTCTAGGAAGCCTTCCTTTCCCCAAATACCTCCTGAAAAAAACTTTGGTAGCTAGAAATCTCCCTTCCTGTGTTATTCCACGGAGGAGAAACAGCACTGTGGAGAGACATCTCCCCTGTGGGTGGCCCTGACACTGAGTCTCCGAGCTCCTTACCCAGGGCCTTTTAAACACCACACTATTGCTGAGACCCGTGACCACAACCACACCCAACACACACAGCGCCAGCTCTGCTACCCATGCCCATGGCCTGGCATTTGACTTCAACGCCAGGCTTCAAAACTGGAGGTCCCAGCTCACAGCCACGCTCACGGCTACACCGAGCTCGTGGGTAGAGGAGGCTTCGTAGGTGAGAAAATGGAGGCTCACCTATGGCTGTTTCTGTGCAGGCCCTTTCTAGGAACTTGGCAAACATTAGCTCTTAATTACATCACCGACCAAATGGTACCACCATTATACTAATGAGAAAGCCTATGACACACTTAACGTCACTATCGCATTTCTCTGAGAGCGAAAGGGCACTTAGAGAGCCCAGTATCGGTTAAGTGGAGCTGGAGAGCTCAGAGAGCCCCGAACCTGCACTTCCAGCCTCAGGGCCGTCTTGACTTGTACCCTGCGCTGTTGTCCTGAGGTCAAGTCCATGCCCTCCAACGTGACCTCACTAAAGTCATCATTCCAACTTTCTCTATAAAGAACTTGCATGTTTTGGGGGAAACGATGCTCACAATGTGTGCGGAGGCTTTGTGAATGGTGTCCTGCCTGAGCATAGCGCTCAGGAGAGTAACATTCCCACGTCCTTCTTCCATCAGCCTTGGTGACAGGCAGCCCCCAGTGAGCCCACCCGCGGGCATTTCTGTGTAACCCCCTTCCCGCAGTGCAGGCCAGACCCAGTGGCATAGTCCTAAGAACCAGAAAACAGCCAAAGTATCAACAACCAGCAAGGAACCATTCCCTGCTGGTTATGAGCTGGGGTGGCTGGAGATGGTCCCCAGTCAGGCAAACTTCAGAGGACGCCATAGCCCTAAGTACTGAGTAGAGCTGCACCTAGATGCCAGACCCGCGGGGCTGCTCAGTCATAAGTGCTTACTGCATAGGCTGCTTGAGCGTAGGACCCTTGATCTGCAGGATAAAGGACAAGCAAGCTAGGATCTATTTAGTGTGAGTACCTATGAATATCTCTGTGCACCAGAGACAATGGTTTAGTGAGAAATCAGATGACCGCTGTGCCCCTCTCAAAACCGCTGAGGCAGAGCAGGAGGGACAGGCTTGCGGGACAATTGGAATAGGGCTGGGGAAGCTGAGAGTGTGCTGTGACCAGCCTGGAACCATGGAGGCGTCCCTGGAAGGGAAGTCCTGAAGCAAATCTGAGAGCTACAGGTGGCTATGCAGACCACAGGAGCAGGAGGTACCCCAGGAAGAGGCGGGTAAGACGTAGGAAGAAAGAGAGCTATATGGAGCCCGCCCACTGTGGGTGGAATGGATGTGGGGTGGGGTAGAGTGAAAGCCTGGGTGCAGGACTGAAGGCCTAGGATGTCACTCAAGCCAGCAGGGGGTGGGGTGGGGGTGGGGGAGGGGAGGTTGTTGAGGATACAGCCAGTGAGATGCAGCAACTGTATTGGCTGTTGAGCGACGCATGGGACAGTAGAGCAGAGCTGGAGAGTGATCACAAAGTCCAGACAGGACGGTTCAGAGGCTGGGCTGACAGAGGAAGGCTGGGGAGGGGAGGGAAGCTCTTATAAGCTGAGGCAGTGGCAAAATTGGGGGATTTAAACGGGTAGGAGGATGAGGAGAGAAAGGAGGAAGAAAAATCTGCCAAGTTTTTGGTGTCTGATTGCACCTCTTACTTGCTGGCAGAGGAGGCAGAAGGGATGCGTTAGCCCGATTGGAGGAGTTGTCTTGGTGCTGAAACAGAAATCTAGGTAGGCAGCACCCAGGACCGCAAAGCTACCCGGTGACCTGGGCCAGGAAGGGTGGCGGGCATCCCAGCAAAGGAAATGAAAGACTACAGCACCCACCTGCTGACCATAGCCCAGCGCTTTGTCGTAGAGTGCGATGCCCGCCTCCAGCACCTGTGCGCGCTCCTCTGGACTGGCACAGCCCACGTCGAAGCCATGTGCGTATCCCTGCTCCGCCAGGCAGCGGGCGGCGCGGAGCCGGGGGTCTCCAGCATCCTCGGGATCCCCTGCCAGGCCCATGAGGCTGGCCAGTCGCCCGGCGGACGCCTCCTCCTCTTCCTCCTGGCCCAGCTGCCCGTAGACGTGTGCCAGATTGGCCCAGGCGTTGAGGTTGCCAGGGTCTTTGCGGGCCACTTCCAGGAAATGCTCGCGGGCATCACCCAGCTCCTCCAGGTAGAAGGAAAAGGTTCCCAGGAGGTGACGCACCGCAGGCAGCTGCGGGGCGGCCACCAGCTCCAGCTCCTGCCGCAGACCCTCTCTCTGGAGCTTCAGGTCTCGGGTGCGCAGCTGGGCGGGTGAGCGCGGCTCAAAGTTGAGCTGCATCTCCAGGTGGAAGTGGCCGGGCAGATAGTCCAGTTCGTCGAGGAGGGTGTCCAGGTCCTCTGCTCCGGCCTCGGGCTCCGCCATGGCTGCTCCCTGGCTGCCCTGATCTCCCCTAGCTCCCAAGGACAGTGGATGGGGCGGCCCCGGAGGGAGCCCCGCACGGCGGTCCTGGGCACCTCTTGCAAATGGGTGGCTCCCAGAGCCGGCCAAGGGCTCGCCCTGTAGGTGTTTCCGCTTTCGCTGCTAGACATCAGCATTGCACAAGCAAGGTGTGCCTGAAAAACAGGTGTGGTGCATTGCCAGCTGGGAGGCTCACAAACCCAGAAAGTGGCGAAGGCAGATTTCAACTGCTCAGCAGATGAAGAGAGAGGTTCAGAAGAGAGAGGAGCCAAGGTCACAGAACCAGGTCATGCCCAAGGAGACCCGGAACTTCAGGTTGCGGAGACCCGCCAAGTCCTTCCTGCATTGGCAATGCTCCACCCTCCACACAGAGCTGTCAGGACAGGCCCTTCCAGAGGAGCAAGCCTTGCTCGCTCCAGAGGCGTGTGTGTTCTAGAGCCCTTCCGCTGAACTCAGCAGGCCACCGCCCCTTTTCTCCGGGCTGCATCTGGCCTCTCAACTGAAAACCCCGGCTCTCCTCTGCTCAGCCTTGGGCCCAGACAGCAAAACCCAGACGAGCAAGCAAGCGCTAGGTCTACTTTTGTTTCTCCATCCCTTTAAATAAATAAATAAATAAATAAATAAATAAAATAAATAAATAAATAAAAAAACAGTCCCTTATGCTTCAGCTTTCCTCCTCTGCGAGACGCAGTTCCCTGTAAGGGACCGGGAGATACATAGGTAAAACTGATGTGCGTGGGCTTCTCTCCCCCAACAGTGCCCAGCCGCTCCTGCTCCCTGCTCCGGGACTGCTGTCTTCCCGTTCTATGCTATCTCCCTCAGGGGTCAGCTGGCTTCTAGCCGGTCCTGTGTGACAAAGCGGAGTCCCCTGTAGACTAGGCTTTCCGGCATGTCTGGACCTTGGACTCTTCCTCACTCATCCTGGGGCTGGACTCTTACCCGCCTTGCCTCAGCCTCGGCGGAAGGAGACCAGCATTTTCACTAGAGAAAATAGAGCCGGTTAGTGAATTTGAAGAAACCACGGCTTTAGCGATATTTTCAAGTTCAGCTATTTGTACTGGTTTTAATTTTGAATGTAATGCATTTAATAATTTTTAGCGTTTAGAATTTGTTTTGATGGTTCCTTTTTATTTTTTATTTGCATTGGTGTTTTGCCTGCATATATGTTTATGTGTGGGTGTGTCAGATTCCCTGGAACTGGAATTACAGGCAATTGGGAGCTGCCATGTGGGTGCTGGGATTGAATCAAGGTCCCCTGGAAGAGCATCCATCGCTCCTAACCTCTGAGTCATCGATCCAGACCCCATGTAATCATTTTTAAATTATTATTATTATTATTATTATTATTATTATTATTATTTTGGTTTTTTTTAAAGATTTATTTATTTATTATATGTTAATTACACTGTAGCTGTCTTCAGACACACCAGAAGAGGGCATCAGATCTCTTTACGATGGTTGTGAGCCACCATGTGGTTGCTGGGATTTGAACTCAGGACCTTCGGAAGAGCAGTCGGTGCTCTTACCCACTGAGCCATCTCTCCAGCCCATTATTTTGGTTTTTTGAGACAGGGTTTCTCTGTGTAGCCCTGGATGTCCTGGAACTCACTCTAGACCAGGCTGGTCTTGAACTCAGAAATCTGCCCGCCTCTGCCTCCCAAGTGCTGGGATTAAAGGCGTGCGCCACCACTGCCCAGTTTTTTTTTCATGTAATAATTTTTAATGCAAAACTTACTGTGTGTTGCTGTCCATAACGAGATGAGGCAACCTCGCATTGCATTGGAGTATTAGGAAAGGGTTTCCAGAGAGCTTAGCTTTCTAATTTTTTTTTCAGGTTGTGACAGCATATAGTTAATACAAAAATTTCTACTTTTCATTTTGACTGAAAAAAGAAGCTTGGTTGTGTGTTTGTGTGATGGGGGGATGTGTGCATCTTGACACCTCTATGTAGGTCAGAGGACAACTTTCAGGAGTCCATTTTCTTCTGTTGCTTGGGTCCGAGGGAGGCAACTGGGTTTTCAGGCGAGGTAGCGAGTGGCTTTACCCCTGTGCATCGCTCCAGCCGCGGTTTTACTGTTTCTGTTTGCTGTTTTCGCGACAGGGTCTTTTGATGTGGCCTGGAACTCACTGTAGATGCATCTGCTGGTGCCCGTTTTTGACTGTACAGTTAAGCTGTTTCGAAGTGTAGTTTACTGGCATTAAGCTCATTACTGTGCAAACGTCACCGCCTTCCATTTCTGAATCCTTCTCATCTCCCACTCAAATAAGAACCCCCACCAGATGTGGTGGTTCATGTTTGACTATCAGTTCCTCAGGAAGCTGAGACAGGAGGATGGCTAGCACAAGGCCCATCAGATTGCCCTGGCAACATGTGAGACTCAAAAATAATGATTTTTACAGGGGTTGGGAATGTAGCTCTGAGATGGAAATAGACAGGGTCCCAACCCAGTCCCCCTCAGCCCTCCACAGACATCCTCAAGTGCCGGGTAACTGCCACTCCACTTTCTCTTCCCACACTGGATACGATTAACCCTTCATGAAAGTGAAATAATATTTGGGTGTTTTTTTTTTTTAATGTCTGGCTTATCATTTAGCATAATGACTTCAAGCTTTATCCATGTGTCAGGAATAAGAACTTCCCCTATGGGGCTGGAGAGATGGCTCTGCGATTAAGAGCACTGACTGCTCTTCCGAAGGTCCTGAGTTCAAATCCCAGCAACCACATGGTGGCTCACAACCATCTGTGATGAGATCTGACGTCCTCTTCTGGTGCGTCTGAAGACAGCTACATATAACTTATTACATATAACAATACATAAATCTTTAAAAAACCTTCCCTTATTAATTTTGTACTTTTTTTCCAGACAGGGTCTCTATGTAGTCCAGTTGTCGTCATGGTTACTAGGTAGCCCTGGCTGGCCTAGAACTCTCCTACTGCCTCAGGCACCCAAGTGTTGGGATTACAATGCACACCACCATTGTGGGACAGCATTTCCTCCCTTTTTAAGGGTGAGCGCTATTTCATGGTCTGTATCATCTGTATCTAACAGTCCTTGTTTATCCATCATTTTCCATCGTAAGCACACGGGGTTGTGGTTATTGTGAATGATGTTGCTACAGGCAGGGCTGTATTATGCAGACATGTGTATGGGATTCCTTTAATCCTGTGGCACATACTGAGTGGGGTTGCTGGGGCGTGTTGTAAATCCACGGCCACTTCTTAGAGGATCCACTCTGCTGTCCCTTAGCCGCAGAACCATTATATTTTCCCATCATCAAAGCTCAAAGTTTTCAATTTCGCTCCATCCTTGCCGAGACATGCCATTTTCTCTAATGTTGTTCATATTAACCATCCCGGTGGGTGGGCCGAGCTTTTGATCTGACTCTAGGAAGATGAGTAGGTATTGGGAGGGAAGAGAGTAAGGGGCATGCGTATTGCAGAAGCTGGGAAAATGGAAAAAGCCAGCAGTTTCTCAGTGCAACTTAGGGTAGCCCTCGGGGCCAGAGCTGCCCATAACTGGGGCTCACAGAGAGCAGGAAGGAGGTTGCAAGAGATAAGACCTTAAGGTAGCGGCAAAGCCCCTCACAGTCTCCACTGTGGAGGAGAAGCCTGACTTAATGCATCAGCCATGGAGGCTGAGTAGGTTGATCTCCTGCAGCTACAGGTCTCTCAAGCGTTGAGTCCTGGATGGGCTGGGTGACCCCACGCTTTACCAGACGTGACCAGGACCGTTGGTTCTGTCTGAGCCTTAGATTTCTTTCATGCAATAATTAACATGGGGATGGAGGGGTGGTGGCGGCACCTGTGGAAGAGAATGAGTTAGTTGACCAGACAAAGAAGCTCTCTAACGGGGAGGCGCTGGACTGCTCTTGGCAGGCGGCCTCAGTACAGAGCTGACTCACCCTGGCCTGCTATGGCTTCTCTTGCAGCCAGGACTCTGGCCCATGGACTTTGGCTGGTGTCTCCCACCACTCCTCCAGCTTTCCTGCAGCCAAGAGGATCACTGTGGAAGAGAAGACACAGGCAGCTACAGGCGGGTCTGCGCCAGTCCCCCTGGTAGAAGGGGCTCCTGCTTAGAGTGAGGACAGCCGTGGCCCCATGACACTTCAGTATAGCTCTCCAAGGAAACTCCAGGCACATGCCCTGTCCCAGGTGGGGAAGTGGAGGCCTCATGAGCCTACCATGTCCTGGGTCACCTGGGATCACCAGGTAGGACACATCAGAACCAAGCTTCAAATGTATGAGTTCCTGACAAATCGTACTACATTCATTTATTCACGTATTCATCCCCCAATAAATATTGCTGTGCATTTGCTATATAGCAGGTACTGTGTCAGGAACAAACAAGAGTCTCCACTGTGGGCCTCTCGGGATTGCCTGCTGTAGGGATGCCTCTGATGATACCTCTGACCCCTCGCTCAGGGGTGTAACTGGGTGCTCCATCAGCTGCCACTCTGTGACTGCCAGGCCTGGAGCCAGAGGTCCAGCTCTCCATTTAAATGCCAACCGTGGTGTGGGTAGGCTGTCAGAGGCTGCGGTGCCTCTCCTGTGCCTGGCTGCTGGCTGGGTGCAGGGCTGAACCTATCTCCCATCGGCCTCCGGTTATCTTGTCATAGGAGTAAGGTGTAGACAGACGACCGTTCCAGCTCTGCTGAAAGCCCGTGGAGGGCTCTGAGATAGCGAAGGAGACATCAGTACCGCCAGAGGATGCTATCTGTAGGGGAAGGGAGGAGGAGGGAGAGCTGGTCATGCCAGGTTGGGGACACACCCACCCCTCTTTCTTCACCTAGCAAGTGCATTCCCGTTTGGGAATCTTCCCTGAAGTTCCTGTCCACAGGCTGGGTCCCACCCCACCCCCACCTGCAAGCCTGGCCAGTGGTTGTCAGAGGATAGGGGCCACATTGGGGTTCAGACATTCCTCAGTGTCTGCTCAGAGTGGATCAGATCAGTCTGAGGTTATGATGCCACTACATTCCCTCTGACGTCCCTAAGTCCCTTCACCTATCTCTCCTCCATGCTCCATCTTCCGCCCGCCGCCCTCCTCCCCCCCCCCGCCCCCACCCACCCCTCCCTGAGTTCCATCCAGTAGAGAAGGGCCAGAATTCCCAAGTCGGCTCTCCCCTCTGTTTCCCTCAACACAAGGTAGACACGAAGGCAATTTCTGAGCCTGGGCTCTCTCCCTGGTACAAGCAGAAATAAACAGATTCTCAGCAAGTGACAAGAGCGCTCTCATTAAACCCCAGGGGGATCCTAAGGGCTGCAGGAGCCCGGGAAGGGTCGCAGGCAGGGCAGCATTGGGAATATAAAATGGACGAAAACGCCAGTGGGCAGCCAGCACGCTGGAAAGCTCCCACGTGGCGCCAAGCGGGTCTGTACTTGCTGAATCATAACGCCCGGGCTGCGGGTTGCCTTGGCAGCGCGCGGTGTCAGGGGGGTGTTGTGCGGCGGGGGGGCGGGGGGGGAAAGCTGGACGCTAGCTAGGCTCAGTGAGACCTCGCACCCACGGCGCCCCCCCGCGCAACATCATGTCCACCATCCCTAAGTGGTTCAAAGGGGCGCCCTTTGGGGTGCAGAGCCACAGGTGGGGCCCAACTGCTTCCTGGCCTGGCACCCAGGATCCAAGGGAGTTCCTGCGGGCCCCACCAGCGCCTCTGCCTCCGGAAGGAAGGCTAACCCAGAGGGCTGGAGCCGGGGAGGAAGGGAAGAGGGCTGGCTCACCCCTCCCCCACCACTCACTCACTCGCTTCCTCCTCCTGCTCCTCCTCCTCCTCCTCTTCCTCTTCTTTTCTCCTTCTTCTCCTTTTCTTCCTCCTCCTTCTCCCCTCTTCCTATGTAGCCTTGGCTGGTATTGAACTCACAAAGATCGGCCTACTGTTGCCCTCTATGTGCTGGGATTAAAGCCTCTAAGTTCTTTTGTTTTCTGTTCCATTTCTGTAGTAAGTTCTTGCAAACTATTTCCAAACCATCCAATGTAAAGTATTCACAGAGGTCACATGGCTTGCCTATCCCATGAAATTTAGCTAAAAAGTTTTGAGTAGATTTGCAGCCCAGATGTCTTATTTCTTTTCTTTTTCTTTTTTCTTTCTGCCTTTCTTTCTGCCTCTTTCTTTCTTTCTGCCTTTCTTTCTGCCTCTTTCTTTCTTTCTTTCTTTCTTTCTTTCTTTCTTTCTTTCTTTCTTTCCTTCTTTCTGCTTGAGACAGTCTCTCTACATAACTCTGGCTGTCTTGGAACTCACTGTGTAGACCAGGCTGACCTCAAAGTCATAGAGGCCCACCCGACTCTGCCTCCCAAGTGCTGGGATTAAAGGTGTGCACCGTTATGCCCAACTGTCATATTTCTTTTTATATTCTAATATGTAATATAGTTGCATATAAATGACCTACTATGTGCCACATGTGGTTCTAGGATCTGAAGTTGTGAGGTAGTCTGGATAATAGCCCTATATATAAACTACATATATGGAAGATGATATAAAGTATCCACCATGTAGTATAACATCTATCTACTTAGAGGTGGGAAGGATAACTGAAGAATGAAGCTGTGAGGAGCAGCAGAGAGCAGGGTGGCAGAGCATCTCAGGAACTCTCAACACGGTGAAGCAGATCCAAAGTGACCGTCATGGGTCAGCTCCAAAGTCATCTGTCCTGGGAAGCCAACTGCCTGTCCACCAGGGCTGCCCCAGTCGGGACCAGATGGGCCCTCACTTATCTCTCTTAGGTTTGACGTCTCCGCTGTCTATCCCAACCAGAAGAAATTCAGCACCTTCACAGAGGCCCCATACTCCAGGCATCATTCTGTGGAACTGGTGAGCCTGCTTCCTCTCGTGTGCCCCTACCCCAGTACACCTGCGCATGCTGCAACCCAAGCTTGGCTCATACTTGGCTTCAGATATGTTTGATAAACTCAGAACTATGCTAAAAACCTAGGAGTTTAAGGGCCACGGGCTTTCTCTTCCACAGCTCACACCAGCCTGGCTCGATTCTGTATTTCCCCGGAGCGGAACAATGCTGGTCTTGAGTGCTGAGCCCCTGGGTACCAGGCTGGGGAACTGTCTGCTTCCATTCCTGGGCCAGCCATGACTTGCACATGCAGAGGGGTGGGGTAGGTGGTTATGACTGTCTCAGCTCAGAACCTGCTCTAACTTAGTCCCACATAGGCCCTGGGACCTATAACTCCAAGGATACCTGCTTCAGCAAGAAGTTCCTGGAACAGAAGTTGGGCTCAGGATGGGCCCGGGCCCAAGAAGCTACTCGGCTGACCCAGCTACCCCACTTCCGCTACCAGGCCATCAAGAGGGAAAGAGAGCAGCAGGTGAGCTTCAGGGCACACCCTTCCCTACCTCCAGGAGCGAGGCTTCCTGTCCACGTGGCTGTCCCCCCAGAGTCCCAGTGGATATAGCTTCCTCTCGGAGAGCACTGTCATCCTTTGGGCTCCTTCCCGGCAGGACCTTCCCAGGTCCCCTTTTCATCCTGTGTTCTTTTCTTTTGGGGCAGGTGCACAAGCGGGGGCCTGGCACCTACAACATCAAAGACTTCATAACTGAGCTGCAGAAGAAGCCACAGAGCAAACGGGGGCTGCTCAGCTCTGGGGAGACGCGCTTCCGGGGTCTCATCGGGGTACGCGATCCGCTCTTCTACCCTCCGTCCTTAGTGGGGAGGCGGTCGGCGCTTGGATGGTTTGAGAAGCACCCCTCGCTGAACCCGTCTTCTCCTGAGGCTTGGCCAGGCCCTCCTGGCTTTCTTGTTGGCCCTTCTGCTCTCCTGTGTTTCAGCCTTGAGCCCAGGGATAAGAAGCGATAGGCGTGGCCATCTCTGTCTCAGAAGAAACCTAGAGTGTATTAGAAACCCAACAGACGTGTTCATTCAGCTATCCAACCAGGAAATCATGACTGAGCAGCAACAGAGAGCTGTGTACTGACCCAGGCTTTGGGAGAGCGGGGTGGCTGGCAGAGACAAACATTAGAGCAGGCGTCTTAGTGACACACGCCACAGCGTGAAGAGGGAGAAACATGTCCCTAGGGAGTTTTGAGGGTAAATGGCACAGGTGAGGAGAGGGGCTGTGGGGGATTTACAGAGAGCAGTCTGGGAAGGCCTCACTGGAACGAAATCTGCAGGGGACGCGTGCTACCTAATCCATGCGCTGGCTTTCTGAGCCATGAACGGAAGCAAGACCCAGGCTCCTTTGGGGGACAGAGATCTGATCCTCATGGTGGCCTGATTGTCCTAGCACTGGCCCCACCCCCTCTGCCAGGTCTGGCTCCCCAAGGGTCTGGTTGCAGGGCCCAGAGAGGAGGTGGGTTTGCACCACCTATGGGACGGCAGTGCCCCCATGTGGCTAAAAGGGGCATATTAGTCTCAGAAACCCAGCCCGGTCTCACAAGACACTACCCACCTCCCTGCAGCACAGGTCAGCTCTGCTCACTGTGGTGACCAACTTTGTGTTTAGGCTCCTAGCCACAGCTCTTCTCACCTTAGGACTTCCTGTCACCCCGACTTGTATGATGGGACCTACTATGTGCTGGGCCCTGGGCAGAGGGCTTTGCAGACATTCAACTCTATCACTATTCCTTGAAGGAAAGTATTACCATCTCTGGGTTAGTTCCATGGACCAGAAGCTCAGAGGCCGAGTTCGCCCAGCTAAGAAGTAGCAGAGTCAGGGTCCCAGCCCAGGATTCCCAGCCTGTTCACGGCATAGTGAGGACGTTGGTCAGAGTTGTAGTTGTAAAGAGTAGATCTATGGAGGCTGCGGAACAGGCAGGGAGGAAGGTGGGTCTCAGGAGAGATGGTTTCTGGGGAATCTTAGTGGGGTTGGTGTGATTGACAAACCAGAGGGTAGGAAAGGCACTCTGAGGGATGGAAGAAAGCATCGTAAGCAAGCATGATCAGGGAGACCAGGCTGAATACGATGTGCTGAGTCAGAGGTGCTGAGTGAGCGGTGCTGAGTCAGAGGTGCTGAGTCAGAGGTGCTGAGTCAGAGGTGCTGAGTCAGAAGTATAGCTGGACTTGGAGTTGAAACAGTGGAGGAGGCTCATGGGTGATGCTGTGTGGGTGGGGTGGGTAACACGTGCTCAATCCAAACACCTTGTCTCCCTCTTGAGATCTGAGACACCCCCCCCCCGCCCCCAGACATCTCTTCCTCAGTTGAATCCAGCACAAAGACTGGGACTGATAGTCTCTTTGCGTTTTTATCTCCTGTCCTGCAGAATTATTATCCTGGCCCTGGAAATTACGGGGAGAAGGGGAACCCATACACACAGCTGGAGGAGAAGGCCTGGAACCGCTCGCATTCCGACGGCCTTATGTGTAGAGTGTCCAACAAGCCGCTGCCCCTGACTCATCAGGTACCCACCTCAGTAGCCTCCTCTTGCATGGTCCTCCTGGGGGACCTCAGGGTGGGGAAGCTGAAGCCCCACCTTGGCCACTCCCCTTTAGGCACCTTAATTTCTGTCTCTAGGGCAGTGGCCTGGGACCTGGTACCTACACCATCAAAAGTGATATTGAGACCTTTGTGAAAAAATCCACTGGTAATCGTGGCCCCTACGACATTTTCACTGGTGAACGGAGCAATCCTGTGCCCTATGGACATTACTCTGTGCAGGTAGGTGCCTGGGTGGGTGACTGTCTAACCCGTAGCAGGCTAATCATTGATTAGCCCTGTATGCCAAGTGCTGCTGGAGAGGGGGTCTACTCTGTGCCCCTGCCGGGGTGGGATATGACTCCCTGTGTTGGGTGAAGACCCTGAGGTTGGCCACGCAGGTAGGATGGGGCAGAGCTACAGTTTGGACATCTGGCCCTGTGGCCGGTTCTCTCCGCAATAGCATGATCTGTACTGATATACAGGAGGCTGGCACACACTGCCGGGCCTGCGGGGACCCCAAGGGCACAGGAGCAGTGTCTGGCTGTAAACATTTCCCAGGCTTCTTGGACTCCGCTGGGTTAATGGCCTGGGTAATGGCGCCCTAAACTGGAAGGCGGGAGAGAAGGAATTTAGAGCTAGAAATTGAGCTTGCCAGACTTCTTTCCCACCCCATCAAAATCCCCAAGAGGATTTTGTGGCTTTCTCTGCTTTGCTCTCTTCCTGCCTATGGCTGTGGAGGCCAAGTATGTGTCCAGACTTGTCTTGTCCTCAACATGGAGTCACCGCATGAGCGGGATTAATCCAGTTCACAGTCTAGGCGCAGGGAAATAGACCATGTGGAATTTCCAGTCTCTGGGAAAGAAAAGTGCAATCCATAGAATAAAAACGGCAGCTTTCGTAGGAGACCGTTGAGGTGGGAGCTACTTGGTAGTCACTGCCCTTTGTCCTGTGACATGACTGATCCTAGGGTCTCCTACCTGCCACTAAGACCACTGCCCAGCACAGCAGGGACCTTGGGACCCGCCCCTGCCCCATGTTGGTACTACAACCTGGGCTGAAGCTCTTTGCTTGAATGTTTTTTGTTAAAGATTTTATTTTATTTTATTGTTTTTTTTTTTCGAGACAGGGTTTCTCTGTGTAGCCCTGGCTGTCCTGGAACTCACTCTGTAGACCAGGCTGGCCTCGAACTCAGAAATCCGCCTGCCTCTGCCTCCCAAGTGCTGGGATTACAGGCGTGCGCCGCCACCGCCCGGCTTTATTTTATTTTTTAGAGCGATTTTAGGTTTATAGAAAAAAGCTGAGAGACAAATACAGCATTTCTGTATCCGACACCACATATAGACTCTTCCCACCACAAATCTTTTAAAATGTACATTCATTTCCTTATTCGGGTGTGCGGGATTGTTCCATGGCGTGTTTGCGGGGGATAGAGGACAGTTTGCAGGAGTCAGCGCTCTGTCCCACCAGGCAGGGTCCAGGGCTACGGCTCCGGTGTTCAGGATTCTTTACCTTCCCCTCCCCGACTGTCAAAATCCCTGGTCAGAGCAGTGCCTCGGTTAGTCAAGGTGTCCTGTCGGTACCACTTGGTTTCCTGTGAGGGCCAGTGAACCTGTGACCCTTCTGGTACAGCATTTCTTTCTCCCTTCCTGTTCCGCAGAAAAAGAAGCCCAGGGAGCTGACAAATTACAAGAGCTTTGTGGATGAACTGAACTCACAACACAAGAAGAAACAAGGGGTTTTCTCAAAATATCCCCGGGATCCGAAACACCCCACAGAGAGAATTTTCTGGACGACCCTTAGTCAGTGCCCCAAAAATATGGTCAGTGTACTCTGTAGCTTGTTTTCTCTCCTGGAAGGTGGCTTTCCAGTAGGCCAGGGAGGTTGAGGGAGGTGGGGTGCAATGGTCCCGTAGGGAGGAAGCTGTGTCTTGTGGCCAGTCTGGCCTTGAACTGTTTAGTCCCTTTCTGAGCTGAGCTCACTTCCCACACCCGGCCTGTTGCTGCAGCCATGATCAGGATTATCCTTGTAGAACCCGTAGCTGAGCTAGGCCACCAGGAAATCCCAGCCACTGAGGCTTTCCTCCTGCCCCCCCCACTCCACCCCCCACCCCCAGCCATACAGATCTGGAGAATGGGCCAAGGAGGCTGGGCAGGAGGAAGTGTGATAGTTTATCCTCAAGTTTGCTTCCCTGATCTACCCAGGCAAGGGCCAGGCTCTGCCTGCCTCAAGGCAGTCCTCTCTGGGGGACAGTGACCAGTTCTTTGAGTGGCCCTTGGCTCTGGCACCATCATCCCTGCCCCCCAGCAGGGCTTGCCTCAAAGGCCATAGGAAGGAATGAAGCAGGGGAAACACAGGGTACAGGCGGTCCGACGGCTGCTAACCACTGCCACCCCTCTCCCGAGGGGGCTTGGGAGGGTCATCCCTTGCATGGAAAGGGAAACTGGGCTGCACAGATTAAAAGGGGATCACTGGCTCCCCCCATAGGGGCCAGGAGTCTCTATATAGGGCTCATCTCTCTGGCTCCAGGGCCAGTATGCCTTAGTCCCAGGCTGCACTTCTCTGCTCATTTTGAGGGTCCCTGGGAACCTGTAAAGAGGCATCTGGTTGGGGGTAAGTAGAATTATGGGACATGTCGAACTTGAGGGCACTTCCCTTTCTTCATCCTTTGACGAAAGGCACAGCAGTGCTGGACAGGCGCGGCGAGGTCAGCTGCCATCAGTCTTCAGTTGTCCAGCCTGGGCTGAGATTTCTCAGGCATGCTCAGTCTTCCCTCTTCATTCCCAGAATATAGCTGGCCCTGGTTCTTGGCTTCCTCACGAGACAGAGCAGAAACATGTCAACCGGCCACCGTTCCTCCTGGCCTCCAAGCGGTCCGGCCTAAAGGCCTACCAGATGATTTTGGGAACCTGGGTGAGTGGGTCTGGGTTGGGGAAGCATAGTGGTAGGCAGGGGACTTTTTCCTGCCTCTATAGACAGCCCCAACCCTTTGTGGCCCCGCCCTGGATGCGCCTTGGGCCCAAGCCTATCTCTCTCTTTCATCCACTCATTTTTCTAGGCTCCTATGTTCTAGGGTCTCCAACTTGAGCAGGCGTGGAAGGCTTCTTAAAGGCTAGCTAGGTCAACGGACCCCCATAACCAGGGCTTCTGATTCAGTCTGCCTTGGGGAAGGGTTTTTTGGCTTATAATTCCAGGTGACAGTCCATCATTGCAGGAACCGGAAGGAACTAGCCACACTGCTGCACAGTCTAGAGCACAGAGCCGTGAATTAACAACCGCACGTGTGCTTCCCTGTGCCCAGCCCCCTCTCTGTCCTTACACCCAAACATGGCAGCCTATGATGGGTGAGCCTGCCCGCCTCAATTAATGTAAACAAAGCAATATACCCCACAGACACGCCCACATGCTGACCCAATTTAGACTGTTCCTCCTTGAGATTCTCCTGGGTGGTTCTAGGCTGTTGACAACCGAAACTGATCATCACAGAGACAACACTTTGGGAATCAAGGAGCTAAGAGGCCCCACTGCACAGCTCTCTCATCTTTTTTTTTTTTTAATTATTTTTTTAAAGATTTATTTACAGCCGGGCAGTGGTGGCACACGCCTTTAATCCCAGCGCTTGGGAGGCAGAGGCAGGTGGATTTCTGAGTTCAAGGCCAGCCTGGTCTACAGAGTGAGTTTCAGGACAGTCAGGGCTACACAGAGAAACCTTGTCTCAAAAAACCAAAAAAAAAAAAAAAAATTATTTACTTTACTTAGTGTATGTGAGTACACTGCAGCTATCTTCAGACACACCAGAAGAGGGCAACGGATCCCATTTCAGATGGTTGTGAGCCACCACGTGGTTGCAGGGAATTGAACTTAAGACCTTTGGAAGAGCACTCAGTGCCCTTAACAACTGAGCCATCTCTCCAGTTCTCATCTTCTTCTCTTCCCTGGAAAACGCTTCTCCCCTCTCTCAAGTCAAGGGCAGAGATGTTAGCTCATCCTCTTCTGCCTGAACAAGTCTTCTGTCCTTTTCCAGACCTGGCTCTTTTATTATCCCCACGTGTGTGATGACACCCTTGGTAATGTTCTACCAGAACAGGCTAGTCCTAGCATTTGTGAACACTTTGCTGCTGTTGCTATTGTTGTTTTTGTTGTTCAAGATAGAATTTCTCTGTGTAGCCCTGGCTGTCCTGGAACTCATTCTGTAGACCAAGCTGGCCTTGTCTACAAGACAGAGATGAACCTGCTTCAACCTTATAACCACACACAAATTCTAATCCAACAACTCCACACAATCAGTCACACAATCGGCCTGCACCTCCTCTACCCCCTCACCCTCTACCCCCTGTAGCCACAGGTGCCTTTTGCCTCTTGCAGACCAGGGAAGGTTGGAGCTTGCTGGTTTTAGATTTGTCCTGGTCTGTGTCAATCACAGACTTTTTTTTTTTTTGCCATTGTGAAAAAAATCAACTGAGAAGAGGAACAATTTATTTTGTTTCTGGTTCTCAGAGGTTTCAGTCCACAGCTAAACTAAACCATCAGCTGGGGACTGAGACTTTTCATACCCAAACCATATTTAGACCAAACACTTCCTATCCGTACTAGTCTCTCTGAGACACACTTTGCTTGTAATTTACCTGCATTTGCATTATTATCCTGCCCCCTACCACCTCCCCCACCTCAGCTGCACCCCAACATGTGAGCTTGCAGACATCTCAAGTAAAATGCTTAGATGAGAGCCAGATGGCTACTGTCTACTGTCTCAGGGCCAGTGCCTGAGGTTCATCTCTGCCACTGTGATTAAAAATGAAAAGTCCTGACACAAAGCAACTTAAGAGGAAAAAGTTTATTTTAACTCATGGTTCCAGATCGCAGTCCACCATCTCAGGGAAGCCAAGACGGCACAAGTTTAAAACAGCTAGTCCTTCACATGCATGGACAGCTTGTTCTCTCTCCTCTTATGCAATCCAGGACCCAAACCCAGAATGGTACTGGTAGATCGGAGCGTCCCACATCAATTAATAAAATTAAGACTGCTCCACCATGGGCATGCCCAGAGGCCAACCTGGCCCCCCAAAAATCTCTTGTTGAGACTCTTTTTCTAGATGATTCTAGGCTGTGTCAAGTTGACAATGTAAACTAGCTCTCACAGCTAGCCACGCAAAAGGAAAGGACCGTGGTAGGGCCAGTTCCTGAGGCAGGGCAGGAAGACCACTGGATATGTCTATTAGACAATATCCCAGACTCTGATCTTATGACCTCCTTGCCTGTGCTCTGTCATGGTTTTGCTTTGTCATCTTGAAGAGCTCCGTCTTGTCCCTGAGCCTCTCATACGGCAGACACATGGGTAGGGTGGCCAGGGCGGCCTACAAAGGACCACAAACCAGGCAGCTTAGTGAAGGGAGCTGTACCCTCACAGCTCCGGAAGCCAGAAGGCTGGAGTCCATGCTCCCTACGC